>OY720445.1:86292888-86365009 GCA_963082915.1 Dolichopus griseipennis | reverse complement strand
AAAAAAAACAAAAAGCAAAAAGAAAAGACTGTTGACAAAACTAAACAATTTGTAAACAAGACAGGAAAACAGTAAAGAAAAACAATCAAAAATTTTCCGGAAATTACCTGGAAAATTTCCAAAAAAAAAAATTATAGTTTTCAAAAATATTTTTTGTTTTATTAATGTTAAACCACTAATTTACAAATTATTTTTGCAGATTAAATATTTGTAATTATTGTATTATGAAGTAAGTGTTTCGTTTATAATATCTATTGGAAAAATGTAATGTAACTATAAATTTTTGTATCTAAAACTAATCAACTATTCAAAAAACTCTTATTTTACTAATTTTATATAATTATACTCAAAAATTAGTTTTTACTCCAAAGGATTTAGTGCTCAAAAAATTAATCCTAGAAATGAGTGGAGTTCTTATGTTTACAATGTATCCTAAATATTGTTAGAAGAAAATGTTTTTAAACTTCAAGTAATCGAATTTTTCAATGATTACTAATTTTATAATCTTATTAATTGGCTCTTCACATTTTTGGAGACATCCAAGATATTTAAATTACTAGAAAATTATTAATAAGATATTGAAATTTTGTAACGAGTATAAGGAATCAACCGTAACGACTATTATAAAATCGATTACTTTTGATTAATCAACTAATGTTACGAGTGTCAAAGAAGTAATTCCTTTTCATTTATTTACATTTGAAGGGTTATAATAGAAAGTAATTCCTTCTGATTCATCATCATTTTGTAATGAGTATTAGAGCACTAATTCCTTATGAAACATCAATATCAGAAACGAGTACAAAGAATTTATTTGTTATGACTTCTCATAATTTTGTAATCAGTATTCGAAAACCGGTTACGTATGAGTCATCAATATTTGCAAATGCTATCATAAAACCTATTCCTTTTGATTCATCAATATTCATTCATTTAATGAGTATTAAAGTGTAATGAGTACCATAAAACCTTTTCCTTATGATTCCTCATTTACATTTGTAACGTGTATTATAGAATCAATTCCTTATGATTCCAAGCATCAATTAATCTTTTACATATACATTTTTTATTTTATTTCCAGAGCTTAACATTTTACTAATTTAATTTACCGTTATATTTATAAGTTTCTTCATAGTAAAAAAAAAAAAAACAAAAAATAAACCATATTAATAGTGTTTTTAAAAGGATGGGTCCATTGTACTCGCCCAGTACTTACAACTATATTATTCTTTGAAAAGTATTTCAATTTTTTTACATACAACAAAAAAACATTATGACAAATTATAAAATTACTCAAAAAATAGGGGCATGTTCGTTCAAGTATTATTAAACACTAAGATGGATAGAAATTTGTTAAAAGTAATCAGAAAAATAAAAACTAGAAGGGGCAGACGAAAATAAAAGCTTAGAACAAATTAGTTAATATTATTTTGTCAACATGCACGCAAATATTTCGTTAAACACAATTTTAGTAATAATCCAAGATTTTACAGGTTTTTCATATTTTTGTATCATGATTATATGATTTTGGAATGGATGGGTACTTTAATTCTATTAGAAAATTCCGTGAGTCATTTTGTATTTTTATAAATGAAAAAAAAAATTTTGAAACAAATTTAATTACATAGTAATTTAATTAGAATTGATTATTAAAAGTAGGTGTTTGAATAATTTTACAAATTATACGATATAGTAATATTAAAAATTAATATTTAATATTAAAAACTTTTAATAGACGCTTCATTAATTAAATTAGTATTCATTGAGTGTATTTTACAAATACGATTTGAGTATTTGAGTCAAAATATTGAAAAACGATGTGGAAGTTTTAAACAGTCCCTAAGAAGAGAACAGTGCCCAAAAATGTGTTAAAAATTATTTACGTTATTATATTTATTATGATTATTTTCACAGTCAATGGTTACCATAAATCTTGTTTTAGAAATACGATAAGAGCTCCTAAAAGTATGTTAAAAGTTATTTAAAGTTGTTTTTAACATTGGTCGATGTGATTTCTGGTTGCTAAGAATCAAGAGCTAAGCCTGGAACAGTTGAATTACAGTCTTAAAGTTGGTCCAAACTTCTAGAGCAGTTAAATGAAAATCCTTTAACAAGAGTAACTCGAAAATTTCAGGATACTCAGAAGTCTTTGGATTTCTTAAATTTTTATGGGTTTTGTGGTAAAAATTTTTACCTATAAAATAAAACTTAATTTATCAACTAAATAACGGTTAGTATGCTAAGCTAAATTTAGAAAATGCAAAGACACAAACCTGTTTTATTAAATCAATTTTATTGCATAACTTTAGGAGGAACAGCCGACTAAAAAGTTTGAAAAGGCTTAACCGCCATTTAAATACTACAAACATTTCTATAACGCATTATCCTTTAAAATTTAATTTTATTTTATTCCTCAACACTTTACAATTGACATTTAACCTTTTAAAACCCAAACCACTATAAAACTATTCAACAACTTAACTAAACATTTCAAAATTATTAATAATTTTTTATTTTATATTTCAATTTTTTTTTCTAAATTTTTAAAACCTTTTCTATATAAATATTTTGACGTCATTTTGAAAGTCATTCATGTGCATACAAAATTGTATAATAGAAAGAACAAGGTCATTACAATTTTAACCACTTGTTACAATCTACATCCGCTCTCACTTATGGTAACTTCATCATTTCAATTTTTTAAATCTTTGTTTGGTTTTTTTTTTAACATGTAACTTAACACAAAAATTAAACACCACAAAGTGGTTTCATGTAAAATTTTCCAGAATATAAATCCTTTTTGTTTTTACTTTTTTTTTTTTTTTTGTTTTTTTTTTAATAAAAGGATTCGCCACACGAATGTACACATAGTATAAAATTGGTAAAACTATTCTGGTCTGTACAATAACAACAACAACAAATTATAACATAAATTTAATTTAACAAGTGGTTGATTTAAATAACATCGCAGGACTCACGCAATATCCTTTTGTTATACTTACATGTATATATATATATGTTTAGTATATGTATATTTTGTTTAAACAATTGTATGTATATTTTGTATAATAATGGCACGAATGGAATTTTATGAAAATTCTTTTACATTAAATTAACAAATTGCATTTTTGGTTTTAATTGATGAAGGCACAAAGTTAGAGACTAAATACAACAACAACAACAGCAACAGTAGGAACAACAGTAGCAACAAAATTTAATTTCAAAGATAATAAGTTTTTTTGTTTTTTGGGTTTTGTTTGTTCTCAAACAAATTTTGATGAAAATGTTGAGCTAATATTGATCATATCTTGTAATATAAGTTCTTTAACTATGTTGGATGATGCTCGGAGCAGAACAGAAGAGATTTTTTTAAAATTAATCCGGTTATGTTCTACATAAACTTTGAGTTATTTGTTGTAAGTTTAAAAGCATCCTGAGTTATTTTTTGGAAGTTTTAAAGGATTCTGAGTTATTTGTTGTCGGTTTAATGAGGATCTAGAGGATGAAAAATCTTCTAAATTATTTGAAAATGGCGATAAGCAGAATATCCTTTAGAAAAAATATTATATAAGTAATTATGTAGGTGTATGATGATATGTTAATCATGCATTGAGCAATCATCAAAGAAAATTGACTACATGAAAATTGATTAAAAATATTTCTAAGAAAAATTAAATAAAGTCGAAGTCAATTATTCGTAATTCAATAGAAATTTAAATTAATGAGATATCTAGGTATTTCATAGAATAATAAAGTTGTGCAGGAAGAACGATCAGCTCAAAATCCTCAGAATCCGAAATCACCAAGCCTAAATCCTAAATCACCAGGTGGAAAAGGCGCAAAGTCCTCAAAGTATAAAGTCAACACTAAGCCCACTAAATTAAAAAATTTTGACCATAGTACAAAATCTACAGAATCAAAAAATTCCCAAAGTTAAACCTACAAATGAAATACACAAAATTAAAACGTTGACACCCAAAAACATTTTAGTGGTTTTTATTTTTTTTTTAAATTTCGACTTTTGGGTATTTTGTCTTTGGGTATTTTGTCTTTGGGTATTTTGTCTTTGGGATTTCTATCCTAACCCTTAGAAAAAAGTGACAAACATGATATTAATTCTTTGTTCTTTGAACTTTAAGCCTTAACAAAAGAAATGCTTCTGCATCTGATGTTTCATTAATATCTCATCCAGTTTTCATTTTTTAAAGCAAATCCTGGTAAATAGAATCGACATCCTTATCTAATTCATCCCTCGTTGCGTTTGAATTCTAAATTTCTAAACATTTACGATTTTTGAAATAATGACCAAAGTATTCATAACCTAATTACTAATCAACATAATGTATAATAAATCATAATATTTCGGATTCGTGTTGTGTACTACACTCTATTCAAAAGCCTTTTTTAACCGATTAGTATTAAAAGGAAAACCAAATTACATTTAGATTCAATTTTTTTGTTAATTGAAGTCGTATTAGCTTATATACACACACATTAAAATGAATTTATCACAACATGAAATCACCACTTGTTAAAATTTTTGCTGATAAGTAAACATTACTTGTTATCAGTTTGAATAAAATTATAAAGGTTTATCTTTTCATCATTCAAAGGACCTAAAAACCTAAAGTGGAAAACCTGATGAAAACTTTTTCAAAAAATTTCAATTAAATAATAGTTATGTAGATTAATCAAGGATCGAATCAAAAAACAACACTTAATATTAAATCCATGATGTGCTAATGATAACATCTTATTGTATAGCTTTCCCCCTCTCTCTCGCTATCTGTCATTCTCTCATATTCTGTTTGGACCATTGTTTATATGCTGAATCAAATCTAAAGATGATAACCAATCATAAAAGAACTTATCAACAATATTTGAATAAGTGGAAATCATACGAACTGTTGAGATAAGTTAATTTTTGAATTCCACATACAAAAAAAAAACCAAATTCTAATTAGAAAATTATTGAAATACATTTACATACATACGTTTGCCTATACAATATATATGTTAGATCCCAAAGTATATATATGTATATAAATATATATATATGTAGACTATTACAAAGTCAAAAAGGTGAAAAATTTTTCAAAAATATTACCATATCCAAGTACTTGATATGGAAATTTTACATTTGTTTATTTTGAATTTTCCATTTTCATTATAGATTTTTCCGAAATTTTTCTTTTTGGGATTGAAGAACATTTTTTTCAATGGTTTTAATTTAAAAAAAAAAAAAGTTGTAATTATGTATGAAAATTAAAAAAATTGGGTTTTTTTGCTTTTAATTAAAACCAAATTCAAAATGTGTTAAAAAAATTTTAACCCGATTTGCTGAATATGTTGAATTATAATGGAACGCATACGTTTCTGTTTTATTTGTTTTACTCGTACATAATTGCCTTCAATTTTAAATTTGAAATTTTTGATATTTAAATAAAAATTTTGTTTGTTATATTAATTCATTAATTTTTAATTAAAAAAACTTATATTTTATGAAAAATTAAACTTATCCTTGAATCATGAAAACTTATATTCGAAAGATCTTATGAAAAAATAATAAAATTGTAATTATAAAATGTTTGTACTAATAAAACGTGATATTTTTATAAATTATATTATTTGAAGGTTATGTGATTCACTCAAATTAATAGTATTACCGCAGAGTGATTCAAACGCAAAATGCTTTTAATTTAATTTAAAAAATTAAAAAGTGAAAGTTTTGCAAAAAATTTGATTCAAATTCAATACAAATGAGAAGCGGAGGTGATAACCAAATTAATTATTTAATTTGAACTGAAAAATTCTACATATTTCTAAGTCAAAAAGGTAAATTTAAAAACTTAAAACCTAAACCTAACATAAAAACTTTTCTTAGAAGTTTTGAGGATTCGCAGGACGTATAAATTAAAAAAATGTTATTTCTTACTCAAACATTAATGTATTAAATTTAAAATATATCTTTAAAAATAGTTAAAATTCACATAAAAACTGCATACTTTTGGGGGTTTTTATTAGCCTAAAAATATGCAATTATTTTTGGTTGAAATTAGTACAAAGATTAGAATTACTGAATTCTGATTTGACTACTCTTTAATGCCTTTATATTAAACCTATCCGCTTTGTGAATTATGAAATAACTGACTAAAGGATCAAAGGCTTTATGTAACATTAAGGCGTTGACATATTATAGATACACCCTAAGCTTAAATAGTTATTTTTTTAATATTTTTTAAGAATTACGATTTTTAAAAATTCCAGGCCGGGGTTTCATATGTTCAACTTTGGATCTATACTAATAATTTAATGATTATGTAATACAATATAATCAAACCTATTAATAATTACTTAAAATAATTCGACATTTATTTATCAATCACTTTGTATTAATCTGAACTTACAAATTCAAATAAGAGAAAATTTGAATGAGTATATTTGTGTCGCATTCTATTAACAACTTACTCCATTTTCTAAAAAAAAAAACATTATTAAAATTTTAATCAACATAACTTATTCAAAATTAAAGTGCAAAGTTCAAACCATCAAATATATGCTATTAAATTAATAAAAACATTTTGTAGTAATAGAAGAAAATCTCACATTAAAAATAAAACAATCAAAGCTTCAAAAACCATTTTCTTTTATGTCATGCTACAGAAAATCTTATTTGAACCAAAATTGTTTCCTTAAAAGATTAACTAAATAATTTTCCTGTGATTTATGTTCTATATATACCTTACCTTCAAAATAATTTTTTTTTGTTTGATTCAATTGTCATGGTTTTTCTTTTAATTTTACTTTGTCATTGAAATTTGTATGGGAAATGATGATTTAACATAAATTTGTGACAATTTATATACGAAAAAACTGCTAAGTTCCTTTATTTAGGATTTATTTTACTAATACAAGATTTTTAATTTTTACAAATACAAGAGTAATTTTTGAATATATCAAGTTCACTTAATTTTTAATTTTAATTTTATTTTGAATCATTAAATTAAAAAAGACTTTTTTATTTCAAAAAATTTTAAATTTTTTAATATATCCCTTACGTTTTTTGCCTTCCCTTAATATTACATATATTTATATAATATGTATATAAAGCTCACTATAAACCAAAACTGCTTTGAATATAATTTTTTAATGAATAGAATTTAGGAAAAGTATTGTTGAATGTTTTACTGATGTGAATTACATCCACTTAAAACCAGTTTTCTTCATTTTGAACTTTAGAAAATGAATGAAATTTTGAATGCCTAAAAGTATGCAATTTTTTTATATTTAGATTTTAACAAGGTTTAGAATTGCTCTACTGATTAGATTATCGTTTTCTTTCCCCATATTTGACGGCCGTCAACATATCGAACCTAAAACAAATAACAATGCCTAAAAGTATGCAAAAGTAGTTTTCATTGAAATATAAATGCTCGATTTCCAGCTTCTGTTTTATTGCTCTCAGATTTTTTGAAAGCAAAACAAACGGACATTTTTTGTTCATTGCTTTTTAATAATTATTAGAAATATAAGCGATTGAACGAGCAGGCTCCCTACAGTTTGACACCGTACCCTGGGAAGACTTGCGTTCTTTATTTTCGAATTTTTACATTCTTAAGTTTAATTAATGCGTTCTTCTTATCAGTGTAAAGAAAAGTTGACTGGAAATCATACCAATTAATATATTGTATAAATACATAGTTAATTTTACATACGAATCTGAATTAAATTTCAAAGTTTAATTTTTGTACAAAACTTTAAATTTAAGCCAGAAAAAATATTTTGGCAAATAAAAAAACTATAACCTTATAAGTTATACACGCTTTAATTTTCCTAAAAAAAAGGTTAACTTTTATTTAAATTAGTAAATAATATTTTTTTCGTGGAAAAATTATTTACAAATCATGAAATTAATAAAGAAGTATTAGATGAAAGGTATAAAAAACTAAATTTCTTATTAAGTTCACGTGAGTAAATAATGTTGGTTTTTGTGTAAGCAAATAAAGGGATCATTTGCTTAATAAAAGGGATTCATTTTGGAGAAATACTTTTTAATTTTTTGTTTTTTAAATAATTTTAATTTGATATTTGGAAACGTGGTAAGAAGTTTGCCTTAAGGAAGGCTGCTTTTTATTGTAAAACAGTAATTAATATTAAACATTATAATAGTAACCAAAAAAGTTTTCAAACATTTACAAAATAAAATATAAATAAAAATATTTAATTGTTTATTAATAATATACAACAATTACATGGAAACTCCTGGGGGAAGAAATAAAATGAGAACACAATTATTTCCTAACTAAACTCTTTGACCTCTTTAATTCAACCTTAAACTAAAAAACCTGTCTGTATATAATGTGGAAAAAAGAGAAATATATAACAAGGACATTTAAAGGACTTTTATTGTATTGTATATATTGCATATGAGTACAATATTAATTTAATTTAAGAAAATTATTACTTTATTTTGTATTTAATTATCAGTAGAGCAAAAAACAAAATAAATAATTAAATATCATTCCAGTTTTAAACATTAGAGAAACTCTTCATTGAAAGAAAACTATTTATTTTTTTATTAACAAGAGAAAATTTTCAATTAATTATAATTATATTTTATTAATTTAATAGAATTTACTTTGTCCAGAAAAAATTAAAAAAAAAGTAGTTGCATTGCAGATACCTAAAAATATAAAATGTTTAGCCTAAAGTTATGCAATATAACATGCAATATTATCAAAAGCAGATAATATCTAAAATAAAAAAAACAATCAGGATGAAGACCCTAAAACTAGTATTTCAGCATCTGCAGATAAATCATTAAATGTTCATCTTAATTAAATAATGTAATAAGAAACTAAGAATTTCAAGGCCTTATGCAAAACTTGGGTTATGATTACAAATGTTATTATGGGAAAGTGATTATTAGCTACAAATTGGGAAGCCTTACTGAAATCCTTTAAAATTATTATTCATTTATTTATTTATGTAATTTAAACAACTTAGGAAAATGTCGAGGCCTGTTGCAGTAAGGTATATGATCACAAAACTTTTATTATTTACCAGTTGTTATTAATACTCAATACTCTAAAAGACGCTTAAGTCTTGAGTCTTCTATATTGAAAAGTTTGGTTTCTTTAAAAATATTATGTACCGGATTTGCTAATTAACAATTACTAATTATTTTCTTAAATATATTTTTGTTTTTAGTAATTAAAGTAGATATATAATAATGTAAGCATATAATAAAATACGTCATTTTTTTTGCTTTATTATGTAAGTTTATTATTAATTTCCGTCGGCATTTTATTTCTATTCTCATCCTGGTTTTTCGCTTTTAACAAAACAATTAAAGTAATAAAATTAAATCATGCATGAATCTTTTCTAATTTAATTTCACACATACATATATTCATGCAATTAAAATATAATTTATTTTTTAAGGACGAAAACAAAGAAAATACAAAAAAAAAACATAAAGAGAAAAAAAACCACTGTCACATATTTAATTTAATTACCTTTTAAGTTGTATTTCTTTACAAACCACACAAAGAAGCAGAATACAATGAAGAATTTGAAAAAAAAACAAATTGAAGAAAAACTGAACAGGATATCTGTGCCTTTATATGCTTACCTCAAAACGATATCCTTTTTTATTTTTGTGTTTTTCTTTCACTTTCTAATTTTTCTTTAAACGTTTTTTACACGGTTGAAAAAATTATCCTGCAAGGTAAAAAAGAAGCAGAACTTCAGTAGTAGTATAACTATAGAGGCACCACAATTTGGAAGTGTTCTAAACTCCTTTTTATTTTGATTCCAGGTTTTTAGTTATTTTCACTTGGGATTAAAAGTTTGCTAGAATAAATAAATTCAATAAGTATTTGCGAGTAATTTTGGATTTATTTCACTATTTTGGCGACGACAGACGTTGTTAAAGTAAGTGAACAATCCCACTACAAAATAGCAAAAAGGGGTTCAGAATTTGCTAGAGCCTACATATAAGACTAACACTTCTCATTTCAAAAAAAGTAAAAGGATGTAGGAATAAAGCTACAACAATCAGGATTCTAGTAAAATTTTAAGACTACAGCGACTTTAGAATTGAGCCTCTATTTACTTCCTCATTTTCTCATTCAAGACTCCTGGCTTTTCTTACATTAGACTTATTTTTGAAAATTTTAGAATATTAACCTTTTTATTATAGTCTATAATCAATTCTCCTGGCGAATTTTCCTGAAACAGACAATTTCCAGTTTCGTCCTTTTTTATTCCGCAATTTATCTAAGATTAAGTTTGCAAATACGTGTTTTAGAAATATGATATAAACCATTTTCAAATTACATCATCAACAAAAATTTGGCAGAATGGTTAGGCTTAACATTGAAAAGACTATTAAAAAACATATATGCAATAAATTTAATATAGAAAATTAAATATGTGTTTTTGGTTTTAATTGTTTTGAAAACATAATTTCAAACACAGACGTAGCATATGAGACTTAAAGTGTTTGTACCTCATAAAAATTGTTTAGTGTGGAAATTTTTATATTTTTCATTATTCCCAGTAGACGTCATTAATATAAATATATTATTTTGTTACAATGAATATAAGATTTACAAAAAAAAATTTAATTATCAAAATTATTAATTTTATGAATTTTACTCATGTACGCAGCGTCACATTATAATTTGCAGTATAAATATCACATGATAATACAGTATAAACTACATTAATTTTTCACAGACGTCATCAACCTTATCATTCAAATTATATTATCAGTTTTTAACCTTAAAATCGAGGCCTAGTATATGCTTGGATATTTCCCTTCAGTTTTTTACCTTAGAATCGAGGCCTAGTATACGCTTAGGTACTTCAAATGAAAGTTTGTATCTTAAGTTAGTTTTAAACTAATAAACAGTAAAATATCGGTCAAAAAGCCTTATTCAGAAGCAATTTCTTAAATTCTCAGATATTTTCACCAGGAGTTTTTGAATTAAATATTTGAAATGAAGCTTCGTACATCTTTAAGGTATTGCAGATGAAAACTTACATTTTCAAGCAATCTGAACCCTCATGCAGTAGAATCTCGTTAAAAATACTTCTCTAGAAAACCGCTTTTTTTATTAATTAAATATTTTCATGATTTATTCCTCTGCTCAATTTTTGAAGCGAGGCTTGGTATGTAATTAAGCTAATGCGGATGAAAACTATTACCTTTAAGCATTCTTAACGCAGAACAGTAGAATCTCGCTCAAACAACCTTCTCCAGTAAAATGTTTTTAATATCTTTAGATGTATGTTCATTAATTTAATTCCACCCAATCTTTGAATGATGCCTTAATTATCCCATAAAGTACTTCAATTAAGAAGCAATATTACGAGTGTGTCTATCTTTTTCTCACTTAAAAACTTTATTTTTTTTTTTTCTACCTACACTTTATGAAACACTGGTTACTAAAGTGATAAATTATGAATGTCGGTTTCTTTCGTGTTAAGTTGAAACAATATTTGAGTTAATTATAAAATAAAACAAAAGAAAAGAGAAGGAAAAACAAATGAGAAAGTGAAGATAAAGAATAAGATAAAATTTAATTTTACCGACAGTAAACTTATTATACCTATATATATACTCGTATATATATATATACAAAAAAGGATAATAGATGTCATTGCTGTCGTTTATTTAGAAAAAAAATTTCTTATTTTTTAATACTTTTCTCATCTCTCTTAGTTCAGTGCAAAAGATTAATTAACTAAAAAAAAATTTAAAAATATAATTTAAATAATAATTTTTATAACTTTTACCGTTATTAGTAAAGGTTTCTTATATTTTTTTTTAACTTCCTTTAAAACATCATGTTACATAAAATTATTGCTAATTATTTGGTATATTAAATGATGTTTTAATTAATGTAATTTATTTTTATTGCAATTCTTATGGGATTCTTACTTTTTTATAACATGTCCTTATTTTTTGAAAGATTATTTTTTTTTAGCAAGAAGATCCTGCAGGATTTAGTGTTTAATAATATCATAAGGAAAATGTGTAACTAATAATAAATTTTTTAAAAATTGTGTAGGTAAGTAATAAATGAATGTGATTTAAAAATAGAAATTCTCTAGAAATAATACCGGAAGTGGTGTATTTGATAGGTTGCGAAAAACCCTACAGGCAATAGAGATCCTCTTATTTATTTCGAAATCTTATGAAATATGAAATTTCGCAGCAGAAATTATTTTATAAAAGCAATTCTGATTTATATTTTAATCTTTTAAATCTTTTAGGTGGATTTGTCATTCTAATGTCCTTCCTGAAGGAACCTTTTATGGAGTTTTGCCACTTAGGATCTTTAATCTCATGTATCCTACAACCAAATAACTACTTACCGAATAAAACTTAAATTTTGTAATTATTAAACTAGAAATAAGAAGAATTTTAGGAAAAAAATCTTGTTGAAACGTAAGTTCGAAGAAGAGTCGGGAAATCTAATGAAAAAATGTAACAGTGTCCTTATACTTACAAAGAGTTATTTTTATATATATCAGCCACTGAACACCCAAATCGTCATATGGTCTTAGGTGAACTGTTTTTTTTTTTTGTGTAATAGGTTCAGGTCAGCAGTTTTAGAACCATTCAAAATATAGTGGCTACCTAATAAATAAAATTCAAATAAGTGTATGGCACTCGGAGGTCATAGTCATTTTGTTTTAAATGGATCTGTGAGAGGCTATGAATTAACACATTTCCAATGGGTCTATGACGACCTAATCACTATATTTTAAATAAAATTATTACATTTGGATGAATAATTATTGCGAAATTCTAATAAAGATAAATTCAACTAAAAATTGAGTAAAAATATTAAAAAATTTTCCAGAATCGCATAAACTAAACCTAATAGGAGTTTAAGCAATAGTTTAAAAATCATGAATATGATTTACCACAGACTTTTGAGAAAAACACACTAAACCTTTAAATTTTGAAGTCAAATTTTGTGTGATGAAAGTTCAAATGATGTCAAATCAAGCCTTTCCAACTGTTTTCTTATTTAAGACCCTTTAGACGATTTAGTTATACCCCATTACTAGACTGAAATTGATTAATTCCATCACAATTACAATCTTTTGATTACTCAACGAAAAACCTATCACAATGTTATAGCCATCCCCAATCTACTTTAAGCTTTAATTCCTAATAATTTATCGGCAAAATGAAAACGTAAAGTTAAAAATATCTTTTAATTTTATTAATCAAAATATATATATATATATATATTGACATTTCTTTTTACTTTTTCTTTTTTAATAATTTTTCATTTGATTTATTTTTTATAATTCACACCCAAAAATGAAAAGACAAATAACCACACCAACACCTCGAATAATTATCGATTATCGAATACCTTCATACCTGGGCTAAAGTATAATAAATACCATAAAAGAACCAATAAAATAAATTAAAAAAGGTAAAAATATATATTAAAATATATATATATATATATACATTTATAAAATAGACTTTGGGTACGTTTTTATAATCAAAAAGAAGACTTAAATTCACATACATATCTATAAATTCGATTTATTTATTAATAAAATATAAAATTTTTCTTAAGAAATTTTCTTTTTTGTTTTTTCTTTTTTTGGAAAATTTTTTTCATTAAATAAGATTATGACTATATAGCCCGTGTATTTTATAGCTTTGATATTTTTATATTAAATCCACCTTTTCTCTACATTTTTTGAGATAATATAAATTTTCTTAATAAATTTTTAATAAAAATTATAAAAATAATCCAAAAAAAAAATACAGATGAAAATGGAAAAATGAAAACAGTTTATTATAGAATTTGGTGAAAAATCAAAATTGGAAAATTGGATATTTCATTAATAATTATATACAATATTGTTCATTCCTTTAATATTAAGATAGATATCCCAGATTTTTTGACTTTTATGTAAAAATTGAAATTGAAAATTTCATTCGAGGAGTGGCTGTGTCGAAAAAATAAGTTTGGTTTCATCTGATTCAGATTTGACTGAATCAGATGAAACCAAACTGTTATTAGTTACGGTTTCTTGTATTGAGAAAAATTGATATTTGGCAAAAGGACGAAATTAAAAATGCAAACTTCTTTTAATAGAATTAAGGTTTTAATCAGGGAATTGATTAGTCAAAAGGACGAAATTAAGAAGGACATCATTCTTTGAAATGTATTAAGTTTGAATAGTCCTATCAGTTAACACTTGATATTATATCAAAAGCTTGTAATAAATGCAGACCAATTAGAAGTATGTTTTCAAAATCTGTACTCCTGCGCTTGGATGTTTGTATTTCCATAGCAATTCCTTAAAATGCCTCATTCTATACTTGTGTATAACATAGAGCTGCATAGATGATTATAAATGCCTTGTGCTTACTATTAGCATAATTAGGAAAGCTCAAGGTAAGTTCATTGCAAAATTTAAAATTAATTTTAGAATCTGTTTTCATGTTAATTTCCTTTAAGTACATTTGACTTCATATGAATGCAAAGTGTAAGTAAAACCTTACACTGGACAATCTTTTACTGGATAAACCATATGTTGTATTTTGAGACTACCCCCCCTAAAAACTCATTAACGAACCCTAGGAAATAAAAAACGATTCTGAACGAAAAGTCAACATCAAAATACACTCCTACATTTTCAATATTCGCGAATATAAAAACGTTCTTAGAATAAAAAAGAATAAAAATTCTATGTTATATTTCAAATTCATCAGACAGACTTGATTTTAAATCTTTATCATTCTTATGACTTTTATTGCTTTTATAATATCAATGTCTGCTAAACAAAAAATAAAAACACCAACAGCAACAATTTAACAAAATTTTATAAAAAATAAAAATCAAATGATTAAATATACAAAAAGAAATACATAAAAAGAAATATAAAAATAAAGTTAATTTTATTTAATTTATTCAATTTCAAATTTGTCTATACTTATACTTATTCACATTTTTTGGATTATTTTGTATTATTTTGTACTATTATTGACCACAAAAATTAAATTAAAGTATACTTAAAAATTATTCATTTATTTTATTACGAAAAACTTGTGGATATTTTTCCAAAAAAAACAAAAAAAAAATTGAAAATAATTGAAATAGATTATGGAAATTTTCTAAGACTACATTTAAATGTAATTTACTATATGAAAATTTAAAAAAAAAAGAAAATAGAAAATCCAAAACGGAAATAATAAATAAAATTTTATTATTTTGATGTAGTGCAAAGAAAAATTTTCAAGGATTAAGAAGGATACTTTTCAATTCAAATTTTTTTTTGATTGAAAATTTAAATTTTTGTTGTATAAAAAAAATTTATATTGGAAAATTATTCCGAATAGATTCGTAGATATAATAAAAAAAATAAAATTTAATGGAATTTGTCTTCAAGGTCGTCAAAACAATAAAATTTTACACTTTAATATACTTTAAAAGAAGTTTTTCAGGCATTTGAAAATGTTAGATATTTAGTAGAAAATGTTTGCATACTTTTAGGGATAAATTTTTTTTGAAGTATGAGAGTTTTAATTAAATTCAATTAAAGGAAATTCATTAGCTATATAATTATTCTTTTAGTAGCATTTGCTTTATTTAGAGATCTTTAATATATTTTTATTCAATATTTTAAAAATTTTATTTATTTGCAATAATTAGTGATGATATAAAGCCTAAATTACTTTTACAAAATATTAAATTAAAAATACTTATTATTTGGGAATTTTTAATATGAACGGGTTCACGTTAGAGTTTCACAGACTATAGAATATTGAGGAACTGAGCAGTATATTCCTACAGAAATTACAAAATTAGAACCAGAAACTTTGTACAACGTAATTCAATATATTTTAAAATAGTTGCCATTAACATCCAACAGGGAAATTTAACTAATTTAAAGATTACCATAATTTCTCACACTTCTTAAAAAAATTAATATTCCATTCGTTTTATTTAAAATTCATTAAAACTTACAGTTCTAAATTATTTCTACATAAATAACTTCTCGTGTTTATTCTTAAATACCGCTAAGTATTATAATAATTAATTCTAAATAAATATTATTTAACATAAATACTTATTTTGAAAATTTTAAATCCTGTATGATAAGTTTTATTATTAAATACAAATCCTTTGCAAATCCTTTTTAGAATAATTTAAACTGAACTTTAAATAAAAATAAATTTCCAAAAATATGCAGAATATTTACCTTTATCAATTTAAAATATTAATAAATTACATATTCAGATATTATAGAATTACAAATTATAACATACATTACATATTACTATGTATAGAATAGAAAATTTTATCAAAAAGCCCTTCGGTCGTACTAATATGCATTTAAAAGGAGAATAAATTGCAAAATAATTTTGTAAATCGAAAAATAATAAAATAACCTAACAAATCGCTTTATAATTTTTTACATATATATATATATATATATACATAAGTATTAATCATAATTCGGAAAATGGTTTTCCATTTTAATGGTGAACCCTTTTAAAAAAGGATACTTCAATATAACATGTATGTATTTATATATGCAAAATAAATTTTGGGTTTTGTTAAATGAAAATTATGAAAATTAGATAGATTTTTTTGTTTATTTTTTTTTTTTGAAAACCCTAAAATGAATCTTGTTATGATAACAATAAGCTTTATTTATTTTTATACTAATTTGAATACATATGTAATTTCCATAATTTACTTTTAATTTTTAACAAAAGAACAAATAATGTATCTGCAGGATGATATTATCTGATAGATATTTATATAACTATTAAATATGATTTATACATAGATGGCAATTAATTGCATTTTATATTTTCTAACATAATTCTTTCTATTTTAAAAAAAAGGATCATACATATGTTCATTTCTGCAGGATATGAAACAGATATTACTCCGATTTTGAAAATTCTACCTAATTATGAAAATGCGAGGATTGCCGTCCTAAATTTTCAATTAACATATAACGGTAATCCTTATACCTCCTAGAATACCTAATCTCAAAATCCTAATTTATATTTTAAATCTATATTTGATAAAATGGTGGGGGTTAAATATATTTTAAGTTTTAAGTATTTTTGCATACTTTTGGGGGCACCATTTCTTATATTTTTAAATCCTATCAGAGGGTGGGGGTTGAATATATTTTAAGTTTTTTGACAAACGTAGATTATTTTAGTTTTTTTTTTGCATACTTTTAGGGACACTATTTCTTAATTTTTTTAATAATTCTATATTTAACCTTTTACTTATTTCTATATCTTTAAGTTATATTAACCAATTAAAATATTTATTTAAAATTTATTTAATAAGTTTTATATAATTATAAAATAATTAAAAAATTATTATTCCTTAAAACATGTGTTCAAAATTAAAACAATATTTATCAATTAATTATATTAGTACTTAAATAAACTTTGTATAAAACTTTGAAAGTACTACAAGTCACATATATAATAATTACATATTATATAAAATACATAAAAGGTTTTTAAACAACAGTAGACCCAAAAAAAAATACAAAAGAAAAGTCTTCAGAAAGAAAAACATTTACCTTTTCTAATTTTACAAAAACTTTCAATAACATAATTATATTCCTATATGTTTAAATTAACAGCATACTTATATATATATATATATATATATACGTTTTACTTAAGAATTTAAATTGAGTTTCCAAGGTACATATGTATTTCCTTATTATATTTATAATTTTTTTCATTAGTTGTCATTATAAAAATAACATTTTGAGTTTGAATGTAAATATATGTTTGTTGTTTTTATGTTTTAATGTTGAACAACCCCAAATATACGATATTAAAACATTAATTTCATTTATGTTAACAATATTATAATATTCATGTACATACATATGTTCATAATTTTCTAAAGATAAAAATCTTTTAAATATATTATTCGAAAAGGTGGATAATTATCTTACCTTTAACAGGTAAATTTGAATAATTTATGTACAACTTGGAATACAATAATATTAACAAAATTGAAATAACGTTTTTTTGTTTTGGGGTTAATTTGAAATTGGGGTAATTGGGGGTTATTATAGAAGTGATTTTATTCCCTCCTTTAATATACTTTATATAAATAATTTTTTGTTCTAATTATTTATTAAGGGGTAAAAACCTAAAGTTTAATATAGTTAAAGGAATTTTTATTTAAAAATAACTTTGAGACCCCTTTTTCAATAAAAACGGGTCACGAGTTATAACAATTGAAATATAATTTTGGGGTTGTTAAAAGGGTTGAATGGCACAAGAAAATTTGGTAGACTTATTTCACTATGTTCTAGAAAATGCTTAGTAAATATATTTGCTTATCGAAGTTAATAGTATTAATTTTTCAGCCCTACGGCTTAAAAATTATCTTTTTAAATCCAAAGTCTTTAAAAGAATAACTAAAATTAATTAAATATTATATAAGTATACTTAATCTAGCCTAGCTTAATCTTTAAATGAAAATTATAAGACATCTGTTGTATTATACGTGTGAGAACTTTAAGAAAGGAATATAACCTTTGTAACACATTTATAATGCATGTCAGTGGCGATACAAGTTATTAATATCGGGGTAGCTGCTAGCTGTTTATTAAAAAGTAAATTGTTTCGGTATCCTTTTTATTCATTTATGAGTACTGCGAGAGTATGAGCGTCCTTGGGAATGCATTGATTTGCTCAAAAGTTAAATAATTCGTATAAAAGCAAGGATAATGGTGTTCAATTAGGTTTCAAATGTATTTGTTTCCGAATAATCTTTCTAGGGATCATATTAAATTGCTTATAGGGAAAGTTTACCTAGAGATTAAGAATTATTCCTAAACCATTTTTTTAAATCCAAAAATTTCAATCAAATGACAATCATATAAGCTCAAGGTGTTTCTAAACGCAGCTCCTTGATTTTATATTCTGAAGAAAACCTATTTCTACCTTAAATAATTCAATTTCTCAATTCATTTTAATTGAGGCAAAGGCGTGCCGTGAACCATATTAAACCCTACAAGAATATGACAATAAGGAATCGTGTTAAAAGTTAAGTTTCGTGTAAAATATAAATGGTGGTCGTGTTGAGACAATTAAGTGTGTAAATATAAAAAATTATATAAATGTCAACACCATATTGAAAATTATCAAAAAACAATAAAAAAAAACCATTTTAGGTGTGCTCAAGTTCAAATACTTAATTATATTATACCAGTGAGTACTTAAAGTTAAATTCCTTTTTTTTGTTAATTATATTTATTTTGTTACTACCTACGTTTTTCTATTTTGAAAATAAGGAAATATTTTTTTTTTATTGAAGTCTACTTTGGGTGTGTCTGCCTAATTAATTTCAAATATATTTCAGTAAGTTTTATAAAAGTATACAACGTGTGTAAGTGTATAAAACGTAAGTATACACGACTGAAAACACTTCTTTATTATGTCTACCTAAGACTGACTTACCTTATTACCTTCAAAAACTCACAACGATTTAAGGAAATTCAAAGAGTACTTCTAGAGCACTTGTAAAAATCTTCAGATCACTAAAAAAAGTAATAAAACCTAAATTATATACCGTTATTATAGTAAGTACCATGTTTCATTGAAAACCACTTAAAATATCACTAAAACAAAGGTCCTTTAAGTGTTTAAAACTATTATTAAAAATAGCTATCTTTTTTTAACACGGATTAAATGTAAAAGTAAAATAAATTTATTAATGAGTATAAATACAAGTATCTTTAGATATTTAAATCAGTTTAAATACACAAGGACTTATATAACGTTAACGTTACCTAATTAAAATTTTCTAATCCTTTTTAATTAAAATTTTTATTTTCAAAAGGATCCACTTCCTTGTTACAAGTATTAAATAACGATACCTGTGCTTTAATTTTTGTATATATATATATATATATATATATATATATATATTGATATTATATTTTAATTATTATATTCTTGTTAATAATTGATTGATTATAGATATTAGGAATAGTTTCTTTTAGAATTTGCACAACAATGAATTTATTTCTAAGATATTTATAATTAACTAGGAGCAGTATTATAGTACTTATCCTTAAGCAATTATCCACCAGAGTTTTTCACTGAATAAAAATTTTTTATGGAAAATGGAAAATTCTTTCAATATAAAAGAATTAGTAATAATATCTCCGACGTTATTAAGGAAATTAAATATCTTTAAAGATATTACGGTAATTATACATGGAATTATTGAAGTGAGTTTTTAAATAATCCGGCGCGTGATTTGAAACAAAAACAAATTTAAATATTAGAATACTTTTAGCCTTACATTCTAATAAATAAGCGTATTTAAAGGGTCTGTAATAATTAAAGAAACTCAGATGACAAAAACTATTTCGCAAAATTTCACTTATTAAAACTAAATCGCAATCTAATTTAACAAATTTGGCATCCAGAAATGAAAACCAAGCATATGATACGCTCCTAAATGTTTTCATTTTCCTACGGAAATTTTCATAAGCAATGCTTTCATTTTAAAAAAGAAAATTTAAATTTTTCATTGAAGATTTAATTAAAGTCCTTTAATAAAGTCTAATTAATTAAAGTCTTAAGTCGATTTATTTAAAGTCCTTTAACAACTATTTAAAATTTCTAAATTAAGGAAAATTTAAGGAAAATTTTTTCTAAAAATTCTACACGAAGCTAAAAAATCTATTGTACTACTTTACAAAAAAAAAAATAGTTTTTAATTGCAGCCTCCAATTTTTTTACTCAATAACAAATATCATATTATCTACAATTTAATATAATTTTATAATAACCCCAATAGATGATCCCAATCCCAAAAATGAAATATAAAACTACATCCCCAAAAAGGAAATTGATCCCTCTAATTGATAAAAAAACAATAAAAAAAATTCAGGAAAATTTGATACGAAAAATGAAAATGTTCCTTTAAATTAGTTCATTATAAAGATTCCATGAGGATATTAAAAATATATAAAATATAGGAAATTATTTTTATTCATACATAGTATAATAGTTAGGGGCGTATAAAATACTTCCTAAAATTTAATTAAGCTCTAATTCACATCTATGTATATTTATATGAAAAAAAGGTTCTAACAGCTATAAGAAATTTCTTCATGTTTAAAATTTTATATATTGAAGTATCTATTATCTGAACCAATTAAGATAATTTTGTTACTTCTTTTGGGTTGGGATCATCTCATTATCTCAAAAATGAAAATATTGAAGAAAAAATAATTTTGAAGGTTTGAACAAAAATTTTGATAAATATAATCTTGAAGAATTAAAGAAGAAGGATTTTAGGGCTGTATTCAACATAAGTAATTATGAGAATCAAAATTAGGAAGGGTTAAGTATTAATTAAGGTGGGATTACAGGTCAGGGTTTTTATAATTTGTTGACCGAATTTTTAGGGGCTTTTTCACCCATTTTATATTAAATACTTTTATGTAGATCAGAAGGCATTGTAAAACAGAAATGATTTAAGAGCTGTATTCAACATTAGTATATATGAGATTCAGGATTAAAAAGGTTTTTAAGTCAGTTTCTATATTTTTTTGGCCGAAGCTTTTAGGGGCGGGTATCACATATTTTTCTAAAAAATTTTCAAAAAACTTTTTAAAGATAAAAAGCTCAGTCTATTTATATTTACTTCAGTAACATCAAGTGCTGAATATATAATTTTCCTTTTCGAATTTAAATTTTTCGAGATTTTTGTAATTTCGGTATTTTGTCTCCGCAAATCAAGGATGACTTTATTTTATATTATTAATATAAAAGTTAATAACCAAATGCTGTTAAATATAATATTTATTTAATCCGAGTATGAATATAAAATTCCAAGCATCCTTAAATCCTTTAAAGCATTTTGCATCCTTTAAAGTCCTTAAAAATATAGGTTACAGACTTGTTTTTCACTAAAAAAAACCTTAAATATAATATTTAACTAACTGATAATTACAATATGTATTTTGAATCCTTTTCTTGAAGTTTATATATATTGTAATGTTAACTGATATTAAAAATTATAACATTAATAGGACTCCACGCCCTAGTTATTGAAACTATTTCGCATTTTTGTAACAAGATATTAAAAAAAAAAACAAAATTGATAATAAAAAAAAATATTGTAATATAAATAATAAAAATTATAATAATGATTAAAATAACAATTCTTTTTTTAAATAAAAAAAAAATTATATTATTACTAACTATTATATAATATATATATATATATATATATATCAGTGTATATATATACTACTGTGGCATTGGGTTTATGTATAGATAGATAATTTCGATTCTGCTTTAATAATTTCATAGTTATTTTAATTTTTTTACATTAAAAAACTTGTTTTTTTTGCTCGTATAAATTTTTTTCCCCATTGAATTCCCCATTTTTTTCCCCTTTTAAAGGATTCGTTTTTTTTTCTACTTAACAGTTTTTTTACGCAAATAAACAAATACATTAACAAAAAAAAATAATATTGATTTTACAAAAATATTTTTTGCGGCATGTTTTAATAAAAAACAAAAAAAAAACAATTTTTTAACAATAGAAACGCAACATTCGTTTGTGATGACATGAAATTTAAATAGAATAAAATAGAATGCCAAGGGAGTTGTAAAAATATTAGGAGCTATTATAAAATGTAGTAATCTAACATAGTTATTAGTTACTACTTAAAAATGGTGTGTTTTTTAACTCTAGGTTTTTAACCAGGTTCCCTAATAGTAGTTATTTTAAGTCCTTGAAGTATTGGGTCACTTAGTTTGTTTTTCCTGCAGTACCTATTTGAATGAATAGGGCTTACCTTAAGCCTGCGTATCCTCTTTCATTTTGTGCTAGCAGCTTGATTTCCGTCCATGCTTTTCCTGGTTTTTCGATTTGTTTTTTATTACAGTTCTTTTTCGTGTAGTTTTAGAACTTTCCTTTTTCCTTTGAGATTTAAACCGAAAGCTTTCTTGGCGATAGAATTCTTTTTTCCGACCGCAATTTATACTTTCTTCCCTGTTGACTAGCTCTAAGGGGTTCTGAATGTATGTGATACAGCTCAGTACTTGATTGTATTCATGCATCCCAGATAGTTGTATATCGGTACATCTTTTAATGATGTATCAATTATAATTATTGATACCGTACTTACAGTGTTCACATCTCATTATCTTACTAATTTTGAGCCCGATATCTGCTGCATATTTCGCAAGCCTGTCGACTTTAGTGTGTATAATTCTCCTAAAAATAATTCTAATTTCGAAAAAACTTTCTTTCCCCATAAACATTTTAATGCACTTCTAAGGGTCCATTGTTAGATTAATGAGCCAATTTTTAAAATAAATTTTCCTCAATATTACAAAGGACTGACATCTGCACTATGGAAATAAGTAAAAATTTAAATGTTCCTGCTTTATACTCATGTTTATGCTTAATTGTTATATGCAGATATTATCGATTCCATTTTTCAATGTCATTTATACTTATTACGAATATTACAGTGTTATTATAATCAAGTGTATCGTAATTTTAAGTCACTTATCACGTAATAAAGAAAACATTTTTATATTCAAAAAATTTTCATTTATTGTTATTTTGGGGTTTTTAATTTATTCTTCTTATCACAGAAATCTTTAAAAGTTTAATTAAACCTTGGCATTTCTTTTAAAAAGCTTTTAAACCCAAAAGATTTGGTTATTATTAACTATTTTTAATCTATACCTTAATTGAGGTCGAAGAATTTTCAAAAGTTTCAATAGTGTATCTAGATTTTTTAATTATTTTTTGATACTCAAGTGTTTTCGAGTAATTAAATACCAGGAAGTACTTGAATATCGAGATGTTCAATATTTTTCAAGTATTCCGTTATTTTGCAAATGAGTGTCTCTTTTAAAAAATTACAAACTGTTAAAGCACTTAACCGAAAAAATCACTTAAAAGAAATTGGTTTTAATAATGAGCTCTTAACTGATATAAGCACTTAAGCAAGAGATATTCAGACGGGATTCACTATAAATAAAATTCTAATATATATTTTTGCAAAAGTATACTTTAAATTTAAGAAAAACAGTTCAAAACTAATTTAAATTTAACCTGTGGAGGGATTGCATACTTTGAGGCGTTCTATTTAATGTAACACTATTTGGATTCAGAATCGATTGGAAAGGATTTCAATTATTTTTTTTTTGACCAATAGATTCCAATTCAATAAAAAAATTACCTCATAATTAATTTTTCATTAAAATTAAATAATTAAAAACCAAAATGTTATATGAAGTTCAATATCAAACATATATGAGTCTGTAGTGAATAAAAGAAAATGATGTGGTTTATAAATTAATTTAACTAACTAAATACAATTAGAATAGCAATTTGTTACAAAATTTTAATGTATTACAACATTAAATTTAACTGTTTAAGAATTATTAATTAAAATTAATTAATAAATATTAAAAATAACAGTATAACTAATTCATTCCCATTAAAACCAATCATATTCCATAACCTCACAGTTTTTTTCAACATGATAATGTGTTTAGATTTAAATCTAATTTGATTTAATTTATATTTTAATTGCCAACGACTTTTCGCAATAGGTATCAAGATCAAAAGCTTATTGTGTCCAATTAAAATTAAATACTTACTAAAAAAAAATAAAATGTGAAATAGCAGTGCTAAAACATTTTTTTTTATTTACCACAAATACGAACCCACTTTTTTTTCACATCTAAAAAAAATTAAAAAAATGTTTTTTATTCAATTTCTAGTACAATGAACTTTTTTTTGCTATTAGCTTTGAGAGGAGAGAAGTAAAACAATTAAAAAACATGAAAATAATAGGACTGTACGAAAAAAAGACCTCAGGGAAATAACCTCCAGAACTGAAATATAAAATAAAACCGTAAAATACAATTTAAATAAAATTGGGAAGTGAAAAAATGACTAAATTTTAAAAGTTTTAAGAGTTAGATATAAAATCATGGCTCTTATAATTACTTTAGTTGGGCTTAGGGATGCCAGTCTCCATTATATTAAGTCATACAATATGATTAGAAAACCACAATTGTTCCATAATTGTAAACCATATTTTCTGACACAAGCGATATATATCTGCGTTTTCAAAGCGCCACTGTACAACTCAATCTAACTGTCATATACTATATAAAATACTTTTTGGGTCTTTTTTTATATAAAAAAAGTCCCTAAAATAGAGGGACGATTTTATTTTTAAATGAAAAAGGTGCCAAGAATTGCATACAAATTTTGGGAATTTTTCCATTTTTGGTTTTAAGGACTTCTTTCTTGGGGACATTTTTCAAAGTGCCGCATATTCCCGACTATTAGAACAATTTTTTTTAGAAAAATTAAATTTTCGTTTTTTTTATTGTTCGTGTGTTAGAACTTCGTTAGAAAACATCGAGAAGTGTATGACACAACACGACAGGATAAATGTAATTAAAAGTACAGGAAAAACATTTAACAAAAAGTAAAAATGGATATACACCACTTTTTTTTTTTAATTTTATAAAATTTTTTTACAACAAAATGTGAAAAGTGGAAAATGGAAAAATAACTAGAACAACAACAAAACACAAGTTCAATTTTTTTTTTTTATTTTAATTCTGCTTGAAGGAATTGCAAAGTAACTGTACAGTGTACACTCACTATAAAACCCCCAGAAAAAAAATGATACCAAATTGTTTGGTTTGAAAAGGACAAATTTTAACAAACAATAACTGTATAATACAACTTGTACAAATATAAAAAAGAATTGTTATATTTTCTTTAATTTTTATTTCCATTTAAAAGGAAATTAAAAAAAAAAATTAAATTGTAACAAGCAAGAAGGTGTAATAACAAACAAAAATGAAAAGTAAATGGAAAACTGACAAAGAAATTGAATGTGTACTGTTTTAAGCAAGTTTTCCAAAAGCAGTTTTAAAAAATCTGCTTATTAGTTGCTCTTTGCCCATCCAAGCATTTTTGACATTTAAATTTTTGAGGTTTTACATTTATAAAACGAAGAAATCTTCAAAAACGTGTATGGGGTTCTTCAAAAATGTTCATGGGTCACTTCAAACCAATTTTTGCGCTTCTTAGATCTTGAAGTTAAAAACTTTTGATTTAACAAAAGAGAAAATTTTGAAAAATTAGGTATGAGTTAATTCAAAAAATATTTCTTCTTGAAGTTAAAAACTTTTGATTTAACAAAAGAGAAAATTTTGAAAAATTAGGTATGAGTTAATTCAAAAAATATTTCTGGCACAAGTTGTGAAACTTTGGAAAGCTTTGAAAGGAAAGCTTTGAAAGTGAACATGGGTCATTTTGGGGTATTAAGAGAAAAACTGTTAGTTTGATAAAAAGTACAAAAATTGTTTTAAAAGGCGGTTTTTAATTTTAAATACATGTTTCCAAAATTTGAGATTCAAATTTTGAAGCTTAAGCATGAGATTATACAGTTTTTCATAAATGAAAATGAGTTTTCTGTGCAATCTTAGAAAAATTACAAAATTTGAAGAAATTTTTCATTACTATAATTTTGAGAGTTTGCGCTTTACAAATCCTGTAGTTTTTAATACTACCTTGTTTAATACTTAGTTTTCATTAATTTCTTCGCCCTTTGTTTTTTGTATAACCATGCAATTGTAATTCTGATAAATTCATTAAAAATACTTGTGTACATTTTCATTTTTTTTCCACACTCATATATATTATTAAGTTATCTTAGCATCATTTATCTCTTATTTTCTACTATGTTGTTTTTAGTCGGATTCATTGTCACACTAACACATACATATAAAAAGGAAGAAATAAAAGGATAACTTGTTATAACAGTATAAGGAGTTATTCCCCGGAAATTTTTCAAAATATTTAATTTCGTAAAATTTTTCTGTACTCTTAAAAACATAAAATTTTGTAAAATTTAATATTAGATTTTTCGTGTAGCATATCAATAAGCGTCTGGTGAGCGCCTATAAATATGCAACAATTAGGTTTCAAAGGATTGCTAATTCTTCATTCAATACAATAAAAGAATGTAAAGTTTTAATGAATATAAATTTAATACATAAATTGAAAAGCTTAATTTAATGGAAATAATAAACGAGTTTCTGAATGCCTCATACTACTCATAGTACGTTTGCTATAAAGTTTTGCAGTTAATGGGCCAAGCTGTATAATTGTAACTTAGTTTATACAAAATACTTTAACTTCCTTTTTCAACTATCAACTTTCTTTAATGCTTTAAAATAATCTTTTTAAACTTAGTTTTTTCTTTTTAACTTAATCGTTTTATATTTCCCCCACTTATCTTCCCTACAACACACGTCCCCAAAAACATTTAAAACATTAACCATTTCTTTTTTAAATAATAAAATATAATTATATAAAATAAAATTAAATGATTCTATTGGTAAACCGTGTGCAACCAATAAAACCATTTTTGTAAACCATAAAATTTAACATTTATATATTCCAAATTAAATATTAATACTTTTTATTTCATCACTTTCATGGGAATAACCTCTATTAACGTTGTATTACATGTAACCAATTATTGAAGCTTAATGCCTTTATAAACTATTAAACGAGTTGCCAAAGACACCATTTTAATGCTTCTCTATTGTGAATCTATGTCAAATGACATTTTTTTTTATGTACAATTTACAATATACTGAATTTATATAACATTTGTATAATAGTTATGCAATGGCATATAAAATAAATATATATAAGGAATATATATTATATAAAATACACGAGCCATCGTCTCATTTTACATCTTTACGTGCGGTACACAAAATAGTTCAAATATAGTAGAAGAAAATGTCCTTGATTATAATACATTATATTAAATAAAATAAAATTACATTTTCTTTTCCTTGTTTGCAGGATAAAAAGGTTCCTCATGTACATATATAGAAATAAGTATATATATACATATATATTTTATGTATATAATTGAATATGCAAAGAGATTTTTTTTTTATCTGATACCTACAACAGTAGACTTGTGTAAATAGTCCTTAAACATAATATGGTATAAGAAAATCATTACTTAAATATATTGTAAAATATTCAGAAGCATACATACGTACATGTATATAGTATATATATAGAACATGAATATTTAAGGATGAAAAACATGATTTTATATGTACATAATATTCTATTTGCAAAAGAGAAATAAATACGTTTTTTATTGATTTTAGGAAACATTAAAATAAATCGGACTTGCAGTAAAATATTGTATAGATGGAAGAAGGGAAGCGAGGAAGGGGAACTAAGAATCCTCCATATTAAGGATTTGAATTCGAAAATCTAGAGTTCATTTAAATTGGGCCAAGGTCTGGTTTAAAAGTTCTGTTAAAATTTTCAATTGTGTATTAGAATAATTTACAGAAAGCTCATTAGATCCACCGACAACCTCTGAATGTATATGAGTCTATATTTCATTGTTAGTTAATTAGTTGTTCTCCGTTTAGTTACTCCATTTGTTGAAACTCGATATAAAACACTTTGCTTTCAATTTCATCAATTTTCACTATCCAAATAATCCTATCATCACGATTGTGAACGAATCGCACCACAAACCTTTAGAACATTCTTTTGTGTATCTGAAGCTTTTTCACTGAAGAGTCTAGGAATTTTACTTGAAGTTCTCATTACTCTCTGTTTATGGATTTTTGTTAGACCGAAATTCTGGTAAAATGGCATCTACTTAAATCTTCTAGGACAATGTGTTTGTACGAAAATCTGGGAGCATCTCTTATTCTGGATCCTCAGAGTGTTCCATAAGTACAAAGGCTTCTACTTGAAGTCTCCTTTTTCTCTGTTTAATACTTCCTCTTCCACCAAGTTTCTGAACAAATTGCATTTACTTAAATCTTCTTGAAAAGTGTACTTCCACGGCAAACTGTGGCCAACTCCAGCTCTTGATCCTTCAATTCCATAGACTCTATACCACCAGAATATGCTACATTTAACTTTTAGGTTTTTGTGTACAAAATCGTGCAACTTATATTTGATGATATTCGCTAGTCGTCATGACTCACTAACCTATTTTGGACTCTTTACTTTTGCATCAAATATGCAACAAATTATAAATCAATGTTATACAGATGATATTGATTTTTCATCTGTTTCTTCCTTCCTTACAGCAACAAGTTGGCTTCTCTTAATGGAATATTTAATCTTCTTAAAATTTTTCATTTCACTTATAATTGCAGCTCGTTAAGTTTTTTATAATATAGTTCTGGATTCTTCCTTTCGACCAAGTTCATTATACTATTTATATAATAATATTATACCATAAGCTTATTAAATTATTGAATGCAAAATGAGTTCTTAAGAGCAGGAAAATTTAATATTAAAAATGCTGGAGAAGGAAAATTTAAATAAAGAAATTTTGAAAAACGAAGTCAAAATTAACAAATCAAATCAAACATGTATTTCACATTCTTTCTTAGTTCTCAATTTCATTATGTAATAAAATTTATATAATGTCTACTACTAGAGTCCTGTAAAGTCTATATACCTTATGACCCAATCTTAAATGATCCAAACAACACATAATTTAAAACAAATACAAAATGGAAACATAAAAAAAAATGGAACGTGATGGCATTTTACAAAATATAATTTTGCATCACATACAATATTATTCCACTCTTTGCCCTCAGTCCCCAAAACAAGAGAGATGGAAAATCTGAAAAGAACAATTATTTACAGAGAAAAGGACGACCAAAAAAAAAATAATAAGAAAAAATCTAAAAGAATTTTCATTGTCAAAGAATTTTCTTTTTTTAACAAAAGAAAATAAAATCAAAAAAAAATTGAGGACAACTGTAACAACACAAAATTCACCCCTACACACTCTTCCCTGTGTAGGGGGTGAATGTTGTAATGTATTATACATGCTTACTACAATTACATGTCTGTTATGTCACAAATAATTCTATTTTATTTTGGTTTTTTTTTTAAATCTTTTCTTCCATTTACTTTTCGGTAAAGAATGCAAGAAATGGCATGGAACACACACAAAACTCTGAAAAATTGGTAGGATTTCCCAAAACAATGCCAGATTTTTTTTTTGTTGTTTGTATTCACAAAAATTTATCACATATTTTATGGTAGATACGTTTTTCTGTGTTTATAAATACAGTTGGGGTCCAAAAATATTTCTATTAATTTAAATTAACAATTCGACCGCCAGGGATCAAATTTTTAAAACAAGGCGTCCTTAAGGAATTATTTAATACTGAGAGTTTTTGCAGTAGCCAAATGAACCTTCTAGGACACAATCAATTTTTGAAGGCTTAATTTCACAAAAATCTGTTCAATGCGGTCTGATGTTTATTATAATGCGTCCTAATAAGTTATTTAATCCAAAGACTTTCCACAGTAATAAATACTCTGGGTTCTTTCCAATATACGATCAACACTTTTCCACATATAAAAAATAGTTATTACAGGTAATTTTGTCTGATACTGTACTGAAAATTGAAAATGATGCACACCAATTTCTAAGATGATCTAAGTCAAATGTCATGCATCCCTATAGAGTGATTTAATTCATAAATCTTTCTCCCTTATAAATACTCTGAGTTACTCAATCAGTGTTTTAGGATTCTATTTTTTACATATTCTCATATTTATTATTTCAAGTAATTTTGTCCAACATTGTGTGTACAGTCAACAAACACTGAACATACAGACAATAAAAATATTAAACAATATAACTTTTTTATGTATATGTTTAATAGTGATCCTTTAGCTTTAGGAAAATTTCTTAGTTTCCGTGAATACATGGCCCCTATTTATGTAAAAATAAGTATTGTTGGAATACAAAAGAGTAAAAAAAAAAACAAGAAAAACAAAAACAGAAACGAAACATCCTTTAGGCAATTAAAAGGACATAAATAAATAAAAGTATTATACTTACATATAAACATACTTAATATGTATGCATAAATATTTAAATATGAAAGCAAGGTAAAAACAAAAATATAATGTAGTCATTTTAAGGTCTTTCATATTTTTAAACCTAGAAAAGCTTAATAAACTTTTTATACATGTTTATTAAAAGAAAAGTTAATATAAAAAATATATATATATATATATACAGGTATTTCCTGTATTTTCATTTATAAAACTTTAGGATTTAAAAATAAAATACGAAATTAGCTACCAGCTAAAAATAAAAACTAGCTATTTAAATCTATTAGTTAAATTTAAAATAGACAAAGTTGATGGAAACTTATATAAGACTTTAAAATTAACTGAGCTTGAATTATTTTATTAAATTTTTAAATATTTTTTAAGGAACTTTTAATTTTTTTAACTTTATATTAGTTTTATTTATTAATTTTGGAGATTTACATCCTGGATATGATTAGGATGTGTAATGGAATGATGTAGGAGCAGGTCATTTAAAATCAAAATTCATAAGTACTTAAAGGTTTAAATAGAATTCCTAGCAAGTTAGTTCATTATGAAAACCAATTGATGATCTGGTGTGAGGAATATTATGTTCATTCAATGATTGCATTATCTTAATTCTATTCCTAATTTCGAATAACCCAATAATAAGCCGGATCTCCTCGATTTACTATAAAAAACCAATTTTCCAAAGTCTATAAGAAATTACTTTATGGAACCCATTATTTGAATACATTTAGCACAAAAGAAGAATTGGAAAAATTAAAACTAAGATTAAAATTATATTTGCGAAACTTTCAATTAAATTTATTTAAGATAGAAAATGTTAATATTATTGTTCATATTAAATGTTAATTGTGCTGTGAAACTCAGTCCTTGGTGACTCTTTTAGTTAATTGCACTATTTATCAAAAGAATAATAATTTGCTGCAGTTGATCCACTTAATTTTTAAATGATTATATATTTCATTAAAGAAAGTGTAAATAGCAAAAAAAAACACTTAAATTGATTCAATAACTTTTAATGATCCCAAAAGTATGCAACATATAATGAGTATTTATTTTTAGATGATTTTCATTTCACACAAAAAAAGTTCAGGGGATATAATAAAATTAATTTCATATTTTATTTTATTTAAACTAGTTTTTGCATGCGCCGAGAGGTATGCAATATTTAATAAAAGTTACTTAATTTAATAAATTTTTATAATAGTAAAAAGACTCTGAAAAAGTAAATAATAAGTAAATAAAAAAATAATAATTATCTCAAAAGTATGCAACATATAATAACCTTAATTTTTAACAGTCACTTGTTTAATAAAATAATGATGAGTATATACTTATATGTTGTTCTTCACTTTAAAAAAATTCTAATCTTATAAAATGACTTAAAATACATTTAATTGGCATTTTTTGTGTGCACCAAAAGTATGCAATATTTAATAAAAGTTACAAATCGATAAAAAAATGAGAATTTACTTAATGTAAATTGTAATGTAATGTAAAATTAATGTATAAATTAATTAATTAAATAATTATAAAAATTTTCTTTATGTGAAATTAGCCTAACTTGAGTAGTAAAATTTAATATAGCATGACATTTAAATATTTTATAAAATAATAAAAGAATAAAATTATATCATAGTTTTTTAAAAATCTTATGAAACGGACATATAATAAAAAGTATCTTCATAAGTATATTTCAGTAACCAATACATTATGCAGGTATATTTATAACAGATACACTTTCCCAATAAAGGGATACCCTCAATAAATCGTAGTAGATATTTAAATATTCCTTTTAATAAAATAGAATACTTTTAGGAAGTAGCATTTGAAAAGATTTATACTTTGATTTCAACATGTTTTAAAAATATTTTTATACTCAAAAAAATCAAATATTCCTCCAATCATTCTTCAGCAACATTACAAGATTTTTTATTACATGACTTGGTTAGCTGTTAAAAGATTTCTCAAAAAAAAACATTTATATTTAAATTTGAAATTATCATAAAAAACGATTAAATAAAAATAAAAAAAAATGTTTTTTTTTTAAATTCAACTGTGTTAAGTCAAAAATTTTAAAAATGCTATAAAAATTGTTAAAAAAAAACCTTTCACATCGTGAAAAATCATTTAATACACATTTAATAAAATTACAAACACTTAACTCGTTCATATTTTTTTATTCCATTTTTTTTATTATCCTATAAAATAAAAGGATTTATTTCGTAAGTATTTATAATAAAATACTTGTATTTATACATATATATGTGTAGAAATGTTTTCTTTTTTGGGACAATATTTTTGATCATCATCACCAGTACAATCACCCATATTACCCCATTAATATACTTGAAGATAATATTGAATAAACATTGCATACGTATATATGATGGGCAACAACAACAAAAATTGTGGTTTATTAAACCAATTTAACTCTTATATTATCCATTGCACATTCATTCATCCATTCAACCAAAGAAATTATTTTAAATATATATATATATATATATGCACATATATTTAATTTTTGAAATGATACACATGACTTATTTTTTTTATTTAACTCAACTTTTTAGTACATTTACAAAATTTTCCAATACATACTATACTCATTGATAAGTTAATGTTTGATAAGTTTATGTTTCAAAAAATAAAAATATAAAATTTATTTTTATAGTCGATTAAATATTTAAAAAAAAAAAAACCATTTAAAACGATTTTTAAAACCAATCCTTTACCAATCCAAAAATATAAAACCAAAAAAAAAAAATGTTATGACATATAAAACACCAGAAATATAAAAAATTTAAATCATCAAAAATTACCTTAATTTTCACTGTAGTCCTTTTTTTTTTTGTTTGTGGTATTAAATCCATTTTAAAGTTATAAAATTTCAACATACTTGAATTTAGTGGTGTGAAAAAAAAAACCCCGCTGAAATACAGTTTAAAATTGACTATGATTTTTTATCATACTATTCACCACTTAGTAAAAATGTAAATAAAATAAGTAGAGGATAAGTTTAGAGTAGACTGTGTCAAGTGTAGGATATCCGCATGAATATCCTTTTGGGAAAATTCTAAATATTGATAGTCTATTACAATCTAAGGAATATGTTAAAGAATATATGACTTGTATGGCAACTATTCGAACCCATTGCACTAGATTAAACAAGCTTGTCGTTAAATTCTCAAGTATGTTTGGCAAAACTTTAGACATCCTGGCTGATTAAATTTTGAGTAATTCTCATATAAAAAAGGAAGTTGTAAGGAAATTACTAGAATGCGTTATGCGAGTTTGCTGGATATCAATTTTAAAAGGCGGCTTTTGTACAGAAACCTATTTGTAATTTTTTCAGAACCCTGGTTCTTTTCCGAATCCTGGAGGAATTTCTCAAATGCGGAACTACGAACGTTCCTTTTCGTTTCTCATCCATACATATGTCTTTCTTCCAAAACAGCCTAACAAACGGTATTTCTAGTTTAGTATTCCATTTTACCTACGTTCATATGGTTTATAAAAATAAAATCCCGAATAGGAAATCGAATGTTATAAATTGTAATACAAAAAAAATAAAAAGCTAGATTTATAAATACAATCATAAATTTTATTATCCCATTTTTTAAGCACATATACACGCATATTTTTTACAGTCTCATAAAATCAAAAAATTATATTGCAAAACAGAAAAACAAAAAACCAAAGAATTATTCATGAAGCATCTTCAAAAAAAAAATTTTTCCATTCCCATTAATCCTGCGAAAAAAAATTCCAATGCCAATTGTCGAAATGTTTTTGGTCTTATGATTAAAAAAAAAAAAAATAAAAATAATAAAATAAAAAAAAAGAAATAAAATTTATTGAAAGAAGTGTTGAAAAAAATATAATCATCGCGAATTGGATAGATACTCCCTTAAATACAAAGTAACCCAAACTCTAGGATATTCATTAATGTATGAAATGATTTTCATGTATGTACGATTTTACATGTAATCACGGTTTTTCAGTCTTTTTCTGATTTTTTGTAAATATTTTCTATTTCGAATAAAAACTTTTTTTTGAGATATACTACGTACACACATACATATATGAAGAATTTTCCGAAATATTTAAAAATATTACAAAATACACTTCAGAATTTATACGAAATTTATCTCTCATTGTGCGAATGTCCTTTAATATTGAGTTTATTTAATGTTTATGCTTATTTTTTATCAAATTAGTGAAGAACAGTGTTGGGTAAAATGTGATAAGCATTCCGATTTTAACACAATTTACTATTTGATAAAATATTTTACAGTAATTGATCAGTAAATGCTTTTATTGAGTTGTAAAGACAGTAATTATCTATTAATGATTAGTTTCACTAAAATTTTTCCCAATACTGTAGTTTTCCTTTTTGTATCGTTTCAATATTGAGCAAACGTGTTCCATTTAATTTTTTGAATGAGTACCGAGTATTTCCTACATTCACATTCAAACCTCTTGCTGTATGCATTATTCCACTTTCATAAAGTAATATTGATAGAAAAACTCATTTTTTTGTCCAATACTGTAGTTTGTATAAATGGATGCAATTTCATAGATAAGCATTTCAGTTAATATTGATTAATCTAATATGTTTGAAATTAAAAGTTCAAACCTTATTTTTTTTTAACTGTTTCATGCTCTCATAATTTTATCTGATACTGTACTTTTAATTTATATACATACACCTATACAGCAAAAATAAATGAAAAATCCAAAACATATCTACAATACTTACCAAAAAAAAAATGTTTGGTTGCTTATTTTTTGTAATCATCAGTTCAGTATTCGACGAGTTTACAAAAATGTCCTTGACATTGTATTTTTTGTTTTTTTTTTTTAGAATCCTTAAAAGTAAACCGTTTTAGTATATAGAATACAAAAACACAAATTTAAGGATTCATTTGTTTTTGTACTTACATAAAGAACACGAATCTGTATATGTATAGAATGAGAAATTGGGGTGTTAAAGACAAAAAATTGTACCACGTACAAAAGATTGAATTTTTATTTGTTATTTTCATTTTTTTCTTATTTATTTTTTTTAGTGGTTGTAAACACAATAAGACATATATATACACTTTTGTATACATATATATAAATATGAATAAATGTTACCTAAGTTTAAGTTATTCTTATTTCATAGAAAAAGAAACAGTATTTTATTTTTGTTAAAATCATTTCCAAATATATAAAATACAAAATAGTTGAAAATTGATTCCTTAAAAGGATATATGCGCAATAAATTACTTTATTTTTTTTAAGTTGACTTATTTTTTCGATGGATCTTTATTGCTTTTACACATTTTTACCTACACACACAAATATAAAAATTGTTATTTTATTCAATAATTCAACTGTAGTAAACTATATATATATTATGTATATATACTAGGAATAAGATATTGTGTAGAAGTTTAAATTAAGTTTATTGAATTGGAATAGGTCTTTTATATAAAGTTATGAACTTCAGTATATATAATAAGTGTAGTATCTTTAAAGAGTAGGTATATTAAAAAAAAATGTAATAACTATTTATTTGAATAAGCTGGCATTGTTATAATTTTATTTTAGTCGTAATTTTTTATATTTTGTTCCTGGAAGTAACAAATCAAATTGTAAGAAAATAAATTTTTATATTTTTTGTTACTAAATTACATGTTTATGAACTTAAAACTATATATAAATTTTTGTTAAAGTTATTTATTAAATGGTGGTCTTAAAATAAAATTTATAATTTCCAATTAAATAGTTTTTAAGAAATATTTCAATGCTGCTCTTTACTTTTTCTCTAGTCTAATAATAGTTCAGATAATTTTTAGGTATAGTGCAAAAAACAAACTATTACGAAATTTTATTTATACAAAATTGTGGCGGAAAAAATTAATTTAGTCGATCCTAATATAAGTGTGCAGGTGAACTCATATTAAATAACTAGTAATCTAAGTATATTCGAAAACGACGACAAAATCTTATAAATAAAAGTATTCCAGACTTAATCTCAAACTTTAAATTCAGTTGTACAATTCAATTTTACATAAGCCTAAAAGTATGCAATTTTTGAAAATAAGACACCAGAATTTTTTAATTCTCTGAACTTTAAATTTTAATAATTATCTAATTTAAATATTCAATAAACTTTAAATCCTTTACAATTAAAATAAAAGAGGACGTTTCTTTATTAAAAAACTGAAATGAAGTCTATTACTGTGAATAATGAAAATTAAATATAACTTTTAAATTAAAGATATCATACATAAAAAAATTCAAGATGATCTAAAAAAAGGACTAATTAGTGTCTCAGAACAACATAATTTAATTTCATACTCTTAACATACAACATACAATACAAAGTCTCAAAAAAGTTCACTAAAATACTTCAACTTTTCCATTAAATTTTATAAGACCCTAAAAGTATGCAATTTTTGTAAATAAATTTATCTTTGAAGAATTAGGAAATTTTTTCAATATATATTGAATAATTGTCTAATTTTAACCTTCCAAAAACTTTAAAACCTTTAAAAATTCAAGTAAAAAAAAATTTTCTTTTCCTTTTTCTTAAAAAAAAAATTAATGCATATAAAATTAATTGATTTGACAATTTTCGGGAAATTTTTAATTCCGTACATTTTTTTAATAATTAATTTGTTTTAATATTTTTATTCGTCCTGTTCTACTTTTGTTTATTTTTTAAATGTACAGGAATGGATATATTTTTAGAGCTACTACAATATATTAAAAAACAATGTGCGATAAAAGTTTTTGTTTTAAGTCTGATAATTAGTCCTGCTATGACTCAGCTTTGTAAAAAAATTGATACAGGCGCCAGTTTTTTAAATACTCTTATTTGAAATTCATCCGTTTTGAAGGATCCATTCGCACGTCATCTACGCACATAGTCGAGGCCTATGGGTATAAATTTCCATTTTCTAAGTCAGACTTAAGTTTTGATCCATATCCACCTTTTTAAATGTTCACAAGTCTTCCGCTACTGGTGTTCTGTATTCAGTGTTACCGTGTTCGTAACAGACGATTTAAATTATTCAGTTTCAAATTAAATCAACTTAATTTTAAGTTTTATTTAAATTTTTACCAATATGATATCAAAACGCTGACATTTTATGCCTGTAACTGTAATTCTGTAACAGAAAAGATAACGTAAATATTAAAAATTAATTGTAACACGTGCGTTTTCAGGAATAAAAAAAAAAGTTCAAAATACCAAAATGTAGACATTTATTATAAAAAGAAGAACAAACAAACAAACAACAAAAACTGTGTAACCTTTTAAAAATATTTATTGTCGTCTTTTTTTCGGGTTTTCCTTGTGTTTATATAAATATATATATATATATATATATATATATATATAAATAAAAATAAAGACTAAAAATTAAGGAGGAAATGACAATAAACTTTTTGACTTCATTACAAAAACTTTAATGTACCTACTGGGTGTTGTTTTTCTTTTCTTTTTTTTTTTTGTCATTCCGTTATGATGGAAACAACAAAATCAATTATTCTTTACAGTTATGTTTTTTTTGTTTTTGTTTTTCAAGGATGCCAATTTGTTTGGTTTATTAATTGATGTTTTACATTACGTTTTTAAATATAAATTAGAGTTTGGAAAGTTGTTGTTAGTGTCAAGTAGGAAATACCGTTATAATAGTTGATTTAGTACATTTCAAGAAGATCCTTTCAAAAAGTAATTGGTAAGAAGGATTCTTGATTAAATTTTTGAATAAAACTGTATATATCTGTAATATAAATTGAAAAAACTGTATAACAGAGCCCACAATATCAATATTTCTAATGAAAGGTCCTTAATTAAAACGAGAATTAACTTTTCTAATATCAGTTGCTATGGTTACAAATATTTACAAAAAAATGCGTCAATAAAAAAATAACAATCAGGACTAAAACAAAAATATACTTGGTGGTTAAAATATTAAAAAATTTTCGTTGATTAAAAGGTAGTGCTTAACAGCAACACTTGCCAATAAAAGCGCATACTTCCTTCCGTTGCTCCGAGCATATAATAAATAAATATTTTCTTTTGTCTCCCAAAATGTACCTCTGATCACATTGCTTTAAACTGCAACTTAAAAAAATCTCTCAGTTAGTTCAGAAGAACCATCAGGAGGCAATTATCATATCTTATTATTTTGAACTAAATATTAAAGTAACTCTAATCTAGGGCTAGTGAACTCGAGCAATATAAAGGAATAGAATATTAGCTTATCACTTTCACTTAAGTTTTTCAAAATCCAATCTAGAGTTGTTCTGTTCGGAGACTCTCTTCAATATTTCAAAACAAAATCTATAAAAAATTCAGTACTGAACAAATCAGTTTTGGAATTAGATTCATATTCAAATAGAGTGATCTAACAGGGAAAAGGTTTAGTATTCAACGGCTTATGCACTGTAGTTGTGTAAATTAAATTCTTTCTACAATACACAAATTTTACATACTAATTAATAAGTTAATCTCCCAGAAAAGAAACTCCAATTTTCAAATCAATTAGCTATTTATCATTTTATAAAAAAACATTCATACCCTTGATTTACAGAGTTCAAAATCATTATTGTATATCACACAAATATGGCAAACCTAATTTTTAGTTTGTAAAGCTTATAAATTTTCTTTTTTTTCAAAAACCCTTATAACAACACATACAGTAAGTAATAGGACCCAGTATCATCTTAAGTACTAAGTGTTCTAAATGAAAAACAAAAAACAAAAACAATAAAGTTAAATTTAACTAAGCACTTCACTTTATTTAATATTTGTTTAAAAAAAATTTACTTACTTTATTTTTATTTTTTCCAAAGCTAAATATTACACTTTATTTTTAGTACGGTACGAATTGGGCTAAAATAAAACAAAAATGGTGAATAATATGAAAAGTAAAGAAAAATGAAAAAGATGATGAAAAAATAACTTTAAAACAAAAATGAAATGGAGATAATGGAGAAAAAATAATAATAAGCAATTTTCGCGAAAATTTCTCAAGAGAATTTTATAAAATGTTAAAAAAAAAGTTAAAAATGAAGGACATACTTACTAATATAATAAATAAACACAAGACACAAAAAAAAATTAAAGTTAATATGAAAGTAAATACATTCAAAAAATTTATTGGTGTGAATACAACTTTTTATAAAATTTTTCCAGTTAAAATAATTAATTTTTCATTCGATTAAAAAAAAATAGTATAAGTAATTAAATTCTTAAAATTGAAGTATCATTTAGACTTTAGAGTACAGACTTTTGGTTGGATTTAACTTTTTTTTGAATTTAATTAAGCCTAAAATCGATTTTGCTTATATCAAATCTCATCTTGTATTTGAATTTGTAAGCCCAAGTTTTAGAAACCTAAATGTAAAATATTAAATGATGTCCCTAAGCAGCACGAACATTAAAAATTTTTTTAAGCCTAAAAGTATGCAATTTTTTATATGAAATGTTAAAAGCTAATTTGAGAAAAATGTTTGTCACCCTTCAGTTGCCGAATAAAATATAGAAAAACCTAGAGCCTAATAGTGTAGTAGTAAAGCATAGGCCTTAGCCGAGGAAGTGAGAATTTGAACCCAGTTCAAGTCAAAAGCATATTTGATTGGAAGGGAAATCAATAGGGAACTGAATATTGGAATGTAAAATATCCTTTTCGATCGAATGCTACTTTTACTAAAATCCTACCAAAGATTTTGGTCAAAACACGCAAAATACTATATTAAAAATATACAATCCTGGGTGAAAAGATTTATTCGAAGAGAAGTTCAACTCAACCGTCCCTACAAAAACAGAAACCAACGTGGAGCAAACTGGTATTTTTAGAACATCAATTACAAAAAATAATAAAAATTAATATAAGAAAAGTACGAAAAAATACAAAATAAATGGATTAGAGCATAAGGGTGTCAGATCAACAACCTTATGTTTCTTGACTTAAGTGAAATAATAATTATATATTTTAACTCTTATGCATCCCACCGGTTGGAAGTCTAACTTTGAAACTTTGTTTTTATCTTTATTATTTTCATAACTCCATTATTGTTTTTTTTTATTCTAAACAATGTTTATTTAAATGGAAATATTTTTTTGAAAAAAATCTTTTGTTTTTTCGCATTTACTCATAAATTTATTTTGCTACATCTGTTTTTCCACAGATTTTTCTAGTTTAATTTCCACCGCCTTCACCCGTCTCAAATATTTCCCCACGCTTAAACAAAAACTTTTTTGAAATCAGAAGAAAAGAAATAAATTGCTTCTCCCATTTTCACTCTCAACAGTACTCATAGACTTTATTGATCTTTTTCTAGACCTTCTTTTCATATATTGATACCCATAGAGAATAACTGAAAGTACAAAAACATAGCAACAAAATAAATAGAATATAATGGAAATAAAAAAAGATTTATTATTGTTAAATTTTCATGAATGAAAAGTGATGTAAAGAGGTCACAAATCTCACAATAATACAAAAACAATAGAAACAAAATGAATATGTAGTATAGTTATACTTAAATAAACGAATCTTAATAACAGAAGAATTGAAACAAAAGATCTGAAAATATTTTTTTTCTTTAATCCTTTACATTTTGCAAAAAAAAAAGTATACAGTAATTTAACTTCAAGGTTTTTTTCGTCCTATTTTTGTTTTTTTATTCCTTTTTTTCCTTAATTTTCAATTGTTTTCTGTCCACTTTTTTTCCCCAGCATTGTTTAAATTTAACCCACGAAGAATAAAATCAATCTTTTTTTCAAATAAATATTTAGTACAACCGGACGAGGATGCACAAAAGGAGAGCGAGAAGGAGAATAACTATATATATGGCAAAAAACAAGTATAAATTTCTAATAATATTTATTCATGAATGTCCTTACTGTGAAATCAATTCCAATTGAAAAGACCTTGTCACACGTAAATGGTTTTCGAATATTATTCAAGTTGAAAAACAAAAAAAAAAATATTAAAATAGATCTATTTTATGGTTTCTAGTTCCATTTTGTAAAAATAATGGATATTTTCTTTGTTATTGCAATACAGGAAATACCGTTAGTTTGCTTCTACAACAGAGCAAATAGTTTTAGTGAGTTTTTTGTTCACGTTTAAAGTTGATAATGGAAAAATAATGGTGAAAAGTAGTATAGAAACAATTTTAAAACTATTTAAATAATTTGTGTGAATAAAAATTTGCAGGAGTTGAAGGATTATCATTTTAAAGCAATTTAAGAAGAGTATTTCAAGCTTCGAGGTACAAAAATGGAAACAATATGTACTTAGATTCAATTATTATATAAGTAGGTTTTAAATTCTTTTGAAATTGTTTTGTAGATCTTTTAACACTGTTTCATATTTCACACAATTACCAATTTTTTCAAAAAATGATTGAAGCAATAGAATAAAATTAGAAATAATTAGAAAGCAGATTAATATGGTTCTTAACAATTGTCTTTTTCTCCTGGCACCTAATCACTACTATATGTTACTTATCATCAACGTATTGCACTATTTTTTAAACTCCTGTCCACTGCCAATTAATTAAAATTGTAATTAACTTCTATAAAACAAATCGAACTTTTATTAAAATTGCCTAGTCACCACATTTGAAGCTCTGTCTGTTTACAACTAAGTGAATTAACTCACATATCTTGGGTACACCATTTTCATAATAAATTTGTCTCACATTCTTTAATAGCAATCATTAATAATAAATTTGTAACCTTAAAAGATTTCTTTGAAAAGCAATTTTTAAAAGTAATAAAGGAATTTTTTTTCCACATTCTACCACTACAGAAAAATATTAAGGACAATGTTAATCAAATTTAATTATTTTAATTAAAATATTCTTATCCTTATGCAAATCAATGCAATTTAATCTTATACAGTTAATGTTTAGTTGTAAATTCAATATTAATTAAGTTAAAAATATCTCCTATACTAATAAAATTCGTATCTTAGGAATATAAATAACAGATTGATGAATAAAGAGATACCTACACACATATATTTTCTTAATATCCACATAAGTAATCACATTTTCAAAATCATTTACATACAATGAAAATTCTTTAACTCAAATTTCAATTCATTTGAAAATTAATTCAAAAATTTTTCTTTTAACAGATTTTCTTTTGATATTTTTAAAATCTTTAGATTTTTTATTATTAAATTTTTTGTTTTTTTAAAGATAACTAAGAAACATAAGAAAATGTAATTAAATAAAAAATTTTCTTCTGTAAGGAAAATGAATTTACAAAGAAAAAAAACTTTTCAACAATTAAAGAAATAAATTCTTACAAGAATGTTTACAAGTTTCAATTTTCTTCTTTTAAATAATATGAATACTAAATAAAATGAGAAAATTCTTCTGGATTTTAAAAATTAAATTAAAGAAACTCACTAACCTATATTTAAGTTTCTTTTTTTCGGATCCTTGAATAAGATAAAGCTAGAAGGAATTCTTATTAAAATTTTTTCCAGACTTTAATAAAGACTTTCCAAAACCCTTGAGCCTAATTTGAACACAAGTTCTTCACTAAAGAAGTCCTATAACTTTTAAATGAACACATAAGTATTTTTGGAGTTTTTTTTTTTTAAAGGAAAAATCAAACGCTTAACAAATTAAATTTTTGATTTTTCTTTCAATATCTTTTCCAAATTTATATTTAACTTAATTTAATTTAATCAAATGATTTTTACACCTGATTAAATAAATCAAGACTTGATAACTTTTGATTTTTCACATATATAATATAAACATTAAATTTTCTTTTTTATTTTTCGTTTTTGTATTGGAAAACCAATTTTTCCAGGAAAAATTGTCAATCGTCAATCATCCATGAAACACAATTTGATTATTTATTTATCATTCTTCAGTTTTTTTTATTATCATATTTTTATTAGATCTTTTTATATGGTCATAAACTTCTGCGCCAATTAAATTTCTATGGGATTTTACTTTTACTTTGGATTTTTCATAATATTTATAAATATTTATATTACAGTTTTTGGATTCGTCCTTTAGTCCTTTGACAAAATCTTCAGTTTTTCTTATTATTAGGAAATTTTCTTGAAAGAAAATCAAAGATTAAAATTGTATTTCCAATAAATTATAATTTAATTATGTAAATCAAAAAATTAGGTTAAATTATATAATCTAACACAGAATTATGGGTAAAATTTTGAGATAGGTCAGGACAAGGAGTTTCGAACAAATTTCCATTAAATTATATTTCAAAGACATTCTTACAAAGTTCGGAGAATTTTTAGAAATGATTGTTTCATATATTCATAAAAAATTGATTTTCCAAAAAACTACAATCAAATAATTTTTATTAAAACAAGAGTAAGTCAACTTAGTAATGCCCTGCAACTGACAACTTCTATTGACGGTTACACGAACCCCGATTTCAACTCATCCCGGATTCAAGAAACATTAAACAAACAGGATAAAACTATCTTGTACCGAATTTCCATTTTCTAACTTTAGTAATTCCGAAGATACGCCTAATAGGTCTTGGGGGACATATGATAGGTACCTAAACCACCACTTCAATTTATTTTAAAAGTCAAGAAAATAATGAAAACAGCCTACTTCGATCTAAATTTCAGATTTCTAGTGTTATTAATTTCATAAATATGTTTCTAGGATATTGGGAGGTACGTGGAAGGTACTCGAACAATCACTCCAAGAATCATTCTGATTTTGCATCAAGGTGAAGCTGATTCAAGCTGATATAGTTTTTCATGCCTAGCTTGTCCTCTTTCAGTGGTTACAAACAATATGCCAGAGTTAATATACCACTAAATGTATTTTAGGTGTAGGGAATATAAGTTCGATTCTCAAAAATAAAATTTTTAAGGACCTTTTTCAATTATTTACCCAAATTCAAAATTTGATTTTATTTTTTTTAGAAATTTAATGAAAAATGCTCAAATTTTTTGGTTTTGTTTTAAAGTTTTTTTTTTTAATTTGAAAAACGTTTGATTGCGATTGAAATCTGTACAATATTACTTTCCTTGACCTGGTAAGGTAATTGGAAAATTTTTGAGTCACTTGAAATTAAAATCTACCAAATGGAAATTTTTTGGTTTAATTTGTAGGCTTTTAAAAGTCAATTAATTTTTACTCGAATCTAAATTGAAGAGAAAGATAAGAACTTCTAACAGTAAATTAAAACATTTTTTCATTTTTCCAAGTTTTCCATTTCTTTTAAATTAAATTTTCAAACAATTTTCCGTAGTTACCAAACCTAGTAACAAGAACTTTAGTTTTTCCCTAAATAAATAAAAACCAAATGAAAACTTTTGAATTTTCAAAAAACTATATTGTTCCCATTTAATGGACACACTTGGACACACTTAAGTATTTATTCAAATATTAAAAAAGAAATTAAAAAGTTCTGTAATAAAAATGTAAAAAGTATTTATATATGAGAATAGATACTCAAACTTTTAAAATTTTCCATTCTTTAATGAAAATTTATATGATTCTGTTTTTCCATTTTAGATAAATTCACTCAAAAAGAATTATTTTCCACCTGAGTTCTATTTTTAGAACTTTTTTTCTGAAATGTGCATGAGTTTTCATGACACACTTTTTAAATTAAAAGATATTAAAAATAAAACAACTTTTTATGGATGTATCCACTTTAAAACAAAAGAAGGATCTTTGAAGTTTCTTTTATTATAGTGTTTTAAGTTTAAAAAGTTTTCAATTTTAAAAAATTTCCAAAACTATTGTCCAATTTTGCAAACAACTTCTAGCAAGATTAATTTTCTGAGAAATTTTCCGTAAGAAAGTAAAAATTTCGTAAGAAAAGAGGGTTCAGAGAAAGAGTAATAGAGGAATGGAAATGTTCGAATTACTTCTGACTCTTATTCTTCGAGGAGGACTGGAAGAATAAGAATTTAAGGAATGAGTTTAACTTGATTGGCAACCAATGCCAAGATCCTTCCCATAGATGTTTGACTCAAGTACTTTTCCCTGAAGGGAATCGGGAGAATGGAAATGTTCGAATACCTCAGATTCTTATCCTCCAAAAAGGTATGGAAGGAAAACAATTAGTTAAATGGATGGCCAACCAATTCTAAATCATTTGATCAGAAATATGACTGGAATAAGTTTTTTTTTTTTAAAGTTTCAATTATCAAAGCATACGAGTATCAATCCATATGTCGACATTCGACGCATAATTCAAGTATTGATAACAGGGTGCATCCTAAGAGTGGTATGTCACAGGTGTAAAGACAAAAAGCTATTCTCAATCAAAGAAACAACAAAAAGAAATGCCAAACTGAACATGTGTTGGCATTCAACAGATTTATTTGCGCTTGCTAAATTTTAGTAACCCAGTAACTTTAAAATTCTGAAGCTCTTCCTTGTAAGTGACCTTTTTAATAGCTGCTTAGCAAGGAATCATATTATAAAGCTTCTATTAACTCTGTATAAAACTTCAGAGTAAACGAATTGGAGAAGTTCAAAAAGAAAAAAGTAGAAAAATTCAGAAGGTAAAATATGAATGATAATAGAAGGTATAGAAGGTGCTATTCATCGGTGCTAGATTTCAGTTACTAAAACCGATCCCGGCCGAGTTTCCAGAATTGCAGATCTAAATCAAATTTATATTCAATTCATATATGACTTAGCTTATAATCAAAAACTTTATTCCTCCTCAAATATTAAATTTATTTAATTTACAAAATTAGAAAAAACTCCCTTAATTAATATTTTTAATAACATCCAATTAAAGCTTCAATTTTATATTTTTGTTTCCACAAAATTCAATTTAATTTCAATATTTTCCGACTTCTTGTAAAATTTAAATTTTTTATTTTCTTCTTCAATTAACGAATCTATATTTGAATTATACGTCCTTTATACAAACAAAAATTTAAATTTCCTGTTGCTGTACATTTCCTATAATGACCTCATTCTCATGAGACCATGACACTATACTTATATTTGGTTTAATTTATTTCATTTTCACTAATCATACTTCTGTTTATATTTACCTATGTACCTAGCGAATTAAATTTGTTTATTTTTTTTTTTAATTTGAATTCATTGTCCTTTAAAATCCATTCTGGCAACAAATGAAAAATACAAAAATGAAAATTTAATGAAAATTTCCATTAAAGACAGAAAATATTGTATAAGAAAAACACAATAATTTGACATTATCCTGGAAACAGACCATCAGTATGGATAGTATGTATATATTCTGTCTGAAAAATCGTCTTAACTTAAAAAAATTATAAGGAAAAACATAATAAAATAAATTTTTTTTATATTTTTATTATAGATTTCATGGAATCCTCAATTAAATGGGGATAGACTTATACGCAGGAAAACAAAAAAACACGAACCTCCAAGTCAAATATCTAATAAATATTTTGCAAGACTTAGACGGATTTCTTCATCGTCAGCATTGAAATGAATGTGACATGAATTAAAAAGAAAAAAAAAATTATAAATGGAATTTTTTTTCTAATAAAACTGGGATACTTATTAAGGATTCACGTGCTACTTGTGTTTTTTGTTTTTTTTTTCTTATCCTTAAAATGAGAACGAATAAATTATAATATGGTATTGAATATTGTATACTATACTTATTCAAGTATTATTGTAGTGTCCTTTTTTTTTATTCTTTTAATTCTTCAATTTATATGGTGTGAATATAAAATAATAAGGATTTATCTTAGTTTTTTTCAGGATAAAAAGGATTTTTAATATTCATTAATAAATAAATAAATAATAAATAGTAGAATCATTTCATCTTTTTCTATGGGGTTCGAAGAATCATGACTGATTTGATTAACTATTTTTTTTTTTCTACAAATTAAAGATCCTGCAGAAAGTAAAAAGAAAAATTAAAATATAATATCCTGGCTTGATCCTGTGATACTTAAATGCAAAAAAAAATTACTTTAATATCATAATAAGCTTAATTTAAGACTCAATAGTCTTTTAAATAAAATTATTCCAATTGATTGTTTTGAAATTTGAGATTATTTTTATTATTTCCAAAATACAACACACGCTTCCACATATGAAATTGATAATCCTTGGCTATTCAGCCGAAGATTCTTTATCCTATTTTACCCTGTTTAGCAGTCATTTTTCTTAACCCATCAAACTGAGAAACCTTGAAATCTGCCATCTTTTTTTTCTTGTCCATTCGTAGCAGTTTCACTTGAAGTGGAAGTGGAACACGAAGTGGAATTTGGATGAATTGGAATCGGGACGGATTAAGTTTCAGGACCATTCAGGACTCGTTAAGTTATTGATTTAGGATCCGTAAAAACACTTAGATTTATAAATTTTTCAAATAAATTTGTCATATAAAATGGGAAAGCAAAATTAATTCAATTTCTTTAATATGTTAAATTCTAACGGTATTTCCTCATTTTATCGAAGTCATTGCTTTTTTGAGATTTTTTAAGCCAATTTACTATTTTTCGTCGAGGGATTAGAAAAACTTTATTTAGTACTCCTTCCCCCATATACCCCCTCTCAACATCTTTTAAAGAAACAAGTCCAAAATAAAGAGCGCCGCAGTATAACCAATTGTCTTCGAAATGCAGATTTAAACCAATTCTATAAGTTTTGATATTATTATCATCAATCGTGATATTTCAAAATATTTTTTTTATTAGTAATTCAAGTCTTTATCTTCAACCCATTAAAAAATTCCTTGCTTACAAGACCCCATAAATCCTGGACACCCACAAATTCAAACTACAACAACCACATCCTTAAAGTATTCTTCAGAAGCAAAACGACTAATTGTAAAGAATTGTACCGATAATTAAAAAATATTTAATATTCTTTTTTTTGAATATCTTCATGTTTAAATTAAAATTAAAATGTAGTCCTTGTATATTTGAAATCCTTACTTTTTTATTACAGGAAATAAAGTATAATTTAATGAATGCAATTTATTTCGAACGAATCTTCTTCTGATTCTACTGAACAATAAGATTCAATATCACACAATATTAACATAATACAGAATAAGAAATCAAGTAATATAATTAATAGACGTTTTTCGAGAATAAAATAGTCTCATTTTTATAAAGCAAATTATCAAAAAATATTTAAAGATTAAAATTGACAACTGACATTAAATCAAGAATAATTATGAAATTTCAGCTTCAAGTAAAAAAATATTTTTTAAAATAAAAACAAATTATAATAATATTAATTCTTTTATATTTATCTTCAGTAAACTAATTCCTATAATTAATACTGAAGGTCCTTTCTTACATCAAAGAAATTTGGAAATAATTCCATTACAAAAAATTGTTAAAACGTTCGTCAGTTGGTCTTTAAGTGGGAGTTTTACCAATGAATCAGTGGTGTTCTGGAGTTCTGAACTCATTAACATTTATTTGAACTTTTGAAATCAAATTAAACCTAAAATCTGACGAGTCCAAGGTTAACGCAATATTAGTGTATCGATTGTACAATACCCATCTTCTTAAGCGGCTTCGAGCTGAGGAATCAATGAATCTTGAGTGTACAACAAATCTGGACCATCCACTCCAGTCATATTACACTTGACTTAAATTAGTTCTATGTCTGTGTCCGTAAGGATTTCCATGAAATTTAAAAAATTGTCAAATTGCCTTAAATAACCTTAAAACTAAATACACCTACAACATTGCAGCCTTCAACTGACTTGACCAACGCAGAATATTTTAATTTTAAATTCTTAACTTTTTTTTATTATCCATTAATTGAAATATTACGACGAAATAACGAATTATTTTCTCTCTCTCTTCATTTGTATTTTTATTTATTTCTTGTATTTCACTACTACTCCCACTAGCAGCTTCTGTTGCTGATACAACTGCTGCTATTGTTGATTATTAAGTGTGAATATCTATTCTGATCACATAATTTTTATGCCCTTGTTTCAATTTTCTCTTATTTTATTGTAGATTAAAAATGGATCCATATTATAATTCGCGGATAAAATATACTTATTACATTCAAGGATATCAAGGATATTTTACTATAATCTATGTATGTATTTATTTGTATTAAAAATACATAAAAAAAATTTATTCATGATTTGTTAATATTAATGTTTTGTACAAGGAATTTTTTTTTATTAAATATTTTTTAATAATAATTTTTTTTTTTAAATAAAACTTATTTATAGTAAACTGAATATTAAAAATGATTATTACAAAAAGATTATCATATTTTAAATGAAATATTATTATAAAATTAATATGTTTTTATATGAAATATTGTATTTATTGCATTTTGGAAGGGATATGACTTTAGAAATGAGTAACTGAAAATTAGTGGTATTTCTAGGACACTGAACAATTGGGGAAGTAGAGGCCAGAATAGATAAATCACTCAATCCATTTTTCCTATGATGAAATGAATGTGAAAGAAACTATTCTACACTTTAATTGTAAATTCCAAGCGCTGAATATGAATAAAAAACTGCATCTAAGAAACTATGAGTTCTATGAGCACCTATACTGAATTTGAAAAAAACTGTTATACACTTTAACTGTAAATTTCCAGCATTGACTATGACTAAGAAACTGCCTCTAAGAAGCTATCAATTCTATGGGCACCTATACTGCATTTGAAAAAAAACTGTTATACACTTTAACTGTAAATTCCAAAAGCTAACTAAGGTTAAAAACTGTCCCTAAGTAGCTATGAGTTCTGTGAACACCTATACTGTATTCGAAAAAAAACTGTTATACACTTTAATTGTTAATTCCTAGCACTGACTGGGATACACCTATGGTAAATTTGAAAAAAAAAACTGTTATACACTTTAACTATAAATTCCCTGACTGGATGAACTGATTAACTGTTAACTGTAAGTTCTCAGCACATACTATGATTAAAAAACTGTCTGAAAGCAGCTATGAAATCTATAAGCACATGTGGTGAATTTGAAAAAAAAACTGTTATACAATTTAACTGTAAATTCCGAACGCTGACTAGGATACACCTATGGTAAATTTGAAGAAAAAAAAACTGTTATACACTTTAACTATAAATTACCTGACTGGATGAACTGATTAAATGAGTACCTTGAAATGCCTTTAAATTTCTTGAAGTGCCTAAAGATCCGAGCAATCTAGCAATTAAGCATTACGAAATTGTAACTAATAAAGCTTCTGAACGCATCCAAATGAATTTCAAAAAAAATACAACCAAATATAACCTCAATATGAACATTATAATCAAGGAAGTGGCAGAAGATTATGCTATCCACTTTTTTCCCTAAAGCACTACAAAGTTGTAAAAGGAACCTAATTAAAACAATTTTCTATCCTCAGAAGGTTAAGACAAAAAATTATAAAAGCCTATAATTAACGCACCAATTTCCAAATTCAAAATCAAAAAGTTTCAAAAGGTTCTAAGAAATCTCAAATCAATTAAAAATACTAACACATTCAAAGATCAAAACATTACTTTGAGAATTCAATTAACTTGATCTAAATTAATCTTCCAATAGTACCGCACTGTTCTATTAGTACCCCAAATTTTTCAGTGCCTCACAATACTAAATTCTAATCATAAATATTTCCATAAAAACCCCAAGTTATATTTAGTGGTTTTTTAATATTTTCAGTTACAGACTATATAGTGAAGGAAATCAATTTATTAAAACCTCCCATACTTATTATGCTAATCCTTTATTCAAAGTTTCATTAAAATAAACTCTTCATCTTCTTATTTTATAAATATTTATATTTAAAAATCTTTTTTTTTTTAAATTACTTAGTCATTAAATTAATAACACATTAAAAATTTTAATTTTTTTATACTATATGATACTACTATACTATAGATACTCATTATTCTGATCTAAATTTAACCAAGCATATTTTAATGTGCTCTAATTTATTTCCAACCCACATTAAATTGTTTTAGTGTCCATCATAATTATTACGCTTTACTCTAATAAACATTTTCAAGTTTTTTTTCTAAAAATAAGTAATAATTGTAATTATCTTTAAATAACCTACCAGACCTATACAACCTTAGACGCTCCACTCCAACCACCTCAAAAATTATTCCTTCATTATTTAAAAAAATATACATAGAGTAGATGCATATAATAATAAACTATTAGAATTTAAATAGACCTCATCATCAGCTTAACTATAGTTAAATTTATGTTTACACAAAAAAAAAATTAAAAAAAAAATTAACAACTTTTAGGAGTAAATTAAGGCGACATCTATCTTGTAACAAAATAAACAAAAAAAATAAGAATAATATATGAAAGACTAGAAATAAGAGACGACAATTTATTAATTTAATGAGATTCCAGAGTAGTTTTTTTATTTTATTATTTTACTTATTTCTACGAAGGATGCTCTTTAAAAGGAGAAGAAGTGCGGCGGATCATCAATGTAATATTAAATTGAATATTAAATTCTTGTGGTGTTTTATTTCTGTTTCATATCCTTCGTCTCTTGCCTCCACCTTCACTACCATCAAGTTAATCTAATAATATATAATAATATCAACCAACAAAAGAAAAAAAGAATTATTGGCCACAGTGTTGAGGTGGTGATGGTGGTGAGTTCCTTCTTGTTTATTTTTTTAAATTTAAAACAAACACTATGAAGGTGGAGGTAACTTTAAAAGAATAAAATAATTCCCGAGTCAAACAATTAATTATTTGAAGATTCTATTGCAAAGTTCGAATAGATGACGTAGGGTAATTTTTTGACTAATACTCTATTAAGATTAGACCCCTGTGTACAAAGTGTCGTTATTGGTTGCTCTTCAGATAAGTTCCATAAATAACACATCAAATAAGGAAAAATAAATGGAGTTGGATAGAGTACCCGTTGGGAAATCAATAAGGATAAATAGGGAAAATGGCTCTTATATGAAATTCGGAAGGCTCCAAAAGACGTGGCCGGTCGAGTAACACCTAGCGCAGAACAATAACTATGAAGCTAAATTCAGCAGGAATAACCTGAAGCAGAGAAAAACAACAGCACCTAACAGAATTTTAAATGTCTAGTGGAGGTTATATGCTCCCAAAAATACAGTGTCGTACGACTTTTCCTTTATTAAATTGCTGTGGAGCACACATACCACCACCAATCCAATTGAAATCGTACCTTTTATTATCTAGAAATACAAAAATTTACTTATGTCCTAAATTTCCACCAAAGGATAATGGAAAATTTGAAGACTGCTGTGAAGACATTTTGAAGACAGCTGTGGATCAATAGATAGACGTCCAATAAAAGTACTGTTAAACATATAGTTGTAAATAATAATCAATCACTGTAATAAAAGTTTCTTAGATCTTGTTATTAAGTCTTAAGTCTTTTTCAATTCCAATCAATTTTCCAAGACTTCAACAAATAGGATAACAGAGCAAAGTTGACCAGTAAAACATTCCTATGAATAGTACCTTCAATAGGAATAGATTCCTGCAATATTCCATTACAAGCGCTACAAGGGCACAAAATCAACTATGCTTATGGGTAATACGAATTTTCACATTAAATGATGCTAAAAATTGCAATCCATTTATACGATCGCTCTTCTTTAAAATAAAAGTACAAAAACAATAACAAGAACAACCCAAGAAAATTTTCACATCGTTAAGAATTCATAAGGCAAAAAACACACTATAATATTACTTTACACATTAAATTGTATTATGAATAAAAATTTGTTTATTCTTTGCTTCTTATTACATTATTCTTGTTTTCCTTTTATAGTCCTATATACACTTCCTTTAATATAAACTTATCAAAAACTCAAAAACTTATCGTACAATACAAACTAAAGCATTCTCCAAACGCTATAAATATAAAAGAAAACACACAACAAAATATTTAAATAAAAAATGTACAAAATATTGAATGTCCTTTTAAGTTTCACACAATTCTTCTTCAGTTTCCTCAACTCCTCTCCCCTCTCTTCCTTTTCCAACACAAAATTTTGAAAATTTCTTAGTCTTATTCTTCCTTCCTTCATTACAAAAATACCCAATATAAGTTATAGGCATTCCATAGCTGGAGATTAAAAAAAAAAAACATGAAATAAATTAAGGACTCAAAAGACGAAGAAAGAGATACCCAGCAGCAAAAGACGAGAGTGAAACTGAAAAAAAAGAAGAACCGAATAATAACGATTAGTTGTGAAAAATTAAAAAAGAAATTAAATGAAAGAGAAACAAGGCATCCATTTAGGGCCACCATTACATTTTTTTTTTTTTTTTGTATACAAAATCTAACACTAGACAATGAAAAACTTACAACAATCAAAAAATAAAAACAAAGCTATTAAAGAATATCAGGACGAAAAAAGAAATTTTGGTGAATTTGTGGATTGGTGAACCAAATACATCTCCAATATATTTTATATAAATCTCTAATCGTATGAAGTGAAGAGAATTTAGTAGTGATACCACAATTTTTGTATAATGAGACATTTTTATTGAATATGATTAAATAAAAGGTAGATGGGGCCGAGGATCTTACCAAATATAAAATACAACAACAGCCAAAACCAAAATAATGAACCAAGCTAAAGAAACCCAAAAAAACAGCAAGCAAGCACAAAAAAATAAAATAAATGATGACTCCTAAGAGATACGTTTTTAGAGGTATATGGGCATTGTTTAAGAAATATTATTAGGAAATTGTTTGAATGGGAAAATACAAAGAAGATATTAAGATAGGCTTTGTCAACTCTGGGATATCTGCGCTGTCATAATACCATTTCATTACAACTAAGAAAGGCAGTTAACAATCGTGTGTACCAGCTCCTTAAACATGTTTTACCAGGTCAATCGAATTTTACTTAAATTTTTACTTTAAAACTTGATCCAAAACCTTAGGTAGTTTTTAGAAGTTTAGGTTCATATTATCTAAGAATCTTAGTTTTATAACAGTGTAACAAAAATGTTACACTAGACTATTTAAATTTGCTAGAAGTGATTTTCTCAATTTCCAATCTGAACTGGACCAAGAGCTACATTTAAATTTGCTGAACTATGATTAATTTTGTTGCAGTTGTTGGACATAAAACTTATCTACTCTTTTCCATGCGTTCCTATCAATTTATTTGAGCCTACAACTATATGGTGCGCCACCGCAAATGCGGGAGCTCTACTTCGTCCTTGGGCAAATATCAATTTTATGATATTAGACCCATATTAGACTCATCGTCTTTTGGTTTTACAATAGAACAAAAACCTCAAACATTCGGTAGCATTTCAGATGCTCCTCGACTACCCTACACCATCACAAACACACGGCAAATTTCGTATACCTTTAGAACTACGTGTGCATTGGTATAATAACCTCCATCCCCGAAAAAAAAAACAATTCTTTAGAGAAAAATTCTATTGTACTTTAGCATTTTTTCATAGATAATCTGAAAAAAAAATAAAAATACCGAAGGGAATATAAAAGACCAAGGATGCGTTGTTTTTATAAAAGATATAAGATCCTGTAAACAAATAGTATCTGTAAGATACAATATATAACCAAAATATACAATAACCTTAACTGAATTGATTTGATGCTGAGGTTATTTTTCAGATTCTATTCTATATATTATCTATTGTATGTATCGTATCGCATAAAGTCTATATGGTATCGACGCGTTGAAAAAAAATTATAATGCGGAAGTGAATATGTAAATTTTTTTTTTTTCGTTTGCTTTTAAATTTAAAGGAAGAAAATGGAAAATATTTTTGGTTGTATTTCTTTCTTTGCGTTCAAATAAATCCATAAAAAATATATAATGAGCTTAAACACCTCAGGGAAGTTTTAAATTAAATCTTTGATTATACTAAAATTAAAATAAATGAACAATTCAAATAATATATGTATATATTTACACAAGAAATGAGAATATTAAATTTCTAAAGGTGAATGAATGGATGATATACGGAAAAATCGGAAAAACGGTTTTTATAAGAATAAAGGATATGAAAATTGCATTGTGTAAATAATAATATTAGAGGTTATTCACAGTTTTTCTTAAATCGATTTACAGGAACAAATGAAAATCATGATTTAAGGAATTTTAAAATGGAAACAAAATTATTAAAGTATAAATTTGTTTAAATCCTATTTGATTTAGTATAGAAATTTAGAAAAAATTTATTAAATGTAAAAATAAGGATTTAGAAATGTGTTAGGTCGTGCTTAAACAAATAACTGAACTAGTATTCCCACTGAATTTGTATTCCCGTTTTCCTATATTTTAAGGGATTGGCTGCCATTACAAGCTTTACCTAGTAGATCAAGCCAATTCCAAGTTTTAAAAATCGAATTTAAAGAATCCCATTGCGCAACCTTAGTCTTCCCTTGATGATCTAATCTTCTGCGTTAGCATTAAAACACCTTCTTTACAACATTTCCTCTTTTTATAAAACAATCAGGAAATTAAAGTACAAAATCTATAAATAAAATTCCTTCTCATTTTTTCAATTTCCCCAATGTACAGGTAGATTACAGTCACTTTTCCAACTAACCAACTAGTTCAAAATAACACACAAATATAAGACTCGTAATAACAGGAATAGAAATTTTTTTATATTATCAAACCATAATTTTACAACAAAACTTTCATCTTGTATTTTGATACAAATCTAAAATTTGTTAGGGAATCACAGCAACATAGATCACAATACTATGATGAACATTTTTTTAATTCTATATTCATTATTAAACCATAAAAACCAACATCATCATCAACTTTGTTACTGGCAAAACCATCTTCATCATCGCCACCATTACCACCAACCTAACAACACAGATCCTAACACCACCATACTAAAAACACACATGTCTTGAAAAAAAGTTTTTTTTCATTTTTTATAAACATGTACATGGATTATAACATAGATATACATTATATCATTTTTATAATCTACTACTAAAACACTGTAACAAAACCATGTTACATAAAATGACTGCTGAACCCGAAATTGTAAACTTTTTAAGAAAAAAAACAGAAAACCTTATAATGTTTGTTTCCGTATACTTAAAAAGAACTTAATCTACCAATCTTCCCCATCCCTTTATGGTTTGCTTCTATTTTAAACATCATAAGGAAATACCGTTACTTTAAAAAAAAAACAGTACAATATTACTTACCAACCTTCCCGGTTCCATTTTGGTTTGCTTCTCTTTTAGACACTTTCAAACACTGTGAGGAAATACCGTTACTTAAAAAAAAGTAACGATACAACATAATTTGGTGATTTAAAATACAAACGAGAGGAGTATACGGATAAAAAAAATTTTTAAAATAACTTTCTAAGTTTAGCTTTCTTGTTTTTGCTTCTAGGAAATCAAAATATATCTATTTGTATAATATATGACTTCAATATTCGTTACAAACTTCTATCATATGTCTTACCATCTTCCATATTATTTCTTCCGCCAATTTTTCTTTTAGAAAATTTAAGAAAAAATGTAACAAGATTGTTAACTTTGTTGTGCTTTAACTAGAACAAACAATAAAAAAAAAAGTAAAAAAAGTGTAAAATGTTTTAATGTTTTTTTTTCTTCAACCACACATACGCGTATACATCCTGTAGAATACAATTTATAAAATAGTTACATCTGCAGTAAGTAGGGAGCACAATTCTAACATTTAGAGATACATTTGTCTAAATAACCCTGCCCCTTGGGTAAAAAACATTTTTGTTTTATATAAAATACTTTTCTACGCTCGCATTTTCCTGTTAGTGGAAAATTAATACAAGGATTTCTTAAATTGTTAAAATTATTATATGAACCAACATCGTAGGGTAAAAAAGTCATTCGGAAAATCTTGGGCTCCAAACCCAGTTATATCATATATATGTATGCAACAGCAGGCTTGGACCCTAGAGAAGAAAAAATATGGGAAGACCAAGAACAACGTGGAGAAGAACACTCCAGAGAGAATGTGACCTATCGAGAAAAACTTGGTCAAAAATAAAAAGACTAGCGCTAAATAGGGACAGTTGGAGAGACTATGTGGAAGCCCTATGTTCCCTAATAAGTAAGAAAAAAAAAAACAAAATATTAGTATGCGATTTAGTAAAGTAAAAAAAATATATATATAGTAGAGTTTTAACTTCTTCTAATCAAGTATTAATGCATCGATTTAGAGCATTATCTATACCACGTATGATTCAATTAATACATACAAGTCTTTTGATTCCACAAAATGTAAAAGTTTCATCATATTGTTCATTTTTACATTTTAATTTAATATTATTAGTGTTTTTTATTAGAAAAATTGATATTGTTTATATATTACTAACAAATTCGATATTTTATTAATCGTATCCGGAAAAATCTATTAAGTTCATATTGAATGTATATAGGAAATTTAATTTATTAAGTTTTACATTACATCCCCTTTTTAAATTAAATTTAATAAAATTTTGTAAAGGAAATCCTAATTGAATTAACTGCAATTTGTTTGATTTATGGAAATACAAAAAAAAAAAATTAAATTAAATTATCTTTTTCCACTTTTAATTTTCATAATTAAATTTCCAAATAGATAATTTATAGTATGCACTTAGTATTATAATTAAAAATATACATGCAAGGGTGAATATTAGACTACATTTAATTGAGATATACGATGTAATTATTGCAATAAAAATATTCCTAGAAATTATTTTATTAAAAAACACAATATTGGAGGAAGATCATAGGATAAATAGGGTTTTTTTATAGAAGAATACTAGAATACACCCTTGGGGAGCTTAGGAGAGTACCTATGAACAATTATGATATTAATAAGCAATTTTTGAGTGCTTTTTGAGTACATTTTGAGTAATTTTCCTTTAAATTATACACTGGGACTTGTACGATATTCGGACTCGGAAGTTTTTACAAAAAACCTTGCCAATAATTAAAAAATGTATTTTAAATTAATTAATTTACAACAAATTGAAATAACTTACTAATTACAACTGCTAATACTTAAGATAGATCAAACATTTAAGTGAGAAGCAACTTACCTGAAATTATTTTAAAAAAATTATAAAAATTAATTAAAAAATTTTTCAAAAATATCTGAAAATATTAAATATAGTACCTAAACCTTGGAATATTTTATTAAATTTTGATTCTTCGAAATTACAAATCGAAATTCGAAGTAGTATGAAAATTATGAAAAAATACCATAGGTTCTAAGCATTCAATTTTTTTAATCGCAGTTCAAAAGAAGAATCCAAAAATAAACAAATTTTTTTTGGAAAATATCCATTAATGCAACCACTGTTTGCTTAGAAATTTTTCCATTCAAATTTCCATTCATACCTTCAATATATAACAATATCAATATATATCCAACGTCCAAAAATAGTTTATTACCATAGGAACAGTTTACAAAAAAAAAAAAACAATTTCAAGTATTTTTTTTTCTACAAAAGTTTTAAAAATTGAAAATCGTGAAAATGCGTGGAAATTTACTATAGTAACACGAAATAAATTTATGGTATTAATATCCAAGTAAAATTTTTTACAAAAATTCTATAGAAAGTAATTATTTGACGTTATTTTAATTTAAGTTTTAATTAAAATAAAAATTTTTGAACAGTTAATTTATACTTTGAAGGTCTCTACAGAACACAATAATGCGAAGCTAGTGAAAAGTAGAAACTATTCTAAAAAATAAGAAAGAAACTATCCTCTGCAACCTGTAATTAACACCTGGCTTAGAAGCCGCTCACATTTCTACAGCGTCTCGTCTAACCAGTACTTACTCCTAAACAACTAGGCTTCCTTTGACTAGGCTTCCGTGGTTATTTCCCTCACTACTTCCTTGCTCCAACATTTATACAAAATCATCCCAAGTCTTTGGTCTAATTAATAATTTTTTAAGTTAATTAAATAGTTTCGGATAGTACTTGTTGACGCAACTTTTTTTAACCGGAACGCAAAATGTTTCAAATTTATGACTAAATTAATATTGGAAATATTGCTGCTAGGCGTTCCTTTAAAGTATCTTCTGAAGAAAAATTTGATAATGATCAAATCTATAGTGAAAATATTGTAGTTAAGCTTTCCTTAATAGCACCTTCCAAGTAAAGGGGAAATATTCATCAAATTAATAATGAAAATTTTATAAGATTCGTCTTAAAAATTCGCACTGAGCTTATGACCACTCCTACAGTTTCTGCCGAAGAAATTTTTAAAAATTATCAAATTAATAATGATTAATTTGTAGTTAGACGCTTCTCTAACTTGCGAATAAAAGTGACATAATATTCAATGAATTATGGAAAAATTAATAGATCAGCTTTACACATTTGTGCAGAGCTTTTGAGCGGTCCTTTATCTGTAAAACTCCCATTATAAAATGTAATTAATTACCTTGAAAACTCAATTCAGGAGTTAATCATTTTTTAATCAAGAGCTATAAAATATCAAAAAAGAAACTTAAAAATTATTACTTTTACTCACACAAAGTAAAATTTGGATTTAAATGAGCGGAAAAACACTGTCATTTAAAAATAAAATTTTTCTTTCAAACGGCTTTTAATTAATTAAAACAAAAAACAATAAAAAATGAAAATTTACAAAAAAAAAGAACAACTAAAAAAAATATATCAAAGGAAAACAAAACGCTATTCTAATTTTCCAACGAATAATTTTCCGAGCAAAAACAAAAGAAGAATGTCCTTTTCATTAAAAAAACAACCGTATATATTGTTTTTCCATATTTTCACAAAAAAATTTTCCAGATTTTTTTAAAATTTCCTTTTATTCTCATATAAAGTATTGTAATTGTGAATTGTTTTGACCTCCAGATTTTTAATTTAATCTTGACTTTTTCTATTAACTTTGACTTCATATAAAAAAAAAACAATATAACGGAAAAATCAAGGACAAAATACTACCTAGATACTAATTTTTATTAGAATCCTACTCTAGTGTTTTTTTAATACTAAAGTCAGTATGCATATTACTAATTAGCTTTTTGTTTTAATATCATATTCTTTGATATTGTGTCTTTTGTCAGTTGTTGTCCTTTGAAATTGTTCATTCTTAGTGTAAAAATTCCTTTTTCAACGCACATTTGATTATTTATTGTCCTTGGGATCCTTTTTATTCCTTTTGTGTCATCTTACTTTTTCCATGTTTTGTATTACTCCCAACCAAATAATTGCCACTAAAATTTTTAAAATCACTGCGAATTGTATGTCTATATAAATTTGGGAGTTATCTCATTTTGAAATAAACTTTAATTATTGGGAATTATATCAGTTTTTTGGGACTTATTTCATTTTCTTTAATTGATGTTATTGTAAAATGAAATAAATGTTATAATATGTGGGAGTTCTTCTATTTTAACTTGGGAATGGGGACTTGTTATATTAAGCCTAAAATAATTGCTACAACTATTGGGTGTTAATTCATTTTTTTTAATTGGTAGTTATTTAATAAATAGGGGGAAACTACTTCATTATTTGTTCGTAAAAGTTATTTTACTTCTTTAGTGGCTAGAATTTTTTCTTAGGCGGGTTTTTTGTATTGGAAGTTATTTTTATGGGAATTATTTAATACCACCTTGTATTTTTAATAGAAAATTAAAACTAAAATTAACACAATATGAATTAGAAAAATCTTCAGATTAAAAAAATGTTTTGGAATCTTTTGTCGATTCCCTATGGAAATAATTAGGAAAAAATTAATAAATGTGTGAACATACCTATACACTTCCAAATTTTTTCATTATCCTTAACATACAGTCTTCATTATCCTTTTATAATCTAATTACAAGAACAGAATTAAATTTCAAAAGTATTTTAATATCAAATTGAAGATTTTTAATGACGATTAAACCTATCCCATAAAAACCATACAATTATTGAATTGTGATCCTGGAAATTGATCCAATTTGACTTGAATAATAAAAAATTTGATGTGTTCAGATTTTGGACTGAAATTCAACAGATTCAGAAAATGATTCTATTGCTCGATTGTTGAATTTGATTTTATAACTCTGATATGTCATATAAAATCATATTTGATTCATTGAAGTTTCTATGATTTTTATCTCAACAAATTTTGATTTGTTTAGAAATTATAAAAAACAATTTAAATTGAAGAATTTATTTTATAATTAAGTTTATTTAATTGCTATGTCATATACGAATATAAAATTTTACTTATATTTGAATTGAAATAAAAATATAATAAAATTTTATTTGTTTTTATTATTGGTAATAAACATTTTCAACATTTATCTATTCCATTTCATTTGTAGAGTATAGACTTTATAACTATATGTTTCATTTTAATGGAGACATTAAATTGGGATCATTAAGTTTGATATTGCATTCAACATTACAACCCTCATTTTGATTTTGATGATCCAATCACGTATATTTGCGAAATTATTTATAAATATTATGTTATTTCTAAATTATTTCATAAAATTTTTTTTTAATTAAATATTTCAAGTGTAGGTGTAGTGAACCAAGGTATAATAAATAATTATCTAGAGGAACTATCAAAAAATAATTAGATTGGGTTTCAACAGAGTGATTCAATACTAGTATGTGTGTTTTGAAATAGGCAAAGTCTGGGCAAAGTCTTTCAAAAGTCTGGGAAAAAGGTATAAGCAACTCCTTTACTGAATTTATGCATAAGATTTGTCTAGACATGATTGCCAGATTCAGTTGGAAATCCTTGATTGCTCTTATTAATTATTCATCCTATAAATATGCAAAATTTTTAAATGAGCGGAAAGAAGGTTTAAAAGTAATTATTGCATGTGACATAACTTTTGATTAGGGTTTTTCTAACTTTTGCTCTTATTTCATCCTTCACTGTTTTTCTAATTAAGGAAAAAAAACTTTATTATCATAATTTATTGAAGAATCTAAGAATGGAAGGTGCAGAACCATAAGTAAAATACAATTTAAGAGATGTACAGTACCCCTGATATAGAAAATCCGTTTCCAAAATGTTTATACCTACTATCTAAAGACCTTTTAGGGAAACCTTAAATATAAATTAGTAGATCAATTTATATCCGCGATCTGGACACTGCCAAAACTAAAACTTATTTAAAAAAATTAAACAAAAAATATTATTTTAAAAAATTAATTAATTACTACATGTTTATTTTTTTATAACTACCTACAATTCGTTTAAAAAAAACGTTTATAATTTTAATTAGAAAATTTAATTAAAAAATATCTAAAATACCTGAAGCAAATTTTAATTGATTACTTATTATTTTATTATTTATAATAATAATAATAATTAGTATAATGAATAAAATTATTTAAATATTTTATTGTAATTATATAATTAAAAATGACAATTATTATGAAATTTATTGGAAATAGTAAAAAGGGGATTTCCCCAACATTATTACAAATAGTTGTTTTAAGATTGAATAAGACACGTTCAGAGATTATTACTTTGGATCATACTTATTATATTAATTTAATTACTTGGATTTAATTGCAATACTTTTTTAGTTAAATGTGTTTGCTGTTTTTTTAAATGAACCCATCTTACTTTTTATTGAAACATTAGAATATCAAATTGATACGATCTCAACACGTGGGTTATTATTTAACTTGAAATCATCTGTTATTAAAGAGATATGAATTGAAAAAATAAGTATCAAATCAGTTTAAAGATTATTTCCCTAAAAAAATTTAAGTTTTTATGATTGATCAGCTTTTTTTCTTTGCTACATACATTGGTATACCTAAAGAATATACCTAAAGTATTTGAAAGCCGTATTTAAAGTTGTCCTAAGAAACCAAATATTTAATCCCTATTTGTTTATCTGTGGTCATAAAATGTGCTTAACAACTTGAAAGTAATATAATTAACAACTTGACTTAAGTATATTTGCGAACTTGACCTAAAAAACTTGACTTAAATTTACTTTAATTACATTAGGAATCCTATATTTGAGACATATTTGTTTGTCTGAGATCAAAAATTTTATTTAACAACTTAACTTAAATATCATGAACAACTTGACTTAAATATCCTTAAAAACTTGATTTTCAAGAATTATTTTCATTTTATTTTGCAAACCTAGTAAACACTGCTAAAGCATTTCAATTACAACAGTAACCCAATATTTAAACCATATATTTGTATGTCTGCGATCAAAAATTCTACTTAACAACTTGACTTAAATTTACTTAACAACTTGACTTAAATTTACTTAACAACTTTACCTTTTAAAAATTTCTTCAATTGTGTGAGTATTACAAAAACTCTTGATCAATCATAACAATAGGAACTGATTGATCTTAATAACCATATTTTTGGCTTCATAATAAAAAATAAAAAATATTATTAAATATAACTAATTATTAAAAGATTTTTTGTTTAAATAATTAGTAAAATTTTTAAAACAATTAAAATTAATTACTTTTATAAATGTCTATTCAATTTTTTATTTAGATTTATTTTTATATATTCTTAATTATAAGTATTCAGGTTTATTATAATATTATTTATTCAAAATATATATGAATACTTATATAAAATTTATTTTAATATATAATTAAATAATAATTTTAATTTATTTAATTATTCATAAATAATATAATAAACAAAATAAATTGTCTTTAATAAAAAAAAAATAAAATCTAAAGTGTAGAAAATGAACTTTATTTATACTTCAAAGTATAAATTTATTATTGTCATTGAAATATTTTTAATTAATTTTAATTATATTAATAATTTTTTTTACTCCTACACAATCTAATTGAAACCCAACATATACACAAAGAAGTAAGAGAAGGGGTTATTGTAAAATTTTTCAAAAAAAAAAGTTTTTAATCATTTTTTATTTATTAATTCTCTTGGGAACAATGATAAGTTATTACATAAAAGTTATTTTATATCATATTTTTTATATATTTAATAAATAAATTTTATATATTATTTATATTATATTCCTTATAAGATTTCTATCTATTTTTAAATCTTAAATAATAGAAAAGCAATATATATATAAATATATATACATACATAATTTCAATTAATAAATAAATTTTATATAATTTTCACAAATGTTATTCACCTTTGAACTTATTTCTGAATTTTGATGAACTTAAGTGAACTGTCTATTGTATTTGGATGGAATATTCGATATAAGAAAAGTTTGAATTCTTATATCATTTTTTAAAGTATTTTGATTTATCAATTAATTCTTAAAATGGAATTAAATGTTCGAATTCAATAAGTTTATCTTAAATTTCAGATTATTTCTCAAATAGAAATTAAAATCAAAAACTTGTACATATTTTAAGTTCACTGACTTAGTGTACCTTCAAAATTAAGTTATGTCTTCTTAATACCCACCATTAAATCAACAGAACAGAAACAGACAATTGAGTCCTAATTTCGTTTGTTAAAATTTTGCCTTATTTTATTTTTACAAAACTTGGAAAAGTCCTAGCAATTAAAACTACTATAAAATTTTTAGCAACTTATACCAAATTAAGTTTAATACAATAACTTAAGCCAAATTGCAGACGTTGAACATCTGAAATTCGAAAGAACTGTTACTTATACATATTCAAATAAGAATATTTACTTGGTCTTATTGCACCAACAATTTATCACATATTAAAAAACTAAATAATTATTTATTTTAAAAATGGTTTATTGATAGCTTTTTTCAAAAATTGCATACTTTCAGGCTGTTGTAAAATTTAATTGAAAAACTGAATTTAAGGAGTAAATTTAAGATATGATATGTCTATATTTACACTAAATTAAGCAAAACACAATAACTTAAACCTTAAGTCTGAAAGAATAACTGAAATTTAAAAGTGGGTCTACTTATACATTTTTAAATAGCAATATTATAACTTGGTTCTATAGCACCAACAATTTATAACTTATCAAAAAATCAAATAATTATGTTTTTGATAATGGTTTATTCGAAGTAAAATTGTAATCGTAATGGTCCTGGTAATTTTACTGGTATTTGAAATATACAGATCTTGTTGGAATTAAATAAAAATCTTATATTGTATCCAAATGGTCTTTATTTCTAACGAAAGCTAAGCCAATCCACATTTCCTCAATTGATAACCAAATAAGGATCAAGGATTATATAATTATACAAAACAATTATTCCAATTATTAAAAAAAAATCATAAGTACCAGAATAATAATTAGATTTTTTTAAATTCCTTCTAATAATATATAATTATTAAAATGATTTATGTAATATATAATAATCCCAATGATTATAATAATGAAAACTAATCAATTTATCATAGAATTAATTTGCAATTCAATTTCATCTTTTATGCTTTTTTTATATATATATTTCTTAGTAATTGAACACCTTTTTTTAAATTAATAGACACTCATTCCAAACACTTTCTCTATTTTATATTAATTTTAAATGTAAATTCAACATTTTATTTCCAAACAAATTTGTAAATCCCAAAAATTTTCCCTTAAGGCAAAAAAAAATACAATTTGTAGTAATAAATTCTAATTTGAAATTCAATTTAAAAATTTAATGAATGCAAAATACAATATATATATATATTATATATATATATTAAACTAAATATGGAAATAAAAGTAATTTCTAGGGATTAAAAATAAATATACTTAATAAATTGTTTTTAAAAAGTAAAAAAATCCTACAATAATTATTGGATGCAAATTGGAAAAACAAAATCTATCCAATTCCGGAAGAATGGTGTATTTTGATACATTAGAAAATTATACAATGTATTTCCAAAAAGATTTGTAAAAGAAAAATTCAGATAATAGCCTTCTCATATACAAAACAAATTTCAATCATTATTATTATTATTTTTAAAATAAATAAGAAATACCTACTACAATTTTGAATAACAATATTTTGTAAATAGTAATTGCTTTTATAATAGGATGTTTTACTACAAAATTTAAATAACGGTAATTCCTTGTTATGATACATGAGGCAGTTACCCATAATAGGTGGAGAGCATTTGAGCTCCTTTGGAACTACGAAGTTACCTATTACGTCTAAGTTCCTTGAAGATAATATAAGCAGAAGATTAATTAGAAAATCTAACATTATTTGAATAACGGTAATTCCTTTTTTATGATAATGAATCAGTAACAAATAATATCTAGTTCGTATTTCCATTCTTTCAGGGCTACGGAGTTACTTACCACATCTTATCTCCTTGGACCTAATATATGCAGAAGATTAACCAAATAATCTTACTATTTGATTCACATAACGGTATTTCCTTTTTGGAGCTAATATAAGCAAAAGATTAATAAGAAAATCTAACTAGGTTATTTAAATAACGGTAATTCCTCTTTTATACTGAAATCAGCTACAAATAGTACCAAGGAAATATTTCGATTCTTTTGACACTACAGAATTCCTGATTACGTCTCAGCTTCTTGGAGCTAATATATGCAGAATATTAATTACATAATCTTACTATTTTATTCACATAACGGTATTTCCTCTTTATGAAAAAAGAGGTAATTACATGAATATATCAGGGAAGTATTTGAATTCTTTTGAGACTACAGGAATTTATCGCTTCTAAGTTACTTTAAGCTTATATGTCGAACCTCATTCAAATTAAAATACTAGTGGATCAATTTGTTAAGATCACTTAACTTGCTAATAAATTTAACCTGTTTGACTAAGGTTAAATTTCAGGACGGGGAATAAACCAGGGTTATACATCGTGCAAAAAGACTTAAAAAATACAAATACCCAATAACACTAATATTAGCACAAAAATATAATTCCAAATAAAATCTTTGAGAAAGCTCATAATTTTCCACTAAGCTGAGATACATAGCAATGGACAGAGTTCCCACAGGAATAATAATAACAAGTTAAGCATTTAAAGTTTTTTAATATCAATAATATTGTAAACCTTTCAATCATCTCCACTAAGAAACTTAACATCTACAGAACTAAAAATTTTAATTCATTCTTATAACTCACTTTAAATTAATAATTATTTCCAAATTTATAAGAACTAATGAGGATTTAAACAAGATCCCAGCATATTCAATCTAACAATAAAGGCTACCGAAGAATGGACGGGTCAAAACGTTTCTAATTAATCCAAAACACTTTCTCAGAGCCTTCAACAATCTTCAGTTAGCTAAAAGTATTTTGTGCAAGATCTAACTTATGGTTTTAAAATTCAGAACATTGTCAACTCTATTATTTTGATTTTATGAGAACTTCTAAAAGAAAAGTAGTCAATACCTACTTAAAGTCAAAATTTTTAATGAACTTTTTGTTTTTTATAAATTCTATTATATTCCACATTAAAGAATTGACTTCTTGAAAAATTTAATAATAGCAAATTATATAAAGAAAATCTGCTTTAGAAATACACTTTAATTTCATTCAAATAAAACTTAATGAATATAATTTTTCCCTTTATATCAAAAAATATTTTATTTTTTCAGGTACAATTTTTTGTACATGAATATAAAAAAAAATCTTTATAATAAAAAGTTTTTAATAAAAAATTAAAAAGAAAAGTGAAAATTAATGAAAATTCTTCAAATTTTTTTCCCAATTACTTATATTTCATTTTCTTTTAAAATTCTTTTTACTATGAATAGAACAAAATAAAAAACACAGTTTCCTTAAGTTTAAATTTGTCTGTCTTACGCATGGACCATGTCTTAATTGAAAGAACGACATGATAAGTTTGAAAAAAAAAAGAAAATTTAATAATAGTTTCACAAAAAAAAATCCAACTATTAATATTGAAAAGTTTTTAATAAGTTTTGGTCAAGTTTTTGATACTCTAATTAATTTTTTAATATTAAAATTAAAAATTATTTTTAAAAAAATTTAAAAAGTTTTAATTAATTTAATACCATACTTTGGTTATTAAAAATAAAAAATGTTCCATTATATTGTTTTAGGAAAAACTTAGTTATTTTACAGTTAACAACTTTTTAAAGGCACCCACAAGTTATATTTACAAATGATTGTAACTTCCCAATATTTCACCAGCTAGAACTCAATTCACATGTTTAACTTATTGATTTTTAAAAACTTAATAGCAAATTAGCAAAGATTCAACATAAGCTTCGCAATATTTAAATGAAATATAAGCCACTTTGTAGTAATATGTTGAATAAATTTTGAATCATTCTTATAACTCACATTAGAAAATTTTTACGTAATTTTTGTAAAAAATTTTGTAAAAAAGCATGTGATTTGATTTTCTAAATCTAATAAATCTCAACTAACAATATTTCATTTAATTTTCTAAAATTAATAAACTTTTTGATTACTAAAACGTGATTATCAAACAAATAAGATAACAGAAGCAGGTAATCTTCAAACTTTTCGAATTAACAAATCTGAATAGTTAATATATTAAAGAAATTTTATATTATTGATTAATTGGATTCTTTTTCACAATATTTCTATAAAAATTTGCAATTTTAGCATTAATGAAGAACTCAAAACTCAATTAAGAATATTAAGAAAAGTTTATCATGCCTAGAAGGAAATTTTCCTCAACTTTAAAAGATTTGAGAAATTAACAAATACAAAATCTACTTATATTCTACTTATTATTCAATAATACACTTAAATTTTTTTCACTATAATGAAAATTCAGTTTCAGTAAACTCATCATCTCCCCATTTACAATAATCACTTATGGATAATCAAATAATTTTAGAAAACTTAAGCTATTTTTCACTAGTCATACAAACATTTTTATGCATAAGTTTTTATTTCCCTAAACTATGAGCGTTCCATAATCTCGGTTTTTAAGAAAATCTCTTTTTAATTGAAAAATCTGGTTTTTAAGGATTTTTGAGTTGGATACAAAACCAAAATTATCAGATTTTTCCAGAACATAAAAAAAGGGATTTTCTAAAAGCAAGATTTTCTAAAACAAGATTTTCTAAAAACAAGATTTTCTAAACGAGATTTCGTGAAAACGCTATTTACCAAACCGAAATTTCAAACCCAACCCACCTAAAGCATATTTGATAAGAATCCAATAAAATTTGATTCATAACGAGTACAGAATTTTGTTTTAAATAAATAAATTTTTTTTTTTGATAGTTTTTACCTCCCCCATAATTCCGTTTTTTCACAAATTTGATCTGAATAGGCAATATGCCATATATTTTCAACAATTTTCAGATTTACTTAACAATTTAATAAGTTTTTTAAAGTACTAGTATAAATTTATACATAGTTGAATTGAAATTATAACTTAAATAATGTTCATTATTATTATTATTATTTTTTTTTTTAAATAAAAGATAATTAAATTTTTGAATTGAGGTTAAAAATATTGCATGCAAACATTTTGAAAAATACTTTAAGCAACAAAAACTAGAAAAAATATTTTGAAAGCAACAATGAGTTTATTTGTTAAGTGATTCTTTAAACAAAATTGTGTTGCGTGTCATTTAGGGAAAAACTAATAATGTTTTTGTTATTTTACTTAATAAGTAGCAAACAATTTGAAGATGATAAATATTTACGTTTTTTATAACAATTATATTATAATATATTTTAAAGATTTTGATAAGTTTTAAAATAATTATCATTAAACTTATATATAATAATGAAAGAAAATACTTGTATTATACTTGTATTAATACTTGTGTATAAGATATTTTAAATAATTTTTGGAAAAAGTTGAAAAATTGTTAGATATTAAATTTTTTTTTTAAATTTAATCAAAAAAAAAAACTTAATATTTATTAAAAATTCAATTCAAAATTATTTAAAAAGAATTTTAAAATTTTTGAAACGCCTAAAAGTATGCAATAACTATAATATAGATTAATTGTTTTAAAAGAACCGTTATAATTTTGGTTTTTTTTGTGAATTAAACTTAAAATTAAGAATTCTTAAGCTGTTTCGAATATATTAAGGCCCTGGTTGTCTAAACTTATAGAATTTCACTTCAAACTCTTCTGAAATTTTAATAAACTTTATGAACCCGAAATGAATTATAATCAACTTTCAAACTTTGCAGTCATAATAATATTATTTAGAATTTTTAAATAAGTTTTTGTATTTAACATTAAGTATCATTTCACTTATCGGAGAAAATAATTTTGTCAATTCATCAATCAGAAATAAAATGATGGTATGAATGGATGTCGAAATTAAACTTTTGTTCGCATGAGAAATGTTGCACCTTACAATTATTTATAACAAGTGATATTATAACTTATCTCAGAGGGTAATACCTACTAATCTAACTTATATATAGATAGATAACTAGACTTATTATATATATATTAGACTTAAGACTAAAAATATAAAATTCCCGCAAAGTTCATGAATGTTAAATTAAAGAGTCTGAAATATAAAAAATTTTAATGACCTTTTTATTAATAAATCGTAACTTGAATAAATAAAAAAAAAAAAACAAAAAAAAAAATACATTATTGAATATCTTAAGTAATATCTAAACCATTGTAATAAGTTTTTTTATATTATACTTATCAGTGAATGCTTTGCTTGAATAAAATAAATTTCACTAATGACATTCAGAAGGTAAAATGATAAAAACAAAGACCCATGTAAATAATGAAAATGTCGGGGAATAATATTCAAGGAAATCTTTTATATTACCTATATATTTTAAATCTATTTTAACACCTATTTTATCTTATATTATCATTCGAAAAAAAAAATTGTATTTTATTATTAGAATTAGGAAAATTTTTTTAACGATCTTTGTGGTTTTTTCCTGGCTAATTTTTGTTGTTCTTGTTTCTTATTTGTTTATTTTGTAATATGCATTCAACTTTTCGGTTTTTATGTGATTATTTTGTATAATAAATTTCGCATTTTGAGACTTTCTTAATATTTAAATAATTATCTAAAGGTAAATTCTAAAAAGTGGGCAGAGATTAAGTAATGGTTATGCATTGGAGTAACTTGAATTACCTTAACAACAGTTTAAAATTGCCTAGTTACTCTAGGAATTAAGAATCTTTTATGATCCTCAAATGGAAACTTTTATATTCTCCTCACATCTACAATAAATACTTTTCGAGAGCTTTGGACATTCCAAAAATTAATCAAGGGTTTTCATTTAATCATAA
>OY720445.1:86206523-86292688 GCA_963082915.1 Dolichopus griseipennis | reverse complement strand
TCTCATCTATTCAATGTAGCAATAAAGCCTTCTGAAGATTGCAATGGGGTTACAAGACAAAATGTTTTTAACACCCTTCAGTTATCTAAAAGTATATTGCGCTCAAAAAACTCATTTATGGTCTTAGAATAGAAAACATAGACCAATGTCAACTCTCTTATTTTAATTTTATGAGAACTTCTAAAGGAAAAGTAGTCAATATCTACTTAAAGTCAAAATTTGAACTTTTTGTTTATTATAAATTCTATTATATTCAACATTAAAGACTTCTTAAAATATTTAATAATAGAAAATTATATAAAGAAAATCTGCTATAGAAATACACTTTAATTTCATTCAAATAAAACTTAATGAATATAATTTTTACCTTTATATCAAAAAATATTTTTATTTTTTCAGGTACAATTTTTTGTACATGAACAGAAAAAAAAATTTATATAATAAAAAGTTTTTAATAAAAAAATTAAATAGAAAAGTGAAAATTAATGAAAATTCTTCAAATTTTTTTCCCCAATTACTTATATTTCATTTTCTTTCAAATTCTTTTTACTTTGAATAGAAAAAAAATAAAAAACACAGTTTCTTTTAGTTAAAATTTGTCTGTCTTACGCTTGGACCATGTCTTAATTGAAAGGACGACATGATAAGTTTGAAAAAAACAAAGAAAATTTAATAATAGTTTCACAAAAAAAATCCAACTATTAATATTGAAAAGTTTTTAATAAGTTTTGGTCAAGTTCTTGATACTCTGATTAATTTTTTAATATTAAAATTAAAAATTATTTTAAAAATAATTTAAAAAGTTTTAATTAATTTAATACCATACTTTGGTTATTAAAAATAAAAAATGTTCCATTATATTGTTTTAGGAAAAACTTAGTTGTTTTAAAGTTATTAAACACTTTAAAGCCACCCACAAGTTTTATTTACAAATGATTGTAACTCCCCAATATTTCACCAGCTAGAACTCAATTCACATGTTTAACTTATTGATTTTTAAGTACTTACTAGCAAATTAGCAACGGTTCATTATAAGATTTGCAATATTGAAATCAGATATAAGTCACTTGTCGTTCTTGTCGACAGTCATATGTCCAACACTCATGAAATAAATGCTGGTGTTCCACAAGGCTCCGCCACCCACTCTTTTTTTGATTTTTATCAATGATTTGCTCTCTTCCACCCTGAATCCGAATCCAATCTACAGTTTCGCCGATGACAGTACTTTGGTGGCAATTACGTTGAATAAATAGTAATACGTTGGTGGTAATACATTGAATAAATTTTAATTCAATCTTATAACTCACATTTTAAAATTTTTCTATAATTTTTATGTACAATTACGCTTAAACCAGGATGTTTGTAATATAAGAGCTAAAATTTTAATTTGACTTTCTAAATCTAATAACTCTGAACTAACAATATTTGATTTAATTTTCTAAACCTAATAAATTTTAACAACAAGATATAAGTATTTTCTAGACTTTTCCTAATAAACTTGATTACTAAAACGTGATTATCAAACAAATTAAAGTAAAAGAAGCAGGTAATCTTCAAACTTTTCGAATTAACAAATCTGAATAGTTAATACATTAAAGAAATTTTTATATTATTGATTAATTGGATTTCTTTTTCATAATATTTCTATAAAAATTTTGTAATTTTAGCATTAATGAAGAGCTCAAAACTCAATTAAGAATATTAAGAAAAGTTTATCATGCCTAGAAGGAAATTTTCCAAACTTTAAAAGATTTGAGAAATTAACAAATACAAAATCTACTTAGAATTATTATTCAATAATACACTTAAATTTTCTTTTTCACTATAATGAAAATTCAGTTTCAGTAAACTCATCATCTCCCCATTTACAATAATCATTTATAATTAATCTAATAATTTCAGTAAACTCCAGCTATTTATCACTAATCATACAAGCATTTTTATGCATAAGTTTTTATTTTCCTAAATTGGGAGCGTTACATAACCTCGGTTTTAGTAAATGTTTTTTCAAAAACTCACTTATCGAAAACAATGTTATTTGATTATTGATTAGTGAATGGGGCCTTAAACTTGAACTTCTAACATTATATTTGAAAAATCAAACAACTCAAATTAAATTTGCTTATCAAAAAAAAAAATTAGTACTGGGTTGTTTCATCATTGATAAGTAAGGGAGGCCCTGAACTCTAACTATGAACTTCACATTAGAAAAATCAAATTAAATTTCTTAGATTTTTCCAAATAAACATTTTCCAAATTTTGGAAAAAATCCAGAACTGTTTTTGTTTTAAATAAATAAATTTTTTTTTTTTACAAATTTGATCTAAATAGGCAATATGCCACATATTTTCAACAATTTTTAGATTTACTTAACAATTTAATAAGTTTTTTAAAGTACTAGTACTTTAAAACTTATTTATACATAGTTCAATTGAAATAATAACTTAAATAATGTTCATTATTATTTGTTTATACCCGTATTACTATATAGTCAAAGGGTATAATAAATTTGTTATTACGTTTGTGACGCAGAGAAAGAGGGGGGGGGTAGATATAGACTCAAGTGTATAACTCAAAAACTAAAGGAGCTAGGATCTTGAAATTTTCGCAAATTCGTTTTTTTGCAATAGCAGTCATCGCTATTTAAATCCAGCCATTTTGGTTCATGGGTTAGGGTGGCTGCCATACAATTTCTTTTTTATATGAGTATTTCTCTGTACCTATTACAGCTACGTGTCTGAAATTTTAGCAAAAGTAGTTTAGTTTTATGGCCAAAGTTTCTGCAAAATTGGGTTGGTCTCCTGCAGAGGGTTCGAGTGGCTGCCATACAATTCTTTTTTTTATATCAGCATTATATTTCACCTAATAAAGCTGGTATATTTGAAATTTTGCCAAAAGTAATTAATGTTTATAATAATAATGATATAATGTTTATATAACGGCCATGCGGGTATCCCAGAATAGACACAGTCTACTCTACTACACTCTTCCTCGTTTTTTTTAATAAAAAATAATTACATTTTTGAATTGAGGTTAAAAATATTGCATGCAAACATTTTGAAAAATACTTTAAGCAACAAAAACTAGAAAAAATATTTTAAAAGCAACAATGAGTTTATTTGTTAAGTGATTCTGTAAACAAAATTGTGTTGCGTGTCATTTAGGGAAAAATTAATAATGTTTTTGTTATTTTATTTTATGTGAAAAACATGATAAGTAGCAAACAATTTGAAGATGATAAATATTTACGTTTTGTATGATAATTATATTATAATATATTTTAAAGACTTTGATAAGTTTTTTAAATAATTATCATTAAACTTATGTAGATATTAAAGTATAATAATGAGAGAAAATACTTGTATTACTTATACTTGTATTAATACTTGTGTATAAAATATTTTTTAAAGAAACTTGTTCTAAAAGTTGAAAATTTATTAAATATTTTAACTTTTTTTTTTAAATTAATAAAAAAAAACTAAATATTTATTGAAAATTCAATTCAAAATTATTTAAAAAGAATTTTAAAATTTTTGAGGCGCCTAAAAGTATGCAATATCTATAGCCTAGATTAATTATTTTAAAGGAACCGGTTTTATTTTGATTTTTTTGTGAATTAAACTTAAAATTAAGAATTCTTAAGCTGTTTCGAATATATTAAGGCCCTGGTTCTCTAAACTTATCAAATTTCACTTCAAACTCTTCTGAAATTTTAGTAAACTTCATTAACCCGAAATGAATTACAATCAACTTTCAAACTTTGCAGTCATAATAATATTATTTAGAATTTTTAAATAAGTTTTTGTATTTAACATTAAGTATCATTTCACTTATCGGAGTGATAAATAATTTTGTCAATTCATCAATCAGAAATAAAATGATGGTACGAATGAATGTCCAAATTAAACTTTTGTTTGCATGAGAAATGTTGCACCTTACAATTATTTATAATAAGTGATATTACAACTAATCTCAGAGGGTAATACCCTACTATTCTAACTTATATATAGATAGATAACCAGGCCTATTTTATTAGATACTAGACTTATTTATTACTTCTGTAAAAATATTAAACTGAAGACTTTAAATATAAAATTCCCGGAAAAATTCATGAATCTTATATTAAAGAGTCTGAGATATTAAAACTGTTAATGAACTTTTTGTTAATAAATCGTAACTTGAATAGATAAAAAAAAGGAAACAAAAAAAAAAAACATTATTGAATATCTTAAGTAATATCTAAACCATTTTAATAAGTTTTTTTATATTATACTTATCAGTGAATGCTTTGCTTGAATAAAACAAATTTCACTAATGACATTCAGAAGGTAAAACGATAAAAACAAAGGCCCTTTTAAATAATGAATATGTTGGGGAATAATGTTCAAGGAAATCTTTTATATTACCTATATATTTTAAATCTATTTTAACACCTATTTTATCTTATATTATCATTCAAAAGAAAAATTGTATTTTATTATTAGAATTAGGAAAATTTTTTTTACGATCTTTGTGGTTTTTCCTGGCAAATTTTTGTTTTTCTTGTTTCTTATTTGTTTATTTTGTATTATGCATTCAACTTTTTTGTTTTTATGTGATTATTTTGTATAATAAATTTTGCATTTTCGGGCTCTTAATATTTAAATAATTATCCAAAGGTGAAATCTAAAAAGTGGGCAGAGATTAAGTAATGGTTATGCATTGGAGTAATTTGAATTATCTTAACAACAAATAATATTGCCTAGTTACTCTAGAAATTAAGTATCTTAGATGATCCTCAAATGGAACTTTTTATATTCTCCTCACATCTACAATATATACTTTTCGGAGCTTTGGATATTCCAAAAATTAATCAAGGGTTTTCATTTAATCATAAGATAAAATTGGAATAGATAAAAAATACAAACGTTTCAGGGGGTACGAAATCCTTAAGTCATGGATCTCAATGTCAAAAACCTCAAATTCAAAATTTCCAAAATCCAAACCCCAGAATCCAAATCTCCAAAATTCATATACAAAACCGTAATTTTGCAATCAACTATTAAATACCATTTATTTTAAAATCTCGCATATATTTAAATATTTAAAACCGTTTTTGGGGATTTTGCCTTTGGATATACAAGCTTTAGAGTTCTGACTCTAGGAATTTTCTCTATGAAAATTTTAACTTAGATGGGATTTTGTTCTTAGTAATTTTAAATTTTGTGGTTTTCGTACCAATTTTGGGGATTTCGTACCGATATTGCACTTTAAGTTACTGCATAGGAAAAAGGATTCAATTAAGTGCACATAGGGTCACTTCTACCGTCCACCCTCAAAAAGTACTAAAACTTATACTTATACACTATAAGTATATAATTACTTGCTTAAGTGGTTTTAATCTTTTTCTCCATTAAAAAGACTTTGATCGTTCAAAGTAATTCAATTTTGAAACACCCTGTATATAGATTGCATTTTAATCTATAATTTGAATTATAAATTTATGGTAATAAAAAACAAAAAGGAAATTTAAAATAAAAAGTTTCATATATTCATACTATGGTTACCTTAATATAAGTAAATATAAAAGAAATATATATAATGTATATAAGGGAAATCTAGTACAGGTAAATAAAAAGAAAATTTAATATTAAATGAAAGAATTTAAAAAAAAAATAAATAATATATATTTTTTTTTTTGGGGAATAAAATCTAAAGATAACAGAAATCAGGAATATTATTTTAAAATCTGGTAATTTTAAATAAAATCTGGAATATTCAGAAAAAAATATTTAAAATAGGACAAAGTAGTAGTAAGAAATAATAGGTTCTTATCTAATAAGAACCTATTATTTATTTAAAATAATATTAATATCATAAAGAAACCACAGATTATAAATCAATATTACCAATTACTTAATTAAATTTAAATACTTTTTACATATTTATTAATCAATTAATTAATTTTGTTAATAATAATTTTTAATTAATAAAAATTTAAATAAAAGTATCTTTAAATCTTTTAATTAACCTTAATGATTTTAATTAAAAAACCTCAAAAAATATAAAATAAACCTTTCTTGGTAAACCTTTCCAACCCTTATTTTTAATATTTAAAACCTTTGCTGCATATGTTCACTACAACATTAATAAAGAGTCCCTGCATCGACTTATAGTTTATTTCAATAGGGTACCTGTATCTAGTTTTGTCTGTTACCAATTTTTTTTTTTTTACAAGGGAATCGAAAATTTTGAAAGCCAATTTGCAATCTTTTGGGTAGAATATGTCTGAACACATCAAAACAACACAAGGGGTAACTTTTATTTTTTGATTAGCTCTTTGTAGTCTTACCACTTTTCCTTTGGTGGTTCAACTTTTAAAGACCTCACATTGGATTAAAACTTTACAATTTTAAGTTAATTTACAATTTTAAATTAAATTAACTCATTGAAGTTCTTAGATCAGTTAATCCAATACACCACCAAAGCTCTTTAAGTTGCAATTCCAGATCATTGGGCACGAGTTCTTTAAATTATATTTTGTTTTCTAAAATAACTTTTTTGTATGATTGAAATATTTGGAAAAATCTTCCAGATTTAATCATTTTATTTTATTTAAGTATGCCATTTAATCAGTGTTCTAACTTTGATACTTACTCTCGAGACCTGTCCTCTTTCAGTTTCTTTACCACTATATTTAAATACTTTTAAAAAAATTTTTATATATTTTAAGTTCTGAATCACTTACTTCACATTAATTCATCAACATTTTATCTATTACATTTTCCTTCATTTTTAAAAATTACCAAAATCAAAATCAATAAAATCCAAGGTTTTCAAGGCACTTAAAATTTTATATACTTAGGCTCTCTAATAAGAATAAAAATAATTAAATTTTTACAACTTTGCCATTCTTTTAAACTAATCAAAGGAAGGGGGCAATATTAAATTCTATGTACTTGTATATTAGAATACAATTTAAATTTAATTCCAACAAAATTTCTTTAAAATAAATTCTTTAAAATTTTCAATAAATTTAAAATGAAGCATCCATCTTCCTTTAATTTCTTTTAGTCCTAACTCATTTTTATCTTGTTGCTCACTTCCTTACCTTTTAAACAAAATTTAAATTTTGTATTTTTTTTTTAAATTATATTGTGTTTTTGCTTGTCTTCATTTTTATTATAAATCAAAGTTAAAAAAATAAATCCCCACCTCCATCCTCACAATTCGAATCATAAAACAAAAGCCTAAAGATACGAGAGATAAATTTTAATAAACCATAAATGTGTACATGTTCATACCAAAATATCTTTGTACTTTAGATATTTTTTATGAGCATTTAAATTTAATATGTAGTAAAAATACGAAAAAACCAATTGGCCTTGTACCAGTATCTATAGATAGTATTTTTTTTAAAACAAAAAAAAACCTAAAAATTGTTTAAATTTTTGGAACAATATTTTCTTTTGTTTAAATAAACTTTTAGGCATATAGGAAATAAAAAATGGGAGCATAAATCTTTAAGATACTTTTATATAAGTAGTTTTTCAAAATTGAATGGAACTTATTTACTTATGCTGGTGGAAAACTTATGGTAGTAAACCTTTGTCTTGGAAATAACTTTACTAACCATGTTACTGTTTAATAACTTTTAAATAAAATCATAAAATTAAATGTGTTTCAATCGGAGAGTACGGAGGGCCAATCGAAGAAAGATCGAAGAATATTGGCTTAAATCAGACTCGATTAATTAAGCTAAGGAATCGAAGGCAAATAAAGAATCAAATTCAGGAATAATTTAAAGTAGTATTGAACTGAATCTAGAATTGGAAAAGATGTTGTCTCTATCTAAATACTAGAGATTCTATTCTAAGAAAAATGCTCTAACATAAACGAAAGGGGTTTTCCACCTGATGATGATGAAATTATCTGTATGCCCCCAAAAATATTCTAATTTTCTACTAGTTGTCAATTAATTTTAAACAATATATCTTACGGTCGCAGATAGATCTTAGGCTCTCATAAGATCCCTTTTAATAACAAAAAAAATTGAACCCAAAAGTAGCCTTATACAACATCATTAGATCTAAGATTATTTAAAAATTCAGGACATTCGAAATTTTTATATTAGATACACTATTACAGATAGTGTCAAAAAATACCTCGAATACCTTACCTCCCGATATAGTGATATTTCTACTCAATAAAAAAAAAAACCTACCTCCGTAACCGAATAATGGGATGAGCATCGAAACTGCTGGATATAAATGTCCATCAAGGGCTGAAAGGAGAAATCTAGACCGTATAATATCACCCTTTAAAAAATTCCAACGCAACACTTGGGAAGCATCAAGTACCTTTTTTTACTCTGTAGATATCGTTCGGTTCAAAACTATTTATGGAACTTTCAAAAAATGGTACTTCTTTCTATGAAGCTTTCAATGCAATGCACTGCCCTCTGATATAAATTATTCAATTTATAATTTACAATTCTTTTGGAAAAAACTTAACCAACCACCCTTCGAACTCTCTCTAAATATCGTAATTACTTTCGAAATCCTTGATCACTGTCTTCTAAGCCAGGCGTCCAAACTGACCTTAATATTTTAGTCCAAATTTAATCCTAGAGTTTTAAAAAATGAACAAAGGACATTTTCATCACTTAAAGGATTCCTTCATTATTAATACCTCCAGAATACGAAACACACTCTTCAACAACAACAACAAATAAAAAAGGTTTAGCACATCTGCTATTCTAATTCTAAAATTTCAAGTTTTTTTTATTCGTTTTATTTTTTTTTCACCAGTCTTTTATCATTTTTTTAGAATAACGGTACCTACATTTTTTTATCATATATTTTTCTTTTTTTTTTAGATTACAATAAAGTCCTTTTTTTTGTTGTTGTTCTTTTCTAGCGTATTCTTTTGGAAAGGATTTATGTATTATGTCTAGTCTTTACGAAAAAAAAAGCATAGTATATATAAATATTATACATAATATACACACACATATATATATATATATATATACTAAGAACAACATGATGAAATATATAAAAGATTTAAAAGGTGAAAACAATACAAAGCTGTATTAAGTAAGTATATAAGGTATTCTTTTATTTTGTTTTATCCATTGTTTTACTTGGTTTTGACTTTACGGAACCGGATAAAAAAACCCTCTCCTTCCCATATTAACCGTTATTCATTTTTTCCTTAAAAAAAAACAAACTTTTTTAAATTTTTAAGGATATTCTATCTTTTCTTTAGAGCCGCTTTTGTTTTATTCTTTGTAAACTGTTTTTTTTATTTCAAAAAAATATAAAAGTTATAACGGTAAATAAAATATTAAATATTTAAAAAAGACTGAAAAGTACTGTTATTTTTTGTTTTGTTTTCCCGCCCTTTTTTTTTTTTTTGTTTTCCCGCCCTTTTTTTTTTGTTTTTCCCGCACTTTTTCTTTTGCATATTAATGATTAATAAAGTTACGGCCAATTAATTTTTCTACTGAAAGTTTTGGAAAAGTTTAAAATATAAAAAAAAAACAAAAACAAAAATGAATCTCAAGTTTTTTTTTTTATGAATCTTAAGATTTTTATATGAATTAAATTTAAGTAGATTATTAATATATGTATTAAATATTTAAAAAAAAAAAAAAAAAAAATGAAATCCTTTAAAAAAAAATGGTTTCCATAATTTTTTAAAGTGGTGATGTTTTTAGGGGTTATAATTAATTTATTTGAGAAAAAACAAAAAACAAAAACAAATTTTAGTTCATTAATACCCGGAAATTAAGATTAGAAAAAAGGATAATAAAAGCTACTAAATAATAACTGCTCTTTCTGTTTTGTTTGATTTAATGACGCTATAAGTTTTACGTAAGAACGCAATTAATGCGTTATCATTTTTTTATAGAATAAAAAAAGGGATAGGTATTTGTTTGTATATAAAACATTAGGTCCTTGTGTGTTGTTTTCTAAAAGTGTTTCTAAAAGATTAGAACCGGTCATTCAATTTTTTTTTTTTGAAAATACATAATAAAAGGTAATTAATTTACCTTTATACATAATATATATGTATATAATTTTGATAGGTGTTTCTTTTTTTTTTGAAAATTTTAAGATTATCTGAGGGTTAAATTAACCCTTTTCCTTTGTATTTTTTGTGTTTTTTTTTGTAATAATTAAAAATCATCACATTGAATTAAAAATGAGTTGAACAATAATTTATGTAAAAACATTTTTGGACAGTGATTCGATGATCACATCAGTGATTGGTGATTTTTATAGTATTTCATTAAAATTAATATAGAATAAACGTCACAAGTACACTATATCCCAAAAATGTTTTAAAAAGTATGGAATTAATTTAAAATGAATATGATATTTAAGAATTATAACATTTAAAAGATATGCGACAAGTCTCAGTTGGATATTTTTCCTTTAAAGGAATATGTAAGATATTATATGCATCTCACTCGTTTAATTAATTAAATATTGATTAAAACATTTGCCACAGTCGCATTATTTAGAACCTAACTTAAGATATGCTATAAATATGTTACGACGAGTTTCGATGGCCATGTTTTCAAAAAACTTTGAAATAAATAAAAGAAAACGAGGAAGAGTGTAGTAGAGTAGATTGTGTCAACTCTAGAATACCTGTATAACCGTAATATAGACATTATACCTTCCGGTTAATTACTTTTGATAAAATTGGAACTACACAACTTCTTAGACTTTCAATTATGTATAAAAGAAAATATAAGTTGAAAGGCAGCTCTTCGAACCTTTTACTACTATTGAGAAATTTTCAGATATACAACTTTATTAATAATAAAATAATACTCATATAAAAGATGAAGTTGTATGATAGCTACTCCAACCCAGTACAGAATACCAACCATTTGTTATCGTGCGGAAGGATAGACATACATAGGTAAATCAACTAATTTTTCGATTCTGATTCGATCAATACCTTTGAGTCTATATCAACCCTTCTTCCTTCTCTGCATCACATACGTAATGGCAAATTTATTATACACTTTTGAACTATAGTCATACAAGTATAAAAATACCGTATAGGGTTCTAAATTATTAAATATTAAACAACCGGAACTCCGAAAGATTAAAGAAAGAATTCCGAAAATTAAAAATAATCAACATCTTTCGATAAATATTAATTTATATGAGCAGACCCTTTTTTGAAAAAGTTTTACAACTAGTGCTGTAATGAAAGGAGTTCAAATTTGTAAGGGATGCAATAATATATTAATAAGTAATTAATTGTATAATTTATCTAATTGAAAACACAATTATTCATAAAGTTTAATACTTAATTCATACTTAATCCTTTATTAATATTATCAATAAGTAATTAATATAAAAATTCAAAAATTGAATTTTTAATCCGATTGTGAATATTTATTATATTAAAAAAAAAATTATATAAAAATTGGAAAATAAAAGTTAAAAATTTTTAAATTAAGCCATTTTGTTTCAATTTAAAAACTTAATTTTGAATTTAATATGCATATTATATTAATTTTTGATTAGTTCATATTAAAAAACTAATTTTAAAAATCCAGTTCCTATTTTCTTTTGATTCTGTGTCAATTAAAAAAATTTAATGCTTATACGTTTTTCAATTCTTTTATTAATTCAAAATATTAAAAGAATTATTAATATTAATTGCAATCAAATTTTAAATTAAAAAAAAATTTATTCAAATTGATTGAAAATAAACTATGCATAAGTTTTACTTTAATAAAAAATTTAAAAAAAATTGAAACACAGAATTATAAAAATAAATTTGCATAACAAATCAACTTAAATTTTTTTATTGGAAAAAAACTTTCAACAATTTTTAATTAAAACCAAAAGAACAGTTATTAAATTAAAATAAAAATTTATTGGTTAAAAAAAATATTAAAATTTTCAATATTAAAAATTTATGGAATATTTAATAATACCGAAAAAAAACAAAAATATTCATTAGTCATTGAATTTTCTATTTTAAATATTTTGGTTATACAGTTTATAAAACAATTTTTGACCTTAAATTGACCAATAAATTGAATGTGGTTAAAATTGTAAATTATAAACTACAAATATTAAATACAAAACTGAAGTTTAAGCACGTTCTTAATACTAAAAATATTTATTAGTATGTTAATATTATGCTTATATATTAACATACTAATAAAGTTTTTTAGTATTAAATTTTATTTAATTCCCATCAATCATTGAGCAAATAAAAAAAAACAATTTTTCATATATTGCATACTTTTAGGAAAATATATACTCCTACGTAAATGTTTAAGGTATGAACTTTTATGCAACTTGATAGATTATACACATATTTAATATTTATTCAAGGTAAAAATTGAAATTATTTTAAATAGAATCTTTTTTTAATATTGCATACTTTTAGGCGTTTTTTTTTGTACTTTCATCTCTTTCGTTTAGGAGGTTAATATTTGCTACTGGGTTCATATTTTAAGTATTAATTAATTAAATCTTTGTAGTTACTTGGTTTATTTCAAATTATATTATTTAACCCATTTACGTTCTTTGGGTCGAAAACGACCCAGTACGCTAAGTGCTCAGTGGGTCGAAAACGACCCATTACAAAATTCGTTCTCAAAAATTTGAATTTTGAAAAATTATAAATTTTTATGAATTCGTAGCAAGCTTTGAACTATTTAAATTTCATATTTTGCAGAAAAAAATGACGTTTTGTATTTATTATATGCGTGAAGTTAATTAAAAGTGGTAAATAATTTTTCAGTTAAAATTTTAGGAAATTGTTATGGCAAAAGATAAATTGTAAGTAATACTATTTAACATTTTAAGTGAGAAAGTTGTTTTTACATAAGAAATTATCTGCAAATATATAACAGACGATGAATTTTAAAAAAAGGAAATGTTTTGTACATTTTTTTTCTTGTTAAAATGATCTGGGTCGTTTTTGACCCATTGAGCACTTAAGAATATAAAAAATTTTTATTTCAGAAAAGAAGGTTTATCGCTCGCAGAAATTTTGGAGGTATTAGAAGACGATGAAAGTAATAATATTGTCGACAAAGTGTACATGCTTCCACCGGATGAAACTGGCCAAGATACAGATGCTGAATCAGCCGATGAAAATGAGTTCAACTTGAATCGTTTAAGCTGCAATCAACTTAGAGCTGAAGCAGAATTGGAATTTTCAAAAAATGTTGCATTTGAATGCAATGATAGTGAAGATGATGAGGATTATGTTCCATTAGCGAATTTGAAACGAACATTAAAACCGTTCCAATGGCAGAATGGTGATATATGTGACATATTTGGAGTTGCTGAATCATACGAAAGAGTTTTGTTACCGCCACTTACATTGGGCGCAGAATCAAATCCGTTGGAATTTTTGAACCTTTTCATCACAAAGGAAATAATTGAAGAACTTGTTTCGTACACAAATACATATTCCGGTCAAAAGAACTTTGATTTATCAATGACTGCTGATGAGTTTTATGCGTTTTTGGGTATTTTATACATTACTGGATATAACACCTGTCCAAGAAAAAGAATGTACTGGGAGCAAGAAGTTGATTGCCAAAATCCTTTAATTGCAAGTACGATGAGAAGATAACGCTTCGAAGACATTTTTTCTAATCTTCATGCTTGCGATAATCAAAATTTAAATTCAAATGATAAGTTTTGTAAGTTAAGACCCTTGGTCTCGAAACTTAATGAACAGTTTTTAAAATACGCTCCTTTAGAAAGTTCTATTTCCATTGATGAATCCATGATCAGATATTTTGGAAGACATCCATGTAAACAGTTTATCAAATCAAAACCTGTTCGTTTTGGCTATAAAGCATGGTGTATGGCCCTAAAAAGTGGATTTTGTCTTGGATTTGATTTATATCAAGGAAAAAGTATAACATTAACTGACACTTTTGTTAAAGATTATGGTCTGGGTGGCTCAGTAGTCATGAAATTCTTTTCAATACTTAAGAAAAGCTTTCAAGATACTTCATTTAATTTTTTCTTTGACAATTTTTTTACTAGTGCGAAACTGATTTCGCAACTAACATTTCAGAATGCTGGGGCCACAGGTACTGTTCGGGAAAACCGTACAGGTAAATGTGAACTGATGCCAACAAAAGAAATGCAAAAAATGGAAAGAGGATCATACGATAGCAGTGTTGATAAAAATAAAAATATAATTGGTATTAAATGGAAAAACAATAATATTGTCACACTTTTGTCAAATCAATTTGGAGTAATACCTTTAAAAAAAGCCTCCCGATTCTCCGCGAAAGAAAAAAGAAGAATTGAAATACCTCAACCAAATGTTGTAAATAAATACAACAATTTCATGGGTGGGGTAGATTTGATGGATCAGTGCGTCAGTAGTTATCAGATTGCAATACGAGGAAAGAAATGGTACATGCCCATTTTCCTTTGGATGTTTGACGTGGCCCTAAATAATGCTTGGATTTTGAGTAAAAATTTTGGTGCTAAGTATGATAAGTTAGCATTTCAAAGAAGCGTAGCAACATCGCTGTGTAAATTATATGGGAAGGATCGGAAAAAAAGTGGAAGATCTACTAAAAATTCATCAAAATTTTTGAAAGAAACAGGACAACACTTAATCATCGTTGATCAGCCAAGAAGAAGATGCGCACATTGCAAAAATAAAACTATTAGTGCATGTAGTACATGTAATGTTCCTGTGCATGATAAATGCTTTTTTGTTTTTCATCAGAATTAGACAATAATAATATTATATTTGTATTTTTGTATTTTATTTATTTTATTTTTAGTTACTAGAAAAATGAAGAAATGTTTTTATTTTGAATATTATGTTTTTTAAAAGAATTATTTATTTTGTTTGCTATTTTTAATAAATTTGTTGCTCTTGTGATAAAAAACAATAAAAAATGAAAAACAATAAAATAAAAAATAGTTTAAAATAAAATTTCTTTATTAAAATATTATTACATGAATGTGCTCAGTGGGTCGTTTTCGACCCCGTGCTAAATTCCAATGAAACGTATATTTCCCAGTTTATCCGTCAAAGACAAACTAATTTTTCCAAAAACAAACCTTATTTAACGAAATTTGGCAAAAATATTAAAAAAAATAATTACGAACGCTCGAGACTTTAAAATTTTTTTTATTAAGAACGTAAATGGGTTAAATATATTGCATAATTTTAGGAGGTTTTTGTCATTATTTGTTACTACGTAGATAACTTTTATTAGTTTATATTAAAAAACTTTACTAGAAAATTATTTAAAAAAATTATTAGACATACATTTTCATTTTTCTAATAAAATTTTAAAATATTTTTTTTAAACAAATTTTAATTTGAAATATTTTTAACAAATTTTATTTTATGGCCGAGTTAACACAATTTTTATTAGATTATGTTTTGTTTAATGAAATATAAAAATTTAAATTGAATGAAATAAATATAGATTGTAGGTGTAAAAATTAATCAAAATTAAAACTTATCACTTAAAAAGCCTTAAAAAATTTCAAAGTCACGTATTTAGAAAAAAAAAAGAAGAAAAATAGGTATCATATCACATTAAACCAAATGATCTTATTGTATAATTAATAAAAATCAAAATTATGCATTGTTAGATCTTAAATTACAAAAGCCAAATTAAAAATTAAAAAGTTGGGGTAGGAATGAGGTCATCCGTAAAAACCGCCAAATTAGCCCAAAAAAGGTATACGTTTTATTTTTGATAAAATTACAAAATCCTATTAAAAATTTACAATGCAATTTTTAGAAAGATTTTGCAAAAACCAAATTAAATTTGAAGGGCAGGAAAAATAAACAAAACCAAGAATATGCATTAAATTTTTCTTCATTAAGTAGTACTTATCATTTTCTAAATTTATCTCAACTTTCAAACATTGAGTACTTAGTTTTTATTACAATATTCAATCAAATTTTACAAACAAAGTATTATCTGAAAACAAACACTTACAAACATTTTACCTTAAGATGTTTTCGGTGTCATGAAATAAGTCCCTGGGATATAAAGCATTCAGGATTTTATTTTTTTATTGTTAAATAGAAGTAAGACTTTGGGGCGATATTTCACAAATCTGGGCATACTAAATCTCATTCGATTAAATTTTCGAGCTTTTGAGAAAAAAAGCTACAAGCAGTTATTTCTCAAGAATTGAATTGGACAAAATGTGATGTAATTTCGAATTAAATGAACAATAACACTTCGAAGTCCTAAATTTTATATATCTGTAGATGTAAGATTTTAAATTAAAAAAGACTTTTAATTAGGAATTGCATTTCAAAATCAGGACATTCCCCTTTTTCATATTATTTACAATTTTGTAATTCAGATTCTAGAAGTAGAGGGGAAAGTTTTTAAAGTTGTATTCAAAATTCGGTAAAAGGTGAATATCTACCCTCTTTTTGAATTTAACTCTAAGATCCCTCCAGAGTTTCATCTAAACATGAGAATTAACAACCGGGACTTTTTGTCAAAAGAAGTCGAAAGATAAATTGAAAGAGCAATAACACCTTTAAAGCCCTGGGGTATCCTATAATTAGTGATCGAATAACACCCACAGTACTAACACCCGGGGGCTTTATTTCGCAGGGGCTTATTTCACGAATTAAATATTTTAATTTAAAAGATACTGAAATCCGAATCAGAAAAGAAAATTCTTGACAAATGTAAAGAAAACTTAAATGATTCAAGATAAAAAAAAATTTAAGTACTTATAATTTTTTTTTTCATTTTAAATTTAAAAAATTCTTTTGTAACAATATTTACTTATATTTTACACTTTCATCTGTTTTTACAGGAAATATTTTAAATATTTTTTTTTTGTTTTTTTTTTTTAAGAAAACATTTTTTAGGTCAAATTTTTATAACCGGTAAAATGTATTTTTCCATTTTTTCTTTTTCCTTATTTTTTATTATTTTCCATTTTCATTTTCTGATTTTGGTTTTTTCTTTAACAGAATCTTAATTAGATTTTCGCTACAAAACTTATTTATTTTTTTTATTTTTAACTCTTCAAATTAAAAATAATAACTTTAATAAAATATTTTTTTAACTTTAATATAAACTTTGGGTAAGTATAATTTATATTTTTCTATCTGTTTAAATACTAACTTTTTTGATTTGATTTTCAAGTTAAGTTTTAAATGACTTTTAATTAAACTAATTGTGTACAAAAGAAAACTTATCACAGTTTTTCTTTGAAATCAAATTTATGAAGATATATTTATACTTTTAAGATTTATTTTTAGCAAGATATTGGATTTTTTAATAAAATATATATTAATCAGTATTTGGTACCTAGAGCCAAAACATATAGAAAGAGAGATTCTTGAATAGATGAATAGGAATTTCGGTGGTACTTTGAGCAAATTTGAGAACAAGCTTGTAATATTGGTCCCAGATCATAGGTGTTAAATTAATGTTAGTCTATTCTGCATTTAAGTATTTTATTTAGTTAGTCTTTTTGCATCTAAGCAAAAGAGAAGCAAATAATAATGAGTTACTTATATCACTGTATTAAATAGCTTCTTTTTTTTCCTTATTATTCCCCTAGGGAACATAGGGCTTTCCACATAGCCACTCCAACTGCCCCTATTTAGCGTTAATCTTTTTATTTCTGACCAGGTTTTTCCCGAAAGGTCACATTATATCTGAACTATTCTCCTCCAGGTTTTTTTGGTCTTCCCAAATTTTTCCTAACCTGTGGCTTGCAATCTAGAGCTTGGCGTACCACTGATGTTATTGGCCGCCTTAGAATGTGACAAAACCACTTCCATATCTTTTTTCTGATTTGGACCCATATCGGTCCCAAAGCTCTTCATTCATTATTCGCCTAGGCCAGAACATTAATTCACAAAGTAGACATTTATTCACAAAGACTTGTATTTTCTATATGTTTTTTCTTGATACAAGCCATTTTTCGCTTCCATTGATGTGACACATGCTTCAAAAATTCTTACCTTGTGTATTGGCTTCCATACTGCCCATAGTATGCACTTCTAGCTTTTGCTATTTTATGTTTTATGTAACTGTTTGCATCTTTCGTTACTGTAACTCCCAATTATTCAAATTCTGCTACCTTGTTGTACAAAGTTACAGCGTTGCTTCCCGAAAAAATATAGTTTTAATACAAGATTTGAAACAAGATAAGAATTGAGAAAATCTTCAAAAGAACAATAAGTGAAGACTTCCTAAACAATTGAATCCGAATTATAAATAAGTTATCACTCATCAATATAATCAATTTAAATTTTAAAAGGTAAAAGAATGTGCCTACACCTCGAAATTTGAAGAAGGAGGATAAATAATCGGAAGCTATCTATATATTTTTACATTTTCTCGAAAATGAAAATTGGAAAATCTCGAAAAAATATTTAGACTAGGTATCCTTATTATGTTGCGACTTTTTTAAAGTTTTTATTACTTTAACATCCCATTATTTAGCCATAGTTCTGTAGATGTTCTTGCACTTACCTTTAATAGGGTAAGTAATCAATATATTACATACATTTTAATTAAAAACTTGGTTAAATCAACTTTTTAACATTTTCTTTTAAACTTTTTCAAAAATACCATTTGAATTTTTTTTCTAAGAGAGCTTCAAATGAATTTTTCAATTTTCCACCAACCCAACAAGATTTTAAGGTGTAAATTGCAATTTAATAAACAACATACATACATACATTCGATTTAAACGCTCGACATTCTAATCAACAAATACATATATATATATATACATATATATATACATATACATTGAGTACACATATTTGGTTAAAAATAACCGCAAAATCTAATTTATCCACATTCATCATCCATCATGTATATGTATGAGTACAAATATTTACATATATATATATATATAAATCAATTCCCATAATATATTGAATCAATTGAAGAACTGAAGAACTGAAAAAATTCTTAATTGAAAAATAATATAATTATTTTTCAATTTTGAGTATATATATATTCTTTACATGTTACCAGGTTTTTTGTTTTTTTTTTTTTTGTTATTTTATATATTTTACATGACATTGCCAATTTTATGCAGCATTTTGTTTATTGACATTGAAATTTTTATAGTATACATGATGTAAGAGTACTTCTTTAATTTATATACTCCAGATGTGTAAATAAATACTTATATACAGGGTGGTTCAAGATTAAGCGGCAGCCTTTTAATAACTTTAACAAATTTATCTCTTACTGATTTGCTAACACTTAAAATTCCCTTAAATTTAGTATTAGACACTCCTATTCAAGTTTTTTTAATATAAAACACTTAAGCAAGTACCGTTATTTTTTTATTAAAACGGTTAAAATGACATTTTTTGAATAGAAATAGCACAAAATATTTGAACTGAAAGGAGCGCAACTGTTACGACCTACTTAAGATTTTAAAAAAAAATCACCCGGTCTTTTTTGAAACTATTCTAAGTATTTAGCAAACTTCCAAAAATGGTAATAAGGTTGCTCCTACGATTAATAGTTGCTAAATTACAAACAAGAAACAAAAGTAAAGTAGTAAAGCAGAAAAAATGTATAAGTCCTGGTATTTCGAAAACCCGACGACATCCAGCTGTGGGTTAGAATAGACGTAATTTAATACAAAGGGGTTATATTTTTTTTATTTCTTCAATCATCCTCTCAAGAGATTCCGTTTACTTATAAATCATCCTGTAAAATACGCCCACATCCAGCTGTGGGTAGGCATTAGCAGAAGTTTAGAATTGACGTAATTTAATACAAATGTGTTTTTAATTTTAATTTCCTTTATCACCCACTCAATGGACGTTCACTTATGAATCATCCTGTTTAACTATTAATATATTCTAATACTTGTAAATATTTACTATTATAGAAGCCCGGAAATAATTTATTTCCTTTATCAACAATAATAGTAACACTCTCTTCAACTGGAAAAATTTAATATAAAAAGAAAACATTGTATAATAAATTAGATTATTCTAGTTAACATGAGACTATGCAGAATATAGACACATACATACATATTAAATTAAACAAGTAAACAAATATTCTTGAACTTGTTGAGAAACACTTTTTTTATGTAATAAATATCCCTTTTTTTTATTTTGCAACATGTCCTTAAAATGAGTAAAAACTCTGAATATATAAATACTCTTGAATATATCTTTCGTCCTGTCAATGAACAAGTATATGTAGCAAAACAAAATTGAAAATATTACACGGTATATATGTTAGTATTTAAGTTGTTTTTAACAAAATTTCATTCTCTTCAACTTTTCAAAAGTGATGATTATTTTTGCAGAAAAATATTTTTTAAATTTTCTAATAGTTCTACCCTCTGAAAAGTAAAATACATAATAGTACTTAATACCTACATAGAAATATAATTTTTAATCCTTTTCACAGTAATTTTGTGCACTTTTATTGTAAAATTGCCCTTTTTAAGATTCAACTCTACTAATAAGTTGTTATGGCGATAGAATTTGAATGATAAAAATTGAAAAGACAAATAACTAATGTTTAACAACTTTTTAGTTTTTTTAATTAAATCAAAAAAAAACTAATGCTGCAACTAACAGTAAAATCTCGTCAAGGAAAACCTCGAAAATTAAAGCTTAAACTGATTCCTATACAAGTTTTTTTTCACACCTCACTTTTATTGGTTCTACTTCAACTTCAAAAGGTACAAATACATCTTAACACTTTTATAGTATTAGACTTCAACTGAAACCCCCTATCACGGAGCCTGAATTATAATTGAACAGCCCACTCATTTAAAAAGTTTAAACACTCAAAATTTCCAAAACGAATTATAAAATCTGAACCACTTAACAGTATAAAGCTTCTAATCGCTAAAACCATATCCAAAACAGAACTCAATAGAATGAAATGAGGATCCCAACTCCATATGCAGCACAATTACTTAAAACTAATAATGGACAAGGTGTATAAAGTAATAGACCATTTTTAATTGAGTTAGTTATTTCAACTATGTATTTAGATTTACTAAGCAACATTGAGGAGTTCGTTAGTTGCATGCTTCACCCTTAGCTCTTCTCACTTATGAACATATTACCAAAGTCTTACTACACTAATTAAATGTTATTAAATACCATAACTTATTTCAAATATTAACTTCAGTCATTTAGTGTTTCAAGTAGATATGGTCCCAAAGAACCCTTGATAAACTGACCCCCTCTTTTTAACACATAATTATGTCATTGAATATAATAGAATAAGACATAAGCAACTAATTTTTAGATATATAAAGTTTATTAGATATACACGTAATTTCCTTTTTACACGAATTTGAATTAACGCGATTTGGAAAAACTGCTTCAATTCTCTTTTTACGCTATTTGAAATAACACGATTTAAAAAACATGATTGGATAAATATTTATATATATTCTAGTTATTCGTAAAGTGCTTTTAATTAAGTTATTATACAATCCTGAGTAAGTTTTCATACATCCTGTATACCCAATGGACCTTTCATAAACTGTAATTCTCCTGGGCTCTTCAATAGCCTTATAGTATTATATTGCCCAGGCAAACTCCTGATTAAATTTTAATTGATTCTTCAAATATAACTTATAGGATATTTTACGAAAATCTTTTATATGTGAGTTATAAGAATCAATTAAAATTTTTTTTTGATTTTAATTAGCTGAAAACTATAATGGCTTTCTTGCAGCTAGCTTAGCCAAATTACTTACTTTGTAAAATATATTTTTAACGGTTTTCAAAAACAGATTTTACTGTAAACTTGGACTTAAAGGACAAGCAAATTAACATTCCGTTATTTGCTTACCTAAGGATCATAAAACTAAAAAGTTAATTATACATAAACGAAATTCGTCACATTTTTTTTCACTAAAAATTAAAATGGCATAAAAAATTTCATAAAAATAAAAAATTTCTAATTAAAAAAAATAATTTAAATAATAATGACATTTTCAATTCAACCTACAAGAAAATAATTCAAAAAAATAAATTTAAAAGAATTAAATTTTTACAAAAAAATAAAATATCAAGAGCAATTTTAATCACATATAATTACTCAAAAATAATAAAATAATAAAAAATAAAAAATTAATTTTTAATATTTTTTAACTGATTTAAAAAGTTAGACATTTGTAATGAGGGGGAAGAAGAGCTGTCAAACTGAACGAATCTAACAAAAAATTTGTAGAATTTTAAAAATTTCGAAATAAAAATAACTGTAATCACATCATTATAAAAATAAGAACTAAAATCTTACAAAATATATACTATATATATGTATGTGCATAATTTCTATAATTTTGTATTTACATCAGACAGTTCAGGGTGAGAACCATTTTTATTTGTTTTAATAAATGACGGTGTTTCATTTTATAAATGCCGATGTTATTTTTATTTTTTAAATAGTATATATAATAGTATATATATACATAATTACATACATAAAAACTCAGATGTTTACAGCTAAAGAAGATGAAAACAAACACAGAAAATATCGTAATATAATATTTCTTTCGAAATAAAATTACGAATGTAACTCTAGATGAAAAATCGTTTTATTGAAATTCGTAATGAATTAAAAACTCATTATAAAAAAATAATTGATTCACTCCTTCTCTCTCTACAGGGTGTTCGGAACTCAAAGATCACAAAGAGAATAAAAATGTAATGACATTATCAATATTTTTCGGATGCAAGTCCTTGTGACTCTTCAAAAACTAGAGATAATGCAAATTTTTGATATTATTATGTCCATAACTCAAAGCTCATAACTGCAACTAGCTACTTATCTTCTATGTTGTACAGGCGGAGAAGATGTTTTGATTTCTTTGAGTTTACGAAATTATTTTAAAGGCCGTTATATCGGGAACCACTTGAAATCCAGAACTACCTGCCCTTCAGAATATTTTTTTGTTCGATGAGAACTTCTTTAGGAACGGAGGTGCTTCGTAATCTTTGAGTTCCGGACATGTTTTTTAATCTGGAACATTTAATTTAAGAACTCAAATTTTAAAAATTAATTTATTTAGGTAATATGACTGGGTTTCTGTCTAAAGCTTTTGTCAGAGTAATCTTACTTTTGTTTTTAACAGGACAATTGGCATTTGAGAGCTGTCACTTGGCTTGTGAACTGTTACTGGGCTTATTAACTGTGACTTAAGAGCTATCAAACGATTGCTGGAAGCAATTCAATACTTGTGCAGATATAGACGATTTTTATCAAATGGTTATTAGTTTAAATTCTAATTATTCTACACTTAGTAGAGACTTATTAAAATAATTAAACGATATTTCATAAAAAAATCTATTTACATAATGTTATTCTTATTAAATTTAAAAACTGATGACCACAATAAAGGAAAGTCATTTTATTGATTTTTTTTTAGAAGGACATTTGTAAGTCTCTCGAAATAGCAACACGATAATCCCCTGGGTAAAAGCAGACATAAAACCGTAAAAAATTAATACTTAATAATATAAAAAAATGTTTAGACTAATTATTGTTCATTCGAAATAAAATCACGAAAGAATAATGATTAATTAATTCACTTTATATTTGACATATCATTAAAACAGGGTGATATATTAGTTACATCTGATGGTGATAATTTTAACCAGATCTAATATAGTGATTTAATATTCACATTTACTACTAATTACGATATCAAGAGTAAATTAAATAATTTATAATATGAAAAGTACAATACATGAAATCAAAAATGTTGTGCAACCCTGTACATTAAGTTCCTCTTTTTGTGGTACACACAATATTCTAAATGTTGGTAGTAATGAAATTATTTTATTCAATTTTATTAATGATCTCACTGCGTATACTTGTTCGCAAAGTTTACATTGTTCATTTCCCTGATGGTACTGGCTTACATACTTACTGGATTCTAAAACCTTTGCTGGGACATAGAGCGTCTACAAATCTTCTCGACCTTTCACGATCCTTAGCTTGTAATCATTACAATTAGCTTGTTTTACATTGCGCATCTAAGATCTAACAGTACTTCTCCATGTTTTCTTTGGTGTACCTACTCGTCTTTTGCCCTGTGTATTCCACTCAATATTTCTGAGCCTTGGAATTATTAGAACTATTCCTCGACTTTGGATTCTTAATGTTTCTGAGCCATAGAATTATTCCTCGACTTTGGTTTTAACTCTGAATTATGAATTATACTACTTGGAATTAAAGGTCCCTCATAATGCAACCAGAAAGAGACCGATATCCCTATTTATAACTAGATCTAATTGTACACGACCCCCCTTAGATCTCATCTGAAAAAAACCTATCTCAAACGTAACAATTACAAAAAACTTTTAATAAAGTGGTTTCTAGGGTTATTTAGGAAGACAAATTTGGTAAAGGTTCCCCTTGATTCATCACTACACCTATTAAAAATGTAACTTCCAACAATTTTAAAACAACCATTCAATAGATATTTAAAGACTTATCTTTTCTAGTTAAATTTTTTTTAATTGCGTAAAAAAGTTGCTTAATACAAAGTACTTAACATTTTCATCCCATTTTACGGTAATTATATCATTAATACATTATGTAAATGCATATATATTATATTATATGAAAATATACACACATATTCATAAAGCATTTTGTAATAATATTCAAGGACAATAATAAAAAAAACAAAAACAAAAAAATGAAAACAAAATAACAAATCTCAAAATATTAGAAAAATGAAAATAAAAACTTTAAGTCTATTTAAGGATCTTTTTATTATATACAATGAAATCTTTCGTGTGTTACATTTTATATAATTTATATATATATATAAATTGAATAATGTATATATATGCACAAATATATATATATAATAATGTTGGTGTATTAAGATTTGGTCGATAGAAATGTAAAAAAAAAGGAAAAAAATATGAAAGATAGATTAAGCTAGGATATACTTGACGTATATTCATTCTTACATATATGTTAATTTGTTACATTTTTTTTTTGTTTCATCTTCTATCTCTTTTTATATTATTTTAAGAATGAAATTTTCTAGTATATATATATGTATAGTATTTTATTTTGTTTTTGTTCTTTTTGCTCTGCTTATTAAAAAATTGGGTTTAAGAATATATATATATATTTGTATAAATATATATTTTGTTAGGTACATACTTATATTCCTTATAAGTAACGGATTAAGAATCATATACAGGGTGTTCGGAACTTAAGGGTTACAAGAAATAGAGATAATAGGCTGGTTTATAAGAAGAAAACCAAATTGATCTAGAAAGGACGGAGTCAATTTTTATATAAGGTGTTCGAAATTCATGGGATGCAAGAAACAGAGATGGTAGGGTAGTTTTTAAGAAGCAAAAAAATTGCTCCATGAGGGGCGGAGTCAATTTTTGAAATAACTGTCTTAAAAGTAATTTGGCTTCCTTAATACCTGTACAATGTAAAAGATTCGTTTAAGTGTTGATTGTTACCTAAAGCTATTATTTTTTAAGATACCACTTTTTGTCTAGTTTTTACAGTTAAAAACTTCAGAAGCTTTTAAATTTGAATAGAATAACTGTAATTTTGTAAATCTTTAATCAGAAGCTTAAAGAATAACTGTAACCGTTATTAGCTTGAACTATTGTCATATCATTTACTCTAGACCCCCAATTTAAGACCACCTCTATAAATTGTATCCCTTTTATGAACTTCCCTATTACCTCCATTCTTTGTAGTTCACACTTAAGTTCTGGAAATAATAAGAACATTGAAAACCCTGTATATTTATGTATAAAAGATTAATATAGATTCATTCTTAAATAAAAAAAAAAAGAAAACTTGGAAAATTTCTAACAAAAATAATAATGTGAAGAAAAATATGTTAACAGGGATTTCCATTCTTTTTCATTGTTTTTATTGTATTTCTTGTTATATTTAATTATAAAAAAAAAATAAGATAATAATAAGAACCAAAATAAGTAATATTATTATTAATTAGGTCTGGAATTTAATACATTTATTCTCAAAAATTGTTAAAAAATTAAAAAAAAAAAGGAATAAAAAAAAAAGGTTATGTTATTATAACTAAGGTCATTAAATTATTGGACTTGAATATTTTTAATAATACATATTAATATAAATATTTTCTATGATTTTTCAAGGATAGGGAAAGTCTCCCTTTTTTAATAGGACCTTAAATTTTTAGGTTGAAATTTCAAAACCTATATAAAATTTAAGAAAAAAAATTTTTTGATCTATTGTGGTTCGGTTCGGTACAAGTTTTAAATGAAAATTAAGTCAAATATTATGTAATTGAGAAGAAAATATGTTTTTAAAGAGTCCCACAGAGTCCCTTCAAGTCCCATTAATTCACAAGTATAATTTTTTAAGTATATAACATAATATAATAATAGCAGTGCTAAATCAAAAGTTTCGACCCATTTTCGATAAGAGTTTCAGGAGGTTGCTAAGTACTGCTTACTGATAAGTAATATTATGAGAACGCTTGGAAATAAGAGGTTTTCAGAATCAAATAATAATATTTCAAAAAATCTGATTTATAGGAAATTTCATGAAGGTAAAACGGCTGTTATAGTAGACTCCATTTAACTAAAACAATTCAATCAATCAACTTAGATTTTTAAGTGAATAAATTACTAAAAATATTCAAGTGCTTGTGATTCAAGCATAAAAAATCGGTTAAAAGTCATAATAAAATCACAATTAATCTTTTAAGTAGAATATAATATAAAAATGTCATAATATTAATACATTGTACTTTACTAGAAGGTGTCTAGACAGAATTATAAATCTAGATAAATCATATTATTAGGGATTACCTAAGAGTAATCTGCTGCCGAATATAAAATTTTAAGCATATATTAAAATACTTTTTTTTAGAAATAAACATTGAATTGGATGAATGTTTATTTTTGGTGCACTCTATAAAGACTTCGAAGAACGCTGTTGAAAATACAACATTTACCTAATATTATCATAAAATTCCAAATCGAACTTAATCATTAAAAAAAACTAATTTTAAATCAGACATAAATCCCGGCAAACCCTGACACAAATTGAATTGTTTCTCAAGACAACATAATTTCTAGAAGACTGAAACGACTCTGAATGACTCACAAGAACGAAATCAACCAAATATACAAACTAAAGCGAATATGAATGAACTATAATTTGTAATTCGTACATCCAAAATAAAATCACACCACATAAAAGTGAAAAAAAAAGAAAACTAATAGAATAAATTGGAAAAATTTCTATTAAATACCTTGTAAAACACTTATGCAACTCTTATCTTATGTTTAAATTAAAGTAAGTAATATCTACTTAGCTGCCAAAAAATCTACAATTTATACATGAATTTTAGCTGTTTTTGCAATTTTAATAATTAAAGTCAAGGTACATAATAAAATTCCTATAATATTTAGACTTTAATTAGATACATTCAATTCCATTTGCCAAAAAATATCAGAAATTGTATAAATGATTTTTTTTATACATTATTAAACAAGAATACAAGATTTTAATCTAACATCTATAAAAACTCAAAAATGGATTCAAGTAAATTACTATTTATATTGAATTGAAATTTAAAAATAAATATACAAAATCTATCAAGACGATTAAAGATCCAAGTAAAATACTTAATATGTTTAAAAAAAATAAAATAATAAATAAATTCCAACTTACTTTTTATGTAATATTAATAATGTTCCTGTAGGCTGTTTTTCTATCAGAAATTCAAAAACAAAAACAAAACATAAAATCCACAAGATATTTTTAATTGGTTTTTTTATATTTTTCCAAAAAACATTTCCCCCATCAATTTTTTAATTAAAAAAAAAACTTTTGTTAAATTTAATTTAATAGATAAACAAAAAACAAAAACCACTTAAAAAATAAAATTATAACACAATTCTAATTTGTTAAAATTCGTTCAATTTTAATTTCTATCTATTTTAAAAAAAATTTATAACTTTTTATATTTTTTTTTACTTTTTTTTTTTTTTGTTTAAATTAAATCAACATTTTTAGCACAATCAACATTTTGAAATTTTTTAAATTGTATTTATTTATTAATTCTTTAATGCAATTCTTTTAAAAGTATTTTTCTAAAAAAATTCAAAAAAAACAAAAGAAAAACATTAGAAATAAAATTAAACAAAATTATTAATAAAAAAAAAATTTTTAAATGGCAAACACTCTTTAAACATCGAAATTTTTAACCTTCAATATTTTATTTTTTTATATTTAATCTTTCACTACAATTATATTTACTTTAAAAATATATATATACAAAAATATATACAAATATATATATATATATATATTATAAAATATTAGAAACACTTTAAATTACTTTAATTTAAATTTATATTTTAAAATTTAAAATTTTAATTCGTTTTAAAAAATAATAAAAGAAACTTTAAAATCAAATTCTAAAAATTTGAACTTGAATTTAAAATTCTTCTATTTAAAAAAATTGAACTGTCACATAAACTTGTGTTCAAAAAAAAAAATAATTTACCGTTTTCTTTTAGTTCAATTCAACATTTAAAAAAAAAATTAAAATTTATACATATATATTTTTTTTTTAATAACATTTTTATTTTAAAATCACGACCGCACCCGACAAGATTTCGAATAGAACTGATTCAAATGTTGATGAAATATTTTCTAAATATTGTGAATTGTCACAAATTAAAAAAAAACAACAACAAAAATACACAAAAAACTAACAAAATACAATTTGTTAGCACATTTAGTCCTGGTGTACAATAAAAAAAAAAACATAAACACAAGAACAAAAAAAGTCAATTCATATTCAATAGAAAATGTTTCTATTTTATTTTGTAAACATACCAATACCGAATAGTGAATACCGACCGATTACAGCACACATACAAAAGTAGAAACTGTTAGCAACAATAAATATATTGCTGGTAAATTAGAATATTATGTTTTGTATACTTGTATAGCAATAATAATGTTGATTGTACTTTTGTATACATATCCTCTATTCTCTATTTATTATTTTTTTAACAATGAAAACATTTATACATAATTATTATATGTATATTCTATTTACATATAGATTGTATTTTAAATTCGAAATTAATTTAAAAAAAATTTTCGAAAATTCATTTCTAAATAAAGTAAATATTCCCCATGATTAGCAACATTTGTTTGTTTACTTCATATTGAATAATTTAGTAAACATTGTTTTTTTGAATAAACGATACGTTAATGTTTCTGTATACCAAATTGACAATACATATATCAACTGTCATTACACTGTCAGTTGAAAATTTATTGAATTCAATAGTGCACAAGTAAATTAAAATATATTTTTATTATTTATCGTATTAAATTTAATTATATACTGCAAATTAATTAATTAATTATTTAAAATAATAAAAGAAATTTAAAATATATTTAGAATTTGTTTTTATTATTAATATTTGGAAAAATGACAAAAACATTTTAATATTAAAACTATATAAACTTATGATAGTTTAATTGTGTACGAAATTAAACCATAGTCCGCTGTGTATTATTGTGTATAAGTACTAATTAAATAATTTGGACCTATTTTAAAAATAAAAGTAATAATTAATGTTGTAATAAATATAAACAATAAAAACATTGCTTTGATTTTTAAATATAAGTAATATTTGGAAATAAAATGGAGGATCTACAATTATTAAGTTAATGAAATTAATAAAATTGCAGTTTTGGGGAACTGCAGAATTGAAAAATTGGAATAAAATTTTTAGAAGAATTAAAAAACTAAAAGTGCATAATAAAAGGGGGTTTATTAAGTAAAACTAGAAATTATTTTATAAAATGTATGCAACATCATTCAAATAAATTGGTAAGAGATTTATTATTATTTCAAATAAAATACTATTGTCAACTAAATAAAATTTTTAAATTTAAATTGAGTTTAAATTGGATTAAAGCTAATTTAGTCTGCATTATTTTTTTATTTTTTATTATTCTATTTATTTTTTAATATTTGTTAGTTTTTTTAATTTTTAAGCAGATTAAATTTATTAAATAATAATTATTCAAATATGAAATTTAAAATAAATAATAAAATCATATAATATTATTATGCATAGCAACAAATGTTGACACACTTGTTGCTCTTAACTTATTTATCTATATATAAAATCATTAATTCCAATTATACTCCAATCATACACACAAAACTATTATATCCATTATCCACCCATACTTCTGCTTCATTTTCCATTTACAATTTTTATTCTCCTACAAAAAAAATCATTTACGATAAAAAATAGAAAAATTGTTTCTAAACATTATCGTTTATCGTAAAACCAAAACCTCTTTTGTAACGCAAGTCATTTAAAAACTGAAACTTGTATTTGTAATATAAAAAAAAAAACTTGTTTTCATTTTCTAATGAATGAATTTGTAATTTGTATTTTATTTTCTTTTTTATTTTGCTTATTTTGCAAATATACATACAATTATTTATATATATAATTATATATACATATTTATTTATATAATATATTTTTCTTATTTTTGTTTTAGTTTTTTTTTTTTTTTTTTCATTTTTATTATTTTTTTATCACCTCGTTTTTGTGTAATTTAAGACAGCAATAAAGACGCGTATATATATGTATATGTATGTACATATGTTAGTATATTTCAATAAAAGATATTAATGTATAAGTGGGTGGGTGGGAGAGGAAATTATGATAGATAATATTATAGAATAGATGATTGTGAATTATGTTTTTAATTCAATGTAAACAGACAAGACTAAAAACATTTTTATATCATAAAAATTATTATAAAATAATAATAAAAAAAAAAAACAACAACAAAAATATTATAATAAAAAATAAAAACAAAAATCAAAATAGAAAATAGAAAATTAGAAAAAGAAAAATTTTGTTTAGCCTATAATAAATTTGGTTACTTGGGGTTTTTTTTTTGTGTTGAAGTTAAAAATTTGTAAACAATTTTATAATGGTTCTTATTATTATGAAGTTGCTAAAAACAAATTTGTTGTTGTTTTTTTTTTTTTTTTGTTAATGAATTATTAAAAAAAGATAATAAAAGTTTTTGTATTATATTATTGTTGTTGTTGGATTTTAATCATATAAAAATAAAAGTAATTTAAGTTCGGGAGTAGATGGAAGAATATTGTTTTGTTTAGACTTATGATCACTAATAAATTGGGATGATGTGAAAGAATGATTAATGGTAATATGGTAGTATTTAAAAATGATTGAAATTTTCACTAATTCTTTTAAATTGGACTTTTTGAAATACTTCCTTAGTTTTTGAAATTTAACCCATTTGTATTATATATTCATTAGAAGCTTCATTTAACTTCTTTGCAAAAAAATGTAGTAAAAGCTGGACTATTTTGTGTGAAATACAATACCATAAGCTTTTCTTCAGTAATAATAGGTTTAAAGACATACAACTGAGCTTCACCTCAAATCCTAAATTTTCAAACAAAATCAATACTGTAACCAGCAGTTTTTTTTTGAAAAAGTGAGATTTGAACTAAGCTCTGGCCTTTGTCGATTTAGCCGACTATTAACATATTTAAAACTTATAACCAACATGTTATAATTATTCTAAATGTGGAAGTGCTTCATTCAATTCATAATTGTAAAATGTATACACCTCATTATAGTATATTCGAAGTAGTAACCCCTCTCAGAATTTCGAAATTACATATTAATTCTAGCTACTGAAAACATAAAACTTTTTTGAAATTTTGTAAATACCGAGGCTTAAAAAATTTTTTAAAGCAATGGGAACATACAAGAAAATTAAAATATTCGAAATCTTTTGAATTTATGGAATCAAATCAATTTTCATGATATGGAACTTAAAAAAAGTTTAGAGAAATAATTGGGTAAAATTTTAATTAAAATTGGTTATGATTTGAATTGGTTATGGTTGAATTTTTTAGTAAAAGATTGTCAACTGTCATACCAAGGCTTAAAAAAATTTTAGGCAATGGCAATGTACAAAAAGATTAAAATAATAAAAATCTTTTGAATTTATGAAATCAAATCTATTTTCGTGATATGGAAGTTAGAAAAAGCTAAAATAAATAATTGGGCAATTTTTGATTAAAATTGGTTATGATTTAGGGTTGAATTTTTTGATAAAAGATTCCATAGCCAATATTAAACTACAGGCCTTACTTATCAACTATAGCTAAAAACTGAATATTACTAATTTTTAGATTAAAATAATCATTTTACGCAATTAATCATATCTTTTAAAAGAAAATGAAACGCAATATTTAAAAATCTATTTACAATCTGACCGATAGTTCATTGGTAAAGTGGCGGCTTTTCAATCTAAAAAGTCTCGGATTCAAACCCAGGTCAGATCATATCTAATAAAAACATATAGTGTTTATTACAATAATTTAATAATTAGTCCAAATCTCAAATCGGCGAAGGGTTAATATTATCAGGCAATATTTACTATTGTCTGGTACTACAAAGTAATAAATAAATATATAAATCTATTTAAAAACCTAAATACTGAATATTGCTTTATTTCAAAACTTAATTTCCCCATTTAATTAAAAAAATTCATTTTATTTTAATTAAAAAATTTCTTCCACAACTCTTATATGGTATCTAAAGTTTTAACATCATTTAGAAATAAAATTAAAAAAAAAAATGAAACTAAAAAATAAATTAATTTACAAAATACATAAATTACGTTCAATTCTAAATTAATTAAACCACTTCATAAACTTTTTTAATTTTAATAAATTGAAATCTTCTCTCTCTTGATTAAAAATAATTTAAATAATGGAAAAATTTTTTGCATTTAATAAAAAAGTTTTTTTTTATTATTCATTTCTATTATTGCAAAATACAAAAAAACAAAATTTTCAATTGAAATTGAGCAATTTAAGTGTATTGATGCAATAAATTAATATAAAATATATACAATTTTTTTTTATTTTACAAAAGAAATTCCAATGAACTCATAATGAATTTTATTATGTTTAAAAAACTTTAAAATTGAAAAATAAAAATAAAAAAAATACTTAATATGAAATGAAAGAACGTTTTTTTGTATGAGAAAAAGCTGAATTACATTAGAGATGACATATTTGAATAAATTTTAAATGGAAAAATTTATCTGTAATAAATAATGAATACAAAGCTAAAAAAATTTATTTTGTAAATACATCATTTACAAATCAACGCATTTTAAAATAAATTTCTAAGATAAAATATTTTTTTTATTTTGAATAAATATATCTGATATATATCTAGATAATTGAATATTTTGAATGCAATTTTATGCAAATTTCTACTCTAAATATCTTTTTAATTCGAAAAAGATTTTGTTTTTTTGAAAGAACGCTGCTATTGCAATGAAAAACAGACTTTTTTTTTTACGATATTAAAAAAAATCCAGACGAAAATTTAATAAAATGTTTTTTAAAAATATAAAAAAAAATGTATAAAAAACGTTTTATCAATATGCTTTTGATGTTTTTTTTTGGAATAATATTATAAATTTATAAATGTAATTTTAAATAAAAAAAAATATTTTATAAACTTAAAATTAAATATATATAAATTATGGATAAAACTTCAATTTATAATGGTGGATTTGGGTGTATGAAAATTGTCCCTAAAAGTTGTAAGAATCCTCGAGCATATGAAAAAGTCCCTAAACTTCGGAACATTTGGCGATTTTTATCCTTTATTTTGTAGACTTGTAAAACGCGTATTTTGAAGATTTTTTGCATGGGAAAAAAGTCCCAAAAGGTATTTTTTAATTTATATTACAATTAGATTCAGTTTTGATTGTGTGGAAACTTCGTATTTTTCTAATGCACTTCAAGTTTTTGTTGTCAAAATAATTCTTTAAATTGTTGTTTTGACTCTATATTGCAGCGTTTAATATAATAGGTTTCCGCCACAAAACTCCTACTAATTAATATTGAATTTCGACTTTTTAGCTAACTCCTAAGGAGCTTTGTAACCCACCCCTAACTTTTTTGCATAAAGAATAAATTACCTAGAAAGCATTTAATATAAAACCCCTCTGAGCAATTTATTGGATTCCTGATTTTATAATCAACTCTACTGTTACCTTTTTTTCATAAATAATATGGCAAGAACAAAGCATTTAATATAATGGGGACTGCTGTCCACAAATCCAATCTTAACCAATTGTTTGTACTCCGATTTTGTATTAAACTTTGAAAACGCTGACAACTTTTTTTCATACATAAATAGTAATCTTGCATTGCAGCTATTAATTTTGAGACTTTTTGTTATGTATTTTGGGAACATTTTTCCTACAACCGACTGGTCTATAATTTAAACATCATTATGTTATTTAAAATTCAAATTTTAGATTATGATAAAATTTGTAATGGTCTGAAAATGGATTTTTAATAAATTTGTTGAATTCTGAGAAAAACTATATCTTAAACGGCACTGGGAGTATTTAATGTGCATTTTTTGAGTATTATAAATCAATGAACTTATGCAGGGGTAATTATCTAGAAGAATATTGTTTATAATAGTCAGAATTATAAAATTATACTGATTTTAAATTATGCAATTAATTAGTGGTATTTTTTTATCAATCGAAAGCGATTTTTTTGGAAATTTCAAATTTATTTTGAAGGTCCTTAAGGTTCTGAGCCTTATGGCCTCTCTGTAATTGAAAATCTTTTTTTTAATTATTTTATAGTTTTTTATTCACAAACCTTTAAATTAACTCTTCAACAGAGTGCCATGTTTGTTTTGCATCTCCTATTACTACTAATAAGGCGTGTTTATCGAAAAAAGGCTCTTGTATTAAATCCTGGAAAAGATCCAACACATTGCTTTAAAAATATTTACCAAAATTTCATATTATTTCAAGTTTAATACTTTTAAATTCTAAAAAACAAATAAACATTTTTTTTTTAAATTTAAAGTCTATATAGACTCTGTTTATTGACTGAGATTTTGTTTTTCTAAAGTTCGTTTTTCCAGAATGGTCAAAAAATCACATAATAATAGGTCTAGTACTCATATAGAATCATTTAATCCTATTTACAAATCTAATTTTTCAAAAATGTATAGTTTTGCCTGAATCTTCAAAAATAAATTAAATAATTTTTAAAACAATGAGGGAATTTCCAAATATCCTGCAAAAAATTTGTAGGTTTTAAAATTAGAAATGTACATATATATAAGTATAGGTATACATATTTATATATTTTAAGGTTAATATTGTTTTATTTTCCAACCATGTTTCAATAAGATTTTTTTTTCATTTTATTTTGATTTTATTCCAAATTTTAGTCACGTCTGATATGTTCTATTTTTTGTTCTGTGTCCTGCCTTATTTAAAAAACATTTTGGGAATTTGTAGGAATACAAAAAAAAAATTTAAAATGAAAAACAAAACCAAAAAAATGGTAATTTGCATTTTTTTTTTGTAATTCTCTCCCAGGAGTCTGTTGAATATTTACAAAATTAATACATTTACAATATCACTATAAAAGAAATGCTCCTCACATATCCAATCTGGCTATCTTTAACTTTTATGAACACTCTTAAAGACTTCAAAAACGTGCTATTGGTCTTACTGATGAACCTGTAACGTGGAGCGATATCTTCTTCATAGACTTGCTTTCTATAATCGAAATCCTTGTCCTTCTTATATATATCTTGTTCCTCAGATGGAAATAAGACTGGATTTTTTCCCTCAATCAATTCTAAAGTACAAATCGAGCGGCTAAAACTACTCGATTTCTACTATAGAGAACTGATTTAATAACACCCTCAATGTTTCTAGCTGTTATACAACTGAACAATTCTTTTGTTGTCACAACTACGAATCTGAGGAATCCTTTAACATCCATTGCATTCTCAAAATATTGTAATTTTATGATTTAAAATTTGACTAGATTCAAGTCTTTACTTCACTTAATATAAATCTAAAAATACTTTTCATGAACCTACCTTTGAACTCATCTTTATCCGTATGTTTCCCGATATCGTTATCTATCCATCTTATCCTATTCATCTGTCCGTCCATCATACTGGTCACATCCTTTACTTTTATTTAAAAGTAGAATAAAACATAATTTATATTTTATTTTTGCACTACTTCATATTTTGGTGAAGGACATTCAGGATCAACAAATATTAAAAATCTTTGTAAGGAAAAAAGTTTACCTTGACTAAAAAGAAGGATAAGATAAGGAGTAAATCAATGGAACGAAATGAAATTTGATGATCATTATAGAAATTTTTTAAAAAGAAACAAAAATTGGAAAAAAAAGTTTTCGAATTTTTAAGATTTCAAATTTCTGCAATTTTCTTTTCATTATTTTACATTCTATAGTTTGAAGGTTTTTTCTACGTTTTCGAAGTTCATTCACTTGTACAATGTACAATGTATTTTGAGTATTACTTCAGATTTCATTGTATCGATAGTAGTATTGATTTCAATAATTAAAAAATTCAGAGATAATATCATAAATATTAGATATTTAAAGGAATCAAAAATATCTTAAAGTTTTAAATTTCAAAATATAATTATATTAAACTGAATTTTCAACTTCTGTGTAATTAAAAATTAATTAAAATTTTTTTTAATAGTGAAAATAGTAGCATAAATCCATATACATATGAAAATGAAAAATTAATTAAAATACAATAAAAATTTAGAAAGGGATTATACAGCTATCTAATTAAAATACGAGAAGATGAAAAACGAAAAAACCAATATTAAAAATTAATTGCATAGTTTTAGGATGAACAATTGAATTATAATCCTAAGTATGAGATTCAGTAATCCTTCCAATCCTCTGATCATATCAGCTTTTCCGTAAAAACAGTTTTTACAGTTATAATAACTAGTATTTTTCATATACTATTTATCAGACAATTCCAAGATACATATATTAATTAAATGTGTTTTTTGAATTTTCTAATTTCTATTTTCTAGCAATACCTAATAGTTCATCCTGGATAAATTTTTCATCTTTCTTTTCATATTGTCAAACTATGTGCTTTTACTAAATTTTCTCAAAAAACCAATTTAAATTTCATTTCCATAGAAATTTTCTAGAATTAAAACCACTATACCCTAAAAATATGCAAAATGTGGGGAAAAAACTAAAATTTTCGAAATTTCGTCGTAATTTATATTCTAGAAAAAAATGGATTTATTAAAAACTTAGAAATTAGCAAATATAAATGAAAGCCATTTTAAATTTCACTATAAAGTTATTTTAATACCAAAAAAATTTTTTAATTAACTTTTATATTATATTATCACATACATATTTAATAAAATTTATATGTGAATTATCATTTGATATTGTAATTAATAAGGATTTTGATACTCTTTGTATTGGATGAAATTTGAATTAACAGTGTTTGACAAAAAATTGTTATTAAAATTAGTAAAGCATTTGTGTATTAAGCATTTCGTAAATTATACTGTGTTCAGTAAGTTTTTAGACATTTGCTCTAATAAGACTATTCGCAAAATATTTAACTTTAATTTCATTCTATTCCCCAATCCCATTCAATTTCCCTCGGCTTCTATATATCCGGAATCCTATATTTCCAAGGTTTTAAATTCCTATTCACAGAACGAAGCTCTACATTTATAAGACAGGTCACATTAGGAGGCCACTCCCGGTATTGAGGATCACGTTGCGAGCAACACTATCACCTCCATTGACATTCATCCCAATATTGAACTCTTGTACCTCCCTACAAATATTTTGAGGAATGAGTCCAGCAAACAATAATCCATTGAGCAATTAGAGGAACTAGAGCTACTCATTGCCAATTAAAGACTTTGTACTAAAAATATCACTCTAAGAGAGAATTTTAAGTATTAACATAAAATGTTTATTAAAGTTCTACAATAATTGTTCGTTAATGATGGATCGACTACAACAAGACGTAATCCAAATCAGTTAATCAAATATTCAGACCAAATACGGATAGTTAGAAAATAATTGTGCAGAATACAAATTAATACATACTCTTAGGTAAAATATATATATATATAATTAATATCAATCCTTATAATTAAATAGAACTGTCCTAATTATCCTTGACACAATTGTTAAAAATCCGTTTTAAATCTTAACTAATATTAAATTATTAAAATATTAATGATATCAAAAAGTTTTTAACATAACAGGAGTTTCGTAAGGGTTGTGTATGGCGATAACGGTTGTGTATGGCAAAAAAATTAATTTAAAAATCTACTTATATATATATATACATAATTTAAAATATTCTAATTCCTATTAAATGTACCCATATAGGAAAGTATATTTGTGAAAGTAAGGATTCACAGGGAGTTATAATTTGAATTACTTTTACTAAGTAAAAAATATTCTTCAATTTTCAAAAAACAATGTGGCGGTTCATATTTAAAAATTAATTAAAATTTTTTTCGTGCGACACTAACCACATTAAAACCATATTGAATTATTAATTAAAATATGACAAAAATTGATAAGAGGATTAAACAGTTATATAATTAGAAAGATAAATATTACAGATGAAAAATTGTACAAAAAAAACTAATATTATAAAATAATTGCATACTTTTAGGATTAACAATTAAAATAATTAGTTTTATCAGTTTTCAAACTTAATTATTTGTTTTAATAAATTACAAATTTAAATTTTTACAAATGTCGTGACATTCTAATTTCAATTTACTTATAATAATTGTTAACTCACCTATAACTAAGGCTATTATGCTAGTTACTAGTTTTAATACTACTTAGTTATTTTAGGAATACAAATCATTTTTTTAAAATAACAGCTCTCCACAAATTTATGTAATTTCATTCTTAGTCTAATTCTAAATTGTATTGTTTAATTTTGAAAGTACTTTTATTTTAAGAATACCTTGTTGTAATCATTTTTAAAAATCATGTCACATGTTTTTTAAAAATAATGCAGCGCATATATAACATACTAAATTTAAAGGAAAAATTATATTCAATGCACGTTTTCAAAATTTTGAGTTTATTTTTACAAGCAATCAATATAGAAATAAGTTATTTCTAAAATTATTAAATGAATATGTTTTATATATTATGAATTCTGTTTCTTCAAGATTCAAGTAGTCAATTCAAGTACTTGATTTTAAAATTTTAAAAATATTTAACAGATAAATTTTATTAAATAAAATATTTATTTAATATATGGTTAGCTACAATATTTTGGTTTATTTTTGGTACAGTTTTAAATATATTCAGTTCATGTGGTATGCATAAAATTAAGTATTGAAGTAGGAAATAAAAAATTCCATGATTTTTAAAAATAAGATAAATTTCGAAAATAGAACGGAAAAATTGAATTAATACTTAATAGATACTTTTATATTTCAACAAATTATTTCAGCTTTTTGATCATGAAAAATTCTTTAAAAATTTTGTTTTAAAAATAAATTAATAGAAAAATTTTTTAAAATGAAGTCAAAATTAATTAGTTAATGTAGTAAAGGGGCCTCGGTGGTACAGTGGGTAAGCATTTGGCTTATTAACCGAGGGGGTCCGGGTTCGATTCCCGGTCAGGTCATACAATATTTAATTTAAAAAAAAAAATTATTGAAAAATAATTTTTCTTTACGAATCCCCATGGTGACCAAATATAATATAAATATACAAATATATAATATAAACAAAATAAATAATATAGTAGTTATAAATAAATAGAAAGTATTTAATGAGGGGTGCACAACGGGCCGCAAGGCCTAGGTGTAAGGGAGACTTGCTTTCCCCCCCTATCTAAACCATAACCATAAACCATAATGTAGTAAATATAATGAATTTAAATTATTAAATATAAAATACTTATGTTTATTAATAATTTCCCTTAAAAAACTATGAAATAAAACGCGTTTTTTTAATTGCAAAATGTTTTCAACTCAGTATTTTGTAATTTGAATCTTGCAATAAAATTATTAAAGTACATTGCGGATAGATCCAATTAATAATGATTCTTTAATAAGTCCGATTGTTATCAAAATAGCACTATAAAACCTCCCACAAATTAAAATTGTTCTAATTCTCAGTTCATCATGAACTAACCCCAAAAGCCCATGGTAAAATTGATTCTTCATTAATAATATAAAAATTTAAAGAGATAAATGAACGCTAAGTATGCTGTTAATAATGAATGTCACCAATGATTTAAGGATCCTGCGAAAAAATCCTTAAAGTGTGCAATTTAAACTTCAATCCCAGAAAGTAAGGACTTTATTTCAATTTAAATTTATTCCCAAATTCTATCTTTTTTTTGAAAAATAATTGGGGAATTATTAAATTTTTTATTAAGTTGACTTGGAACTTTGTTCGTAGTACCTTAATTTATTATTAAATTCGATTAAAACATAAAAGCATTTGATGGTTCGAAACCCATTACATTTATAGTTCAAATTCAAAGTATTAAAATTCAAAATCCATTAATAATTAACTTTGACATAAAAATTTTATTACATTTTATTATAAGACATAAAATAATATAAAAAAAAAGCAAATCTATTAAATGTCAATTTGTAATTATTATAAATTAAATTTTCTTTTAAAATTTTTTTTTTTTCATTAATTAGCAATAATATTACTACTACTCATTAATTTTCTTTACTTATATCCAACTTGTATACATTTAGTACCAATGTATAGTACATATTCCATTTTAATTAAAAATAATAATAAATTAGTTCATAAAAATGCAACTATTTGAAATCATGCCATACTTTTTAATTATTTTTTAATTAAAAACTTGACTTCATTAATAATGATAAAAATAAAATATTCCATTTTTATGTTATAAAATTTATTTTGTTGGACTCTTTTAAAAAGAGTCACTCCTTAAATTTATTTTATCTTAAAAATAATTAGTTGTAGTTTTACTTTAATAAGTAATTATCTTTTTATTATCCTTCCGAGTTAATTATTTAAAATTCTTTTAATAATTTTTGGTGTATTTTTTTGCTTAATTTTTCATTTAGAACTTAGTGTTTTGACTTAGGGTGCGTTTATATTGGAGCTACGATAAGTGATAGGAGGATTGATAAGAGCAAAGCGTAGAAAATTATATATTTTTTATCGTAGATCAAAGCGATGCTCCAATATAAACTCCTCTATTAAGATCATGCATACAATCTTCTATTATATTATAGATGCTCTAAACGCAACTCCGATTTAAATTCAGCCTTACAGATTAAAAATGGAAGCCAAGTTCTGCTTATTTAATATTAAAAGTAGTGAAAACTAAAATTGCATACTTTTAGGATTTTTTTTTTTGCCAGGATTTGTTTTTTAAATCGTCGGTGATATAAATAAGTACTGAGTCCTTGGCAAATGCTTCCAAAGAAAAATTTTTAAATATTTTAGTCTCTGCAAATGTTATCAAAAAAAGAAAAGAAATTGAAGCAGATCCTTACGAATAATAAAACTCCCAAGTCTCTTAAAATATTAGAGCTACTTATGACTTAAAAAATAATCAAATTATAATTTTTTAAAGACAAAATGATTTTTACTAAGCAACCAAACTTCCATTATTTAAACAAATTTATCAAAAGCAAAAGATTATTAGATTATTCGTTTAGTTGTAAGTTGATGGGGAAATGGGGTCTAATTATACGAAATACTCAATAAATAAATTATGCTACGTATATATTAAATATTGAGAAAACTTATAGTCACTTTGTAGAAAATTTTTACAAATTATAAACAATTAAGTACAAAAGATTTTCAGACTACTGGGTTAATGTTTGATATTATTCTATTTATAGTAAAATATATAAATAAAATTACTTATATATACAAGTAATTTGTATAAATAATTTCCCAAACTATAATGTAATTTCTACAGAAATTCTGTTTTAAGAGAAAATTCCTCAATAAATCTTAATAAAAAGTCTAACAAAACCAAAACTACCAATTTTCTTTCAATCAAATAATAATCGAATGTGATTATTTCAAAAATTCTAATAATTATAAGTTTAAAAGTCTCACAATGTGATTCAAAACATCTATTTTCCTTATTGTTTGTTCTATTAGTAAATTCCTGAGAGAATTTTTTTTTTATTTTATTACATATTATGTCTTTAAACAAAGAAAATCTAACCTAATATAATATCAAAATCTGATGTTTATGACATTTAATTTATTAATCTTTTAAGGAAATTTTTGTGTTCTTTATCTTTAACACTCATAAGCACTCAAACTTCTTTAATCATTTAGACATCATATATATAAACTTTACTTTACTTTACTTCACATTACGAAAAGCAAGATGTAGTAAACACAATATTAATGTTATTAATAAAAATTAATATATTAATATAATAAAAAGTAACATATTTTCATTAATTAAAACAATTTTACTATTTATTTACTCATGTTCATGGTAAAAATATGATTCCGAATTAATAATCTAGAAATTTATGAAGATAAATATTGTTACTTTTCATTCAGGCAAAAAGCGTAGTGTCGAAACAAATACAAAATTTTATCTAAAAAAAAAATTGCATACTTTAAGGTTTTTTTTTTTTGTGCCAGGACTTATGCTTTAAATCATTGTTGATATGAAGCGATTTAAATATGCTGTTGGCTTCTATCAAAAACTTAAATCATAAAATCTGCCAAAATATATATCCTAAAAGTATGCAATTTTTTTTTTCTTTTGTAATTCTGTTCCAGCTTCCATATCCATGTAAGCTTATCTCATTATTCTATCTTATTACTTCAAATTTTTTGTCCGAATGAAAACAAGCTTGTCAAAAGGTGTTCCAGATGTTTTAATGCATTTAAACTTCCTATTCTTAAAAATTACTTAAATTATTTAATATAGCAACTCCTGAATTTGGACGAAAACATTTCAATTAAATCGTTCTCTCCAAATTTAAGTATTTGGTTTATTTCTCAAAGAATAAACTGATTAAAGTAGAACACAAGAATTATATGAGGTTTACTCAAGATACTCAACCAATATTTCTATTAAGTAAAAAAAAAAAACAACAGACGAATTACAGAAAAATTTTCTCATTTCAAATATAAAAGAAAAACTAATAAATAGAAAATTCCTAATGTTTAGATTATGATTTTATATATCCATATTTACTTTTAAAGAACTGTATAGAACTTAAAAGATTGTATTTATTTATTTAACTATTGTTCATACCCCATTAATTTTATTTATTACGATTTTACTCTTTATAAATTCACAATTCTTGAATGGCTAGTTATTAATGATAATATTTTTTTTATCTTATTTTCTTGTTTTTCCTACTTGTTTTTGTAATTTTCCTTTTTTTTTTTTTGTTTTTTTATTGATATTTTGTTACTATAATTGACATTCTATATAAAACTGCAGGCTACTTTCTTTTTTCTTATTCTTTTATTATTATTTTTCTTTTTATTGAATTATATTATATTTTCTTTTCATTTGAACACTCCTTTAGTCCTTGTTAACAATGAAACGAAAATGTGTGTTAAGCTTGACATTACACAAAGATTGAAAATAAAAGAAAAAACAAAACAAATGTGCTTTCAAATGTCAATAGTTAAAAATGTGTCCTGACCAAAACCAATAATAATCGATTGAAACAACAACAACAACTATAAAAAGAACAACATTAATAAAAATAAAGAAAAAAAAATTATAATCAATATAATTGAATTGTTTGAATTAAATTCTAAACTAATAAAACTATATGGTACAAAAATCTTTAAGGACGAAAATAATAGAAAAAAATAAAAGAAAACTAAAATCAATATTAAAATTTATTATTGTAAAAAATATCAAATTGTATTCGTATATATAATCCATTACTTTATTATTATTTTTATTTTGCATGTGTATAATGTATATTTGAATAGAATAATTTATTTTTAGAAATTCAATTGTTATTATGAATGAATGGGTGTGAATTTGTGAATAATCGTGCCAAAGCTTATCCCTCCTAAAAATATGCAATTTTATTTTATTTTTACAATTCTGTTGAAAGTTAAGAATAAAATGTTATATAATAAATGATATAATAAACTAAATGTTAACAATAATAGTTTCAGCACCTTCTCTTCCATTAAACTAATTATCATAAAATAGCCATCCTTAAAGTATGCAAGTTTCCCAACTTTCTATAATTTTGATGCAGTTAAAGACGGAAGAATATTTCATAAGGATAACAATCCTATATCTAATTTCAGCTTTAAGTTATAATAGTTAAAAACTCCTTCCTAGAAGTATGCAATTTTTTCTACTTGCTATAATTCCGTTAAAGTTAATCCTATATCTAATTTCAGCTTTAAGTTATAATAGTTAAAAACTCCTTCCTAGAAGTATGCAATTTTTTATACTTGCTACAATTCCGTTAAAGTTTAAACATAAAAAGAATTAATGTCATGGTTAATAATATCATTTTCATAAAGTTTTAAATTATATTGGTTAAATATCTCTCCCAAAAGTATGCAATTTGTTTTCTACTTTTTACAATTTCTTTAACATTTTCACAAGGATAATTCTAAAGGATATTAATCTTAATTGGTTATAGTATTTTCAACTTTAAGAAAAAGGATATCATTAAAGAATAATAATCTTACATTTACTTACAATTTTTAGTTATAATATTAATAAACTGTTATTTATATTCTCATTTAAAATTGTGCAAACGTCAGCTGTTCGTAAGTTTTAGGGTGCATAAAAAATAAGAACACAAAAAAAAACGAGTCGATTTATTATTTAGATCCATAATCGATAAAATTCATTTTGAATTTGTTTTTGTTTCATTTTTATATTCAAAAAAAAAAAATTTTGCAATTCGATTTTAAATGTGTCTTTTAACCACACATAAACCAATGAATAATATCATTTTTATTTTAATAGTAAGTAACAATTTTCGATTTTACCAATAGCAAAAGCCATAAACAAATTTTTATTTTTTGGTTTTTACTTTGCAATTTTTTCAGTAGCTGCATTTAATGGATTTTTTTTCTTGCATTTTTAATGTTTCGAAAAGTTATTCATTTCAAAAAAAAAAAGATACTTTCAAAAATAAATTTTATATATTTTATATTAAAAACTTTTTTAATATTTTTCCAAGATAAAATTGTAATATTAAATATTTTGTTTTACAGTCATTTCTCTTCCCCCTTTTCGGGTATCTATATTTTTCCATCCTTCTCTATCAATGCATCCTCCATCTCCTGAAAAAAAAGCTTTTAAAATAAAATCATATAAAATAAAAAAAATTTAATTGCTAAAATAATATTTTTGGATCTTATTTGAATTTTATTTAAATATGGATCTATTAATTTTAATTACATTTTTGATTTCCAAATTTTAATAATTTAAAAGGGAGATGAAAAGTGCATTAACTATACTTCAATTTCTAAACTAATTAAAAAGAATCTAATTTTAATTCATAAAGAACATAAGTACTTCTGAAAAAGTACTAAAATACTAATAGACTTAGTATTTTACAAAGTACTGAAACTCAAACAGATTTCCCAGATAAAAATTTAGTGAAATCCTTGTAAGTAGCTGCTTAAAGTGTTTAATGACAAGTTAAAAGTATATCTTGAATAATAAATGACAAAATTCATTAAAGTATAAAATAAGAGGATATGATGCAAAAAAAAAGGATATTCATAACATAAAGGATATAAACATATTAAATGCAATTCTAGCGTAAAGAATTGCAATGAATATGGAGTAGAAATAATTTTAAAAGGAATTCAGGATAAAAAATTTTAAAAACACATTTTGTTTTCCCAAAACCTGCAAAATTATACACAAAATATTTTATTAATGTATGTTTATGTAAGTGTATTTGTGTTACATTTTCCCTGGAAAAACCAAAAGATTTTTTACTTTAACACAATTTATATCGTGTATTTTCTCATAATATATAAATAATTTTCATTAGATTATTTTTTCCAACCTAATTTTCCAAGTTAAAATTAAAAAATTTTATAAAGCGCTTTTAATATATTTTATACCTGTTCGAATCTCGGTATACAAAATTTGCTCTGTCATTTGTAACTCTGCAAATAAGATGGGGAAAATATAAACTCAATTGTATTCGAATCAGATTTAAGAATTAAATTCTTATAATTATGAGTGTCTCATTCCACTGTACTGGAAAAAATAATATAAGAGAATTCAGCGAGTTCAAGCTGTTTATAAAATAGTAGATAACGTGTATATATAACATAGTCCTTATTTAATTCCTTATAACCTTTTTTCTTTATATGCATAAATCAGGGTCTAATTAAGTTGGATATCCCAAACTTTATTACTAAACTTAAGTTTGATTTCAAAAACTTCCTGCAGCTGTCAAAAAACTCCGAACTTCATGTTTCATTCATCAACTTAGATATCCGAACTATGTGTTAGACATTTCTTTACAATGGATTATAAAAGTACAGGATTATAAAAGTATTAAATTTTGTTTCTATTATATTCGTCCGGGTTGGCATAGCCTAATTCAACTTTTTGGCCTCGTTTATATTCATTTAAATTATACTAAAGAACTCACAGGACATTTCTTAATATTTTTCAATGTACTATGACATCACTTAATATCCTTTATTAATCGATGTTCTTTTTTATGGTATGGCTTATAAACATTTAAAATATAGTAGAATATGGAATCAAAACCGTTTTATACTAATTATAAAAAAAATTGACAATTTAAATTGAAATTAATGTATGGAAAACTTATCATAAATTCATTAATTCAAAAATTATATCAAAAAAAGTTATAAATGGTGCATTCATTATATGAATGAAATTACTGAACTTATGCACCTCATAATATTTATGCAATTAAACTTACAGGTACTTTGTACACATATCATACAATTTAGTTAATAAAATTTTTAATTAGTCTAAAACTATTAAAGTCAAAGAGAATTTTCTTAATTAGACAAATTGCAAAATTTAATTTATTTGAATTAATAAATCTTCTTCTGTTTAATGACACCATCTAATAGAAGAATTTTATTAAAGAAAATTTTTGGTTTCAAATTATTTTTAAATTAAAAAAATTGTATTATAAAAAGCGAAATTAATGCCTTTATCAATCTACAAAAAAAAAATTTATGAATTAGTTATATTTTTAGAATTAAATTTTATTTTAAAATTATCATTGATTTTTTGATATACAAGGTTTATTAAAATGTCCTTCACAGTATAGGTTTGCTATTGACGGCTGCTTTAATTCAGTTTAAAATCGAAATTGATATTGATGCATGATAGAATCTAAGAATATGCATCTAACGATCTAAGAATATTTAAATTCATAAAACTTTATCCTTTATTAAAATTGTTTTTCCTTTTGATATTAAGTCTTTTACCGTAGAATAGTAAGATACTAGACTATAGGTTAGTAAGACATCTTTAAAGCCAAAACAGGTCTGAAAAATTTTTCAGGAACATACCCAAAATTCGAATCAACTAACAAAATTAATTTCAACAAGAAAGGAGCTCCAACTCTTGCTAGATGAATTAATAAGATATGTGCTTAGTCACTACACTACCCAAGTTAATAGAGGCCTTGCCATTTTATGAATTACATTATAATATTAATTTGCAGATTTTTTGGAGGATGCTTCAATATATTTTACCGAGCTCTACGTAAAGTTGTTAGCCACAAAATATGAATTGACACTGCTTTCTTATAAATAAAAAAATAATGAGAATTTTACTAGCGCGAATCCGTTGGAGGGAAGTGTTTAAAGCTGTACCGAGTTCAATGTATTAAGTTTGCTTTGTTATACATTGCTATCAATTTTTTTCTGACTAATTTTTGAAAATCATCAAATTAAGATCGTAAAACCTACCCTTAGTAATTTTTTAAACCTTAAATTTTATAATAAAACTGGAACTTTGTCTTCTAATATCTAATGGTATTACATTTTCTTAGTAATTACAAATTTTCATATAACATTGAAAACAATAAAACATCTACATATTTACATATGTATAAAATTGTAAAAAAGTATTTTAATTAAAATTACATTTAAAAACTGAATAGTTTTGTAATATAAGTTAATTTTTGCCATAAAAATTCTATTTATTGGTATAATTTTACAATAAAAAAAGTTGATAGTAACATGATAATAAAATAGAACGATATTATTTCCTTGGGGTTAGTATGTCAATTTTTTTTTTTTTGTTTTTGTAAATACTTGTTGGTTTTTATTTCTATTCCTATCATTTTTAAAAAATTTAATTCTGCAAAATATTCTCAAATTATTTTTAAATAAATTTCCACAGTTTTACTTTGTCGGTTCATTTTTCCGTTTTATAGAACTTCATGATCAAAAGAAATAAATGGATTCATTAATCGGCTAGGAAATCCCGTATTTTAGAAATCAAAATTTTTGAAAAATCGATACTTCTTTTTAACTGAACCTTATTTTTTGCAAAATCTCGCCGTGACCAATTGCTGCTTCCTTGGCTCTTCATATTATTAGAAAAAGTTGAATTTCAAAAGCTAGATTCAAAAGCAACAGCACAATATAACGGAATTTTAAATTGTTTCCGTATATATTATCTAATATCGAATATAACGGAGGTTCCTAAATTAGAATATAATATACAGAAATAGGAAATAGCTCCTCAATTAGAATATAACTAGTGACTTGAGCGGAATTTTAAAAATCAAATTTACAAAAAAACTGTATCATGAATCGCTTCTTGATATATTTAATACAAAAACATAACGGAACTTCCTCAACGAAGAAAAAACGTTCTCAATTTGCGAAAAGCTATATTTGAATGTAACAAATGGCTTGAACAGGAAAACATCTAAAATTTTAAAGCTCAACATTCAAATTTACAGTTATATAAAAACCGTTACTCCTTTTTGAAGTAATTTGAACTTTTTAAAATCTTCAATTAAACATACTATAACTGTAAATCCTCCATATACTAAAAACTATTTTCTAAATAAATTTTTCCAACAAAAATTGCTTTTCATGTGCAAATAAATTACGCAAATATCAATAATTTTTTTTTTAGAAAATAAAAAGTGGGGAAAATTGTTCATTTTTATCTTTATTTAAATAGTCTTTAATAGTTATCTATTGATTATCCTAAAGGGTCCCTATAGGATAAAAAGTATCTATTCAGAAAAAAAAATTTTTTTATGCATTCAATCTATTTACATTTCATTCTTGGAATGTAAAAAAACATATTGAATACACGAGTGTAGAATAGGTATATAAATTCCAGCATTTTTTTTCCATTTCTAAGCAAACAATTCGATTTGCTTTTTTTTGTGTAATAACTATCGCTTAGTAAAAGCATTCATACGCTTTAATTAACAAGTGATGAAAAAAACCAAGGGTTTTTAAAAAAGTACATTTTCAAAATTATATTGCATTAAAAACTCAGTTTAATTTTGGAAATATATACTATGGGGGAGTAAGTCACTGCTTACTTGTAAAAATAGTAAATTTTTAATTTTTAAGTCCTAATAGCTCTTAAACGGTTAAGGTTTCCTCACTCACCACCCCCTCCCTCCCTCCATTTTTTTAGGTTCTAGGAATTAAACCAAAATTTGGAATTTTACTTAGAATTTTACTATCTAAGCAAAAAGGGATAAAACTGAGAGACACTTTCTTCAATTTAAAAAACCGCTTTTGAATTTAAGAAAAACACTTAACATATGTTAAAATATAATGTTGGACCTTTCAATTTTGTATATTAATAGAAAAAAATTTGGACAGGTATTCAAGTTACAGGTGCTTAAAAAAAGCGAAATTTCAATTTTGGACCCCTTACAGCTCTTAAAAGGGGGGCGCAACAAAAAAATTTTCTTAACCGACTCCTACTAATTTCTGAGGATCTAACATCTCCCAAAATTTCAAGTTTCTAGCTTGAGCCGTTCAGAAGTTATGTGGGGCCAAAAATTTTGCAAAAATTGAGTATTGGATAACGGTAAATTTTAGTACCGATGGCAACCCAATGAATAAGTTTTTTAACAGTTTGTAAAGTTTATAAAAGCAGCTATCTTTCGACGTTTCCAGATTGAAAAAATACCTCATAGAATTTTTGTTATAACGTTTTAAATAAAGGGTTTCTTCCAAATTTGAGGGGCTGTAGCTTCGTAACGGGTGGGGCTACAGAAAAAAGTTCTTCCATGAAATTATTTTTTTTGCAATACCTACTCGTACTAAAAATTTCTTCTCTCTATTTCAAACGGTGTAAAACTTTGTGTAAACATACGGACAGACAGACGGACAGACAAAGTCAAAATTAAGAAAAACCTTTGACACTGGTTGAAACTTTCGTTTTGGAGCTTTCAATTTTGTATATAAATAAAAAAAAATATTGACAGGTGTTCAAGCTATAGGTGTTTAAAAGCTAAATTTATAGCAAAATTTAAGGTTTTGGACCCCTTACAGCTCTTAAACAGGCGGCGTAACAAAAAAAAATTCTTAACTGACTCCTACTTATTTCTAAGGATCTAGCTTCTCCTAAAATTTCAAGTTTCTAGATTAAGCCGTTCAGAAGTTATGAAGAGCCAAAAATTTTGCAAAACTTAGTATTAGATAACGGTAAATTTTAATACCGAATGGTAACCATATACATTTAGGTTTTAAAAGTTCGTAAAGCTTATAAAAGCAGCTGCCTTTTACCGTTTTCAGGTTGAAAATATACCTTATAGAACTCTTGTTATAACTATTTTAATATAGGGCTTTTTCTGACTTTGAGGGGCTGTAGCTCCGTAACGGGAGGGGTAATAGAAAAAAGTTTTAACATTAAATTATTTTTATTGCAATACCTACCCGTTGCTGGTATTTTTTTGTCAATCGTAGGTAAAAAGGGACGGACGGACGGACGGACAGAGTGAAACTATATAGGTACATTTTTACAAAATTTTTTGAAAATGTACTAAAAACCATAAAAGATTTTAGCAGATATATAAAAAAATAGAAAACTATTAAAAAACTTTTATTTTATTTTCTATACACTATTTAAATGTTAGTAAAAATTGATTTTAATAGAAATTTCAATAAAAAGAGCGTTTTTTTTAATTAAATCACTTTATATAAGTGATTGAATGAAATAATTTGGGCTATTAATTGAATGGGTATACACTATGTTAGTTTAATGGGTATGTACAAGCTCTTTTAACTTGTTTTTTAGAAATTGAATGAATGGTTTTCTATTTAGATCATTGGGCCACATATATTTAAATTATTTTATTACAATTTTAGTTATTTAATATGCAGCTAGGATTCGTGAGGAATCTTTACTTCCATACTAAGCAATGGAAAGTGTTTTAAGACAAGTAATTCCAAGGTTTTACAGCTAAAAGTACGGGAGCACTAATAGGAAATCATGTGGCCAGGCTGTCGCTGTTCTATTGACCACTTATGACAATATTTTTTTTGATAAGTGTGTCAGTTCTCTGAATAAAAATACAAAAATGTGAACAGAAGAACATGTGACCAAGCTCTTGCTGCATTGATCAATTATCACTATTCAAAGAACCATATTTTTATAAATTTTTCAGTTCCCCTGACAAAAGTTCGGATACATAAACAAAAGAGCATGGCATGAGTCCCTTCTGAGTTGACCACTTATGACTATTCAAACAATCAGTTTTGTTGATAAGTTTTTCAGGTTTCTGGATTGAAATTCGAATACATGAAAAGAGAGTATCGGATCAAGATCCAATTTTATTGATCACTTATTCCTAATCAAAGAATAATTATTTTTTAGATCTTCATTTATCGGAATAGAAGTAGAAAGACAAGACAGCAGATCACCCGACTAGATCCCTATAGCATGGTAACCCTTACCACTAATCAATTAATCATTTCTTTTAAAAGTTTCTATTTCGTCATATCTAATAACTCAATAACTCAATAATTTTTTTTTTGATCAGGGATAAGTGCTACAATAGGAACCAGGGCCAAATTGTACCAACTACTTATCACCGTTCATATAATCTTGTTTTGTTACGCCAAAGTAATATTAGACAACAAACCAATGGATTTTAAATTGTTAAAATGTGCGCTTATCAAAACAATTATAAACAATTAGTTGATACAATAGGGTTCAGGTCTTATAGATCAGTTAGGGTTAAATTTTTAATGCTTAAAAACTTTACAAAACCATTAAACAAAGACATCTGACAAATACAACTGAACTAAGCTATCCATGGAGTCATCATGGAGGCTATCCATGAAGTCATCTAACAGTGTATCTTATTGCTATTATTTAAACAGTTTTTGAAAATCTGACAAATGATTTAAATAATTTGTAGATCACAATACCAGTCGCCATATGTGAAAAATATATTATTTCGAAAATAAGGGGGGCCCTTAAAATAAAAATAAAATTGAAATATTTTAATTCATTCACATAGCTTATCAGTGTCTAGCCAATGTACACAATTTAAAAAAAATTTTTTTGGCATTTTTTTAAGAAATTGCATAATTTCATTTTATAAAACTGTGTATAACACTTTCAATAATGGAATTGTGAAAAATCTATATACCTACACATTATCAATAGATTTAATGGAACCTATAGAATCTATCTATAGATTAAACTCCCCTATAAAAGAATCTATTTTTATAAATGGTTCTTTTAAATTCACCCATTATATAAAAATAGTATAAAACATTTATTGAACAAAAGAATCATTATTTTATTTTGAATATATGGTGATTTAAGAGTACTTAAGTACTTGATTTGTCATTTAACACTTGTTATCTATTATAGTTTGAAATTGAAAAAAAACATACAAATAATATGAAGAGTAATTAACAAAATACTTAACATATTTTATATTAAAATTTTTATATTTAAATAGTTTTTAATTATTTTAATTTATTTTAATTAATTTTTTTTTTAATTTAATTCAAATTTTTAATAATATTTGTTGGGGAATTAACTTTTTTTAAAATTAAATAGTTTTTATTTATAAGTGCTTTTGTGAAAGTACTGATAAGTACTTATTTTTAAAAAATTTGTATCAAATTGAGGCAGAGATAATGTACATATTTATAACTCTAATCGAATTGCTTTCATATGTTTTTAAATTACCAAAACCAACTAACCCCGGGGACAGTTAGATATCTTTTAAAAGTACTGAAAAGTTTTAGATGAAAGATTGTAATCAATGAAAAAATTCTAAATTAAAAATATATTTATAGCAATAAATGAAGTAAAAATTTAACTAGATATATTCCTAAGTACAATATGAACTGAAATCAATTAATCTGCACAATGTACTTTTAATATTTAGTGGTCCTTTAAACATTCTAATATCACACAAAATTTAGGACCATTAAAAGTAATTGAAATCAGCTTATATATTAATTGTACTGTACAAAACATTAATGATTTAGAAAAAGTAAATAATTAAAACAAGTAAAAAAGTAAGAGTAAGTTGAGGCAACCGAATTAGTATTACCCTATACCTAAAAAATTTTAATTTCCCTAAGTTTAGGAATTTCCATTAAATATTGAAATAATTATGTAATTTATGACATACTTTTGCTTCGTATCGAAAGGCACATAAAATTTACACGAAACACCACTCCAATTTCTATCAAATTTCAGAAACATAAAGGAAACAGAACACCGTTGCCTTGCATCAAATTTTAAGTTTGTATCTTTATCAATTTCGAAGACACACTTGTTAGATCATGAAAGGTGTGTGAAGATACTGGAATTAGCACATCAATTCATCCCAAATCCTAGGGATATAATAGAAACAGTACAGGACATCCTTCTACTAAATTTTCATGTTTAACAATTTCGAAGATATTCTAATTAGATCTTGAAAGGTATATGGGAGATACCCAAATTACTACTGCAATCTATTTCAATACTAAGAACGATTAAAAAATACTGGAAAAAATATCTTCTTGTACATAATTTAAAGTTCCGATGTTTATTAATTTAGTCAATATGCTTGTTTGCTCTTGGCAAGTGTATGGGAGGTATACGAATCACTACTCCAATTGATTTGAAAATTAAGACACTTGAAGGAAATTAGCTAGACTACCCTTGTATCAAATTCAACTCATCGTTCAACTTCTCTCATTTAAAGCGTTTTTTCCGTCATTAGTAACTTACAGTATTAATTTGATACAATTCGCAAAATAATTTTTTCAGTTATCCTGTGACCATCTGTACCATCCGTCCAGACATCGCTGAATCAACTCAAGAAGTGGCGCTGATCAATGTATAAACTTTTAAATACCTAGTTTCTATCAAAGTCAACATACTTCTATACCTATATTAGGTATAAGGAATAAACAAAAATCAAGGGTTCCATTAATTCTTAACTCATTTGTTACTCCATTATATTAATTTTGGTTAACCAGAATACATTAAATTAAAATACATTTTTATTTAAATCCAATTGAAGACTTTTAATTATAAAAAAATTTTAATTAGCAAACCTTCCAATAGAAATAAAAATTATTTTAATAGAATTATTCCCAATTTTAGTACAATAATAACACTAATAATGTAATTACTATTTCATTATTCTATTTTGGAAATGTTTAATAGGGTTCATAGAACATTAAAATTTACTTTTTATTATTAAAATCATTTAATTGTTTTTAATTGAATAAAATCATATTAGAAATCAAAATGAAATAAAATTATTTTATATTAAAAATTCAATTTAAATGTTAAAGATAAACTCGTAAAAAAATTTTAACAATTACAAGCTTATTAATTAATTTTAAATACAATATTTAAAAATAATCTACAGGCAGTTATTTCAATTTTCAATTAAAATGAATATATATATATATATATATTTATACCCATTGTACAGCCATTAAATCATTAAAATGTTTCCCTTTTAAGAATCCAATTTTACAATTCAAATATTTCCGGGTTTTCAGTGTGGGTTATTAAATATTAACATAATAATCACATAAAAATCTAACATTTTTATAAATATATATAATAATAATAATTCTATAGAAATTGGCTTTAATAAATTTTAGTATTTTATTATTAAAAATCTATTAATTTCAAAACTCACCTATCTTTTAACTCACATATGATAGTATTCTAAATAAATGCTATCAAGAAATACTTAAAAAATTATCGAAAACGAAACAGAAATAAAAATTTCATTTCAAAACTTATAACTCATATTCGAAATAAAATTTTAATTTCTTTCTTATAACTCACATATGTAAATATACATTAAAAAAAAAAATACAATCAAGATATTCAGTCAGAACTTATAACTCACATTCGCAAAAACAAAATTTCACTTCACATTTATAACTCACATTCGAAATAAAGTTTTAAATGCCTTCTTAAAACTCACATATATAAAAGGATATTTAAAAAATATACATAGATACATTCAAGATATTCTAAATAATTAAAAAAACCGATATACAATAAAAATTTCATTTCAGAACATATAACTCACATTTACAAAAACAAAATTTCACTTCAACTTTTATAACTCACATATGTTAAAATATATTCAAAACAAATACAATCAAAAAATAATAAAAAAATTTTAATTCAAAACTTATAACTCACATTCGCAAAAACAAAATTTCACTTCAACCCTTATAACTCACATATGTAGAAACAAATACGTGATATTTGTACATATATCCAAACTTTTCTTCAATGTCTTCTGTTATTTACAAATAAATATTAAAAAACAAATTTATATAATTTTAAAAGATATCTTTAACATTCCTTCAACATTTTTACATATATCATTTGTAAATTATCATTTTAAAAATTAAATTTTTATTATCTCTTTTGAAATGCAGTATCTGAAAATATTTTGATTATTTTTTAATTGTTATAAAAAAAAAATTAAGATAAAATTACATTTTATTCTATTGTTAAATTCTATTTAGATTATATTTTAAAAGAAAATCCTATTAAATTTCCATTAAATACAAATACTTTGTTTTTCATTTCTTAAACATGTATCTTTTTTTAAATCTCCGATTAAAAGTTATTCTTACCAAATTCTTAATACAATTAAGAATAAATATATTAAATTTTATAATGAACAATGAACATTCCAAAGATCTCTTTTTTTATTTTATGGAAGATTTAAGATAAACAAGTCCTAAGTTTTTCTTTAATTTTTGTGAACTTATTCAGAGCAAAAATTGAAAATTATATTTTGTTAAATAAATTTGGTAAAAATTAATTATATAATATACTTACTATATTAATAAAATTGTTTTTGATTTAAATTTCTTAAAACTATTTAGAGTTAAAGTTCCTAAAATATTTTTGAATAAAATCCATTTTTGAAACCATATAAAGTCTTGTATAATAAAATAGTCCATATCAAAATTGTAATACAATCAATTTAAAACTTACTTCAATTTAGGAATATAAATCAAACAAATTTTAAAAATCGGATTCTAGCTTTATTAGGGCTAGATGTCATTTCCCCCACATAAATGAAGCAAAATATTTGGGTAAGATATTACGATTTTACATGCGACACTTAAATGGAAAGGTTTTAGATATGACTTTAGATATAAGAAAAAAGAAAAGAGTTAGATATTCGGCTTTTAAGATCATCGGATCTACACTTATCGATGCAGAATTAAAAGTGCCATTTAATCAAATTTTGAAGCTAACTATGAGGGAAAAATCTTAGCAATTCTATGTTTACCTGTTTGAGGTTTTTAAAAAGGAGGTGTGTTTTAGTGTAGAAGTTCTCTAAACAAAGTTCTAATTGAAAACAATTTATCATTCCTCTCCTAAGCTCCTTACCAGGCCTTTCAAAGCCTCTTATCAAGATTAAAAGATATTTAAAATTCAATTACATATTTCATTTGCTATCATTACTTCTCGTTTGAGACTCTCGTATAAAAAATTTATAGAAGCCTACATTAACTTGTTCCCGGTCTAGATTCCAGATAAAGGTTTTGTGATTTATTGTGATGGAGTCCTCAAAATAAAATTCGAATCATCGTAACACAAACAATTTTTATTTACCCCTTCCAAGTTTCCTACCTCTAAAGATAAAATTTCATATTTCATTAGCTCTCATTGCTCTCGTAAGAAACTTCACTCACTTGTTCCAGCTCTTGAAAAAGGAAATTTGTAAGATTTAATATGTTAGAAGTCCTTTCAGAACTGTTCTAATTGAAACAATCTAAAACATTAATCGATTCCTTTCCAAGTCTTTTATCTTTTTCTCTAAGTCTCCTCTTTCTGAGCCCTCTTACACTAAGATCAAAAATTATTAAAAACTCAATTATTAAAATAGCTCCCATTACCACTCATAGAGAAATAGATTATGACAACAATTTATTAAAATGTTAATTTTTTTTACTTTTTTGATGTCAGCAATAATTATTAAACCTACAAATTTCAAAACCTTCGTTTGACTTCAAAATACACGAGTTATTGAATACTTGAATTTTCGATTACAAAATTGTTATTTTTCAATGAAAAATATCAGGTTCCAAAATGAAAAAAAAAGGAAATTACATTTTGATCATCAAAATATCAAAATATTTAATAATATAATTTGGAATTTAATATTAAATTGAATAAATGTGTGTGGGTTCAAATTTTTTTATTGTCTACTCCAAATTATAAATATATATAATATATATTTATTTTCATATTATTTAATTTTTAATTTTTAATCAAAATTAAAAACAAAAAAAAACAAAAAAAAAATTTTTTTTTGAAAAGCATATTTTTAGGCTTTCAAAATACGCCTATACAAAAAAAAAATTTATATTTTTTGATAAGGTTAAGTTTAATTTTGTATAACAATTGTTATATTTTTTTATATCCTTTATTTTTGCTTTTTTTTATTTCTTTATTGGCAAATAAAACAGGATGATATTATAATTTTTCAAAAAGAGTCCTGAAAGAAGGACTCAAAAAGCAAATAAATAAAATTATTGTTTATTTAAGATTTCCTTGAAAAAATATTTCTTTTTCTCATATTATATTAATTTTCAGAAGGTATAATATTTTTATTTGTTTAGATCCTTTTCTTATATAAATTGTTTTTTTTTTTTTTTTGAGTGTGTTTGTAAATTATATTTGTAAGTAAGAATGTTGAAGAAAATTTTAATTTTCCATGGAGTTTTTTTTGGGTTTTTTTTTAATTTATTTTTATTTTTTTTAAATTAAAAAAAAAAATAAAATATTGAAAAATCAAAAAATGGTTAGAATCCAAATAAACTGTGATTCTAGGTAAATTTACAATGACTTGCTTTTTAAAAAAACTTCATTCAAAAAATACGAAAATTATGTAATTAATTTTTTTTAGGTGAAAATGGTTATTTTTAGAAAATTTTTATTAACTAGGTTTCTAAACTGCCTTTTTCAAAAGCTTCCTAATGGACTAGGAACTTAATGACAATGCAATTCACACTCGATTTCTATTGTTTTAATATTTTTTTTTAATATTTTCAATATTTGCATATTTTTAGGATGAAATATTTATTTATTAATATTACATAAATGGTTTGCAAGGTCTTAATTCCGAGAGGTACTGAGACCATTATAGGTTTGTGATACTACTATTTGACATACTAATATATTTATTTTATTTCTTAAATTATATATATATATTATATTTTTTTATTATACTGTTATCATATTTGATCGTAATTATATTTTTCAGAAATTTTACTTAAAACTTACGATCTGAGTGGGTATACGTTGGGTATCTACATAATTACTATGCAACTTAGGATCCTCAGTCACTTGCTATTCTTTCTTAATTACTTTTATTTAGATCCATAGTTTTTAGGCAATATAGTAAAAATAAATATTATATGTTTTGAATTTACGTTTTTTGCATAATTTTAGGATGATTTTATTTTATTATAGATTTCACTAAAATTTATAATCTTTTAATCTGGAATTGATCTTCATGTTGTTTTATTTAAATCAATTAGTACATTTTGCATCACGTAAATCAAAACCCCATTAATAGTATGAATCTTCCATTGACTTTAATCTTTGACCCAGAATTAAAAATTAAATTCCCCAACTGTTTTTGTAGTATAAGGAAGGTTTGAAAGTTTTAAACGAAATACAAAACTTATTCTATAAATTTATAATTCACATCCCAGTTATAATAAAAATAAAATTAAAATCATTAATTAACTGGAAATAAATGCATGATAATTAAAATTATAATTTAAAAAAAAAATTTTTGGAAATTAATTATCAAAAAGAATATTAAAAGTGCTCATCAAAATTATATTTAAAGCAAATTAAATGGAATATCTTCAAAATTAATGATCTCAAATAATGGATGTGCAATGTTAAAGCACTCATAGCTTTTCAGTATTTTAACTGTAACTTATTACCCACTAATTTCATGATAATTCTCAGAAGTTTAACGAAATTTAATTTATAAAAGAAATTTAATTTCAAAATCAAAAAGCCGCCAAGACGAACCGACCAAAGCTCCTACAGCCAGCAATCAGGATGAGAAAACAAAGATTGAAGATTGAATATTGAAATCTTCAATCTGATGAATCTCATATTCATCTGAACTTTTAATTTGTCTAACTAACACTTAGTCTATAATATTGAAAGTATTTTTTTGTGTCTAAGGGTTAGGTTTTTAGTTGGTATAAGCTGAGGAAAAAAAGTTTCTAGAAGAAAATACAATTTATAACAATTACTTCCCCGCTTTTTTAATTTTACCACCTAATAATTGCTTTAAAACCCAATAGTTCAATAACCTAAAAATACCATTATTAAATAAATAATACAGTTGAAAAAATCTCAAATACGAGACGCTTTTAGTTCTAATAATAAACATTTACAAATAGATCATTTCTTTTATAAATCTAAAAGGGTCACTTTAACTAGACAACCTTTTAAAGTGTTGATTGGATTTCTAAAGCACCACAAAAAACAAAAATATCCCTTTTGTTATTCAGTCAATCAAAATACCGCGGCGGTTGACGTCTTCTTTTATGTTTCGCGTGTTTTCAATGTAATACGAAGATATAATAAAAAACTTGTAAAATAAACTCTTCAAATAAAATGATTCTGTAAATGGGGGATAATATATGGAGACAACCTTTTTTGTCACATAATCACATAATATTTTTTTTTGAATTATAATGCAATTTGCATTTCTTAACATTTACATTTACAAGTTTATGTTTCGTGAATGTCCTTATTCCATTCAAAAGGACATACAATAAGTATATTGAAATAAAACATGCATTTATGAATACGGGGTGACTCAGAAAATTTGTATCATATTTTTAGGAAGGAAAGGAAGTATTATTTTAAAATCTCGGGAGGAGACTGCTCTCCCGATTGGTGATATTTAGAACTTCACAAAGGATCAAAAATTTGTGTTTTAGTTCGATAAACTTTTTGAAAACTATGTTTCATTTTTTAAAATCGTTTATTTTGAAAGAATCTCGATTTTCGAACCCTGCAATCTATATTTTATTTATTATAGGACGTTCGATGTGAACTAAATCTTCTAATGTCCTAAAACAAAACTGGTGTAATACATAATAAATCCTGAAGATCGTACTCCCTTTGTGAACCATTACTTTTCAACCAACTCCTTTAAAGCATTGCGTTTAACTTTCCTCGAGGCAGCTAAAATAATTGAACCAGACATCTAACCCTACATCCATCCCTGCTCTGTTTAAAAAATTACATACACGGTAAAAGACACTCTGTTTAAATTTATTATATGTTAATTCATTTCATTTGGAGTTTTATTGAGTGTAAAAAAAATATTATTGTATTTGCATTCTAAGGTCCTTAAATTATTTTCGTCCCTTTTCTGTTAAAATTACATTGTAATCGTATGGTATTTTATTTCTGTCGTTGTATTTATTCATAAAACATTTTCCACTATTTTAATTCTATTCGTGATCCATAACATAAAATTTATATGTGGCGTTATTTGTAAATTGTTATTCAATATATTCAGATTTTGAAATAAAATTTATGGTTCAAATTACATTTTACAAATTGAGGATCATTGAATCATTTGAATTGTACAAATACTTTATTTACATATCAATTTAAAGAGTCTCTCATATAAAAGTGATATAAAGTCTAATAAAAACGCAAATAAATTTGACAGTTCAAATTTGAATTGTATTCAAGTGCAAAAGTAAAATACTTATCAAAAAAAAAAAAATAGTAGTCAAAACCAAAAAAAGTAATAAGTTAATCAATGAATTACGATAAAAAAATGTATGAAGTTATTTGGTCGGTACAACAGAATATGTTTTTCCAGACATGTTCAATCATTTTGGCGTTGATAAGTTTTATTGAATGATTTTTGTCCTATAAGCTTTTACCTTTCCAAATATATATGTTTGTATTAGTTTTTGCAAGTGTAGGTGTATATCCTTTATAAATACTTTCTATTCAAATTTAGATCACTATTAACAATAGGTTAAAATCATTTGTGTAGGTTGATAAAGTTTATTGAAAAAACATCAATAGTATTAACGGTTGAAGACCACTTAGTCTGTTATGACACTTTTTGTTATCAATTATTTTTTGGGGCAAAAAGAAGGATTAGAAATATAAGGAAAGGGGAGAACTCGGGTGATATTTAAGGATTTTTTAAGATACAAGTGTAATATTTCTCATCTTGCCTAAAAAATAGTGCTGGTTATTAACTAAATCAATTGTTGTTTGAAAAGACGAAGATGAATGTGGTGTATACCAAAACAAGCCGTTTTTAACATGAATGAAGTTTGGGTGAATATATTCTGAAGTTTATATTTGCAGTTAATACAAAATTTACTCAAAAATTGTCTCGCTCCTAAATCATTGTTTTCTTAAATATTAAAATTTTGAAGCATTATAACGGCATATCCTGTCGAAGTATATTTCGCTATAGAAGACGTTTTCTTTAAATTTCTCAGTTCCAAATTAAAATTCGAATATTTTACAACACATCCTTCCTAATTTTTTTTATAATACAAGTAAAATGATACTTCCCCGTGGCAGTAACATCATCGGTGTCCAATTAGGTAATTATGAAAGTGAATTCAAGTGTTATCTAAATATTTTCTTTACAAATTAATAGAATATTTTTTTTTTTGTAATTCCCCTATTAAAATATCAAATTCGCAGTTTTCTCAGTACATATATTTTCAAGTACATCATAAATGTTGTAGTACACTTAAACCAATGTCTGGAGCCAGAATAGAAAATATATAAAAGCATTGAAGGACCTGTTTTATGTTCAATTTATGAAAGTACTAAATTGCTCATTTTATTTTTTATTTAAAATGTATAAAAAAAAATATTCTCCATTCTCTATTTATAAGTTTTAGTTCACCTCTAGTTTTTTTTTTTTTTATTTATCAGAAAATATTTATTATGTAAAAAAAAAAAACACTTTTATTTTGATAATAAAGTTATTCATCCTAAAATTGAAATCAAAACATGTGTGCCATATATGTAGGGTATAAAGTATGGCATCACCATATTCTATTACAATATCCCATGTACCATTGAAATGTAATCAAAATATAAATTTAGTGAAAAATCATATTTATATATTCATTCATTCAATTTCATTGTTAGGTTTTGTGTATTGTATTTTGTGATATTATGATTTTGAGGAAAATATACATATATTTGTTTTCTATGAAAATTGTTAAATAAATGGAAAATTTTTTGAATGATGCGTGAATATTGAATTAAAAAAAAAAAAAATAAAAATTGAAAAACCATAGAAAAATCAAAATGAAAATTTTGTGTTTTTTTTTTTTTATAAAATTGAAATAGCCAAAGTTATTATATAATTTTATACATATATATTACATATTAATATAAAATCATAATATTTTTACATAATTTACTTGAATATATTTTTCAATTTTTTTAGTACGTTTACAAATCATTTACATTGGGATATTAAGTTAATATTTAAAATTAAGTGTTTTTCCGAATTGTTTGTTATACGAGTAAAGAAGTCAATCGATACTAATTTGACTATGCAATATTAAATAAAATCGATTATGTAAACCCCGCGCATTTTCACTTAATATTGTACTTAATAATCTACTCAATCCTGAGTTTTATTTATCTGAACATGGCATCATAAATTAAGGCATTAAACTTCAGAAAAATTTAATTACAATTAACAGGTCAAATGTTATGTTTTTTTTAATTTCTAATTACAAAAATATTTCTATAGAAACCATAGTAACCACAAAAAGTATGTACTAAGACTTAGTGTGTGTGTGGTTTTTAATTTTTATTTTTTTTACAAAATAAATTTCATTGTTATATTTCTATTAGTTAATTGTCTGTGGGTACAATTAAAATTTAAGAATTAATCAAACCACAAATACTTAAGTAGAAATACAAATACAATTACATCAAAGAATAACCGTAAACTTAATTTTTGTGGTTTAACCACAAAACATAAAAAAAAAAAAAAAATCTTTTGTTTTTCTTTTAATTGAAAAGTGAAAATTAAAAAGAAGTGGAGAAAAAAACTTTTGAAATAAAGATGAAGGACTTTTTAAAAAAATTTTAAGTTTCAACGAATTTTATTTATTTTTCTTCGGAATTTTTTAAAGAAAAATTTTTTGTCAGAATATTCTGATTAATTTAATCTACTTCAATTTATTTTGAATGAACACATGCCTTAAAAAATTATTTTTAATTAACTAGAGTGTTTTCAGGTATTTTTAATTATCACAATCTTAGAGTGACTTAAATGTCACTGGTCAACGAATCTAAAACGACATATTTTAAGAGATTGTAGAAAAATTTCATATTATTCCACGAGGTTTTTGCAGAGACTACCCGGGTATAAGTAAAATATAGAGTATAGGATTATATTTTCTGTATAACGGTATATCCTTATCACTCATTTTGTATAACAAGCCGTGAGTTAAATAGGATAATGGAATAGTTATTGAATAAAGACTTATAGGACATAGTTAGTAAAAATAATTTTTCAGTATAACGGTATATGCTCATCGAATATTTTGTATAACAAGTGATGAATTATAATCCTAAATAATAATTCGATAGTGACTTAAATATCACTGGTCAGTGGATCTAAAACTACATATCCTCGATATATCCTCGAAAGCCTCATAGACTAACCGGAAATAAGTAAAAAAAAGAATGTGGGAATACATTTTCAGTATTACGGTATATCCTCATCGAATTCCGGTGAGTTAAAACTGGAAATTGGAATAGTTCTTCAATAACTCATCAGACACAGTTAAGAACGAGTGATATGTAAAATTAGAATACCGAATTCATTCTTTGTACTTATCAGACATAGTTTATAACGTCTGATAAGTTAATAAAGGATATCTGTACAATTCTTCACCAACGACTTAGCACACATAGATTCTGATAAAAGACATTCTTAATGTTTTATCTAATTATAAACCAATTATTAAAAATTGTTTTTTATAAATAATTTATTACATATTTAAATAATCGTAAAGAAATTAGATATCTATTATTAATTAATATATTTCAAGATCTCTTAAATATTCAATATTCAAAATTTTACTTTGTCTTCGTTCAACTTGAATTTAAATAAATTCCAATTAAATGTATAAACTATTCATAATATTTACATTATCAATGATATTGATATTTTGACAAAATATATAATAGAATGTTATTTTTAATTATATAATAAATAAAATATAATACAATTAAAAGAAAATGTTTTTTAATATTCTATACTAATTGAATATAAATTCAACAAAAGTTATATAGTAACCAAAATGTAAATAATATAAGTAAAATTTTCTAACTAATTTTTCATTGAAGCAAAAAACAAAGGAATCCTTAAGGAATCTTTTTAATTACGTATTGCTTCTTATTTAATTTCTAATGAACATAAAATCTAAATATTTGTTTAATTTTTTTTTTCACAAAAATCCTTTGAATAAATTCTTCCTTTATATTAGAATTTTATTATTTTTATATTTTTATTTTTAAAATAATATTTATTTTAATTTTATTATGTATTCAAAAATTTAATAAAGTATTTTTAAACAATTCTATGAAATATTTTGATATATTTTTCTATTCTATTATCATTATTTTTAGATAATAAATAATTCAAATGAAATCAAAAATACAAATTATGGAATATTGAATAATAATTAGAAATAATTTTCAATTAATTAACCGTTTCCAAATAGAAATTCCTTTATCCATGGTAGAAAGATCGTAGAGAGTTTCCAAATAGATCTAACACCCAATGGAAGAATTTTTTAAATTAACGAAGACGTATTACTTATAAGAAATACTGATGTATGGAATAGTTACAGTAGCCTTGCCTTCACTCAAAGAAGGATTAACTTTAATGATGACGTAATAAAGTAAAGGCTTTTACTAAATGGAGTACATCATTTAGTCATTACGTAGCATTAGAAGAATCTTTTTACCTAATGGAGGATGGATTCTAATGATTATTACAGGGTATAGGGTAGATTCTTCAGAACTGTAATGATTCTAATGATTTTTATAGGGCAGATTCTTAAGGAATTATGCCAGTTCTTAAGGACTTTCTATTTAAAAGAAGCTTTCAGGGATTTGCCCCAAAAACAAGGAAAGTCTGCAGAAGTGTCACAAAAGTGTTCCATTAAAAGGAAAAGTTACTTCATAAAAATCTGAAATCTCGAGTTGGTTGGATCAGCTTTACACAATAAATTTGAAGACAATTTAGATTTAATGTAATATCATAATCATAATAATTGGAAATAATAAAGTGGAAATTTCTTAGTTTTTCCAAAATCAATGCCTTTCGAAATCATATTAATACCTCGAACCACCTTAAACAACTTATAAAACTTACTTTTTTGAAGTCAATACAGTTCCTAAAGAGCACCTTCATGCTGAAATATATTGTAAAATCGTAAAATAAAAATCAAATCTATTATGTGTATAATTAAAATTAATTACTTAAATCTTTATTACAATAAAAACTTACTAAATTAAAATAAAATGACACAATAATACTTTTTACCTTATATTTTACAAGAATTATTAAAAATTTAATACTGTTTTTTTTTTTATTGAAGATTACTCTTCATCTATCATCTACTAGTTGTAAACAAATCAATTAAAATATATCCATTTCATTCCCTCTCCCTCGGATGATAATATTCTAAATTCGCTCATTAATTAATACCATCAATAGTATGTCACCGTACCGTATTGTTTTTATTTTTAAATTGTATTGTTTTAATTTTTGATGGTATACGTAAATTTACTCATTTTTAGTCATTTTTTTTTTTATATTTTTAATCATAAAAGAAAGGGAAGTACTGAAATTTCAGTTCATTTCTTTTCAACTAACTTAAATTATTTAATTTAAATTTAATTATTTACATACACGTGCGTATTTTTACTTGCACGTAGATTTTGCTGTGTGTGAGTTTTTTGGTTGTAACTAAGTTCAATAAGGTCTAGTTAAAAACTGTTGAATGGTGTTATAAACCGATTGCTCACTCATAGCAGAATAAAATAGGGGTATTGTTGATGGTATTTTGTAAATATTGTTAGCAATACTTTTGTTTTTATAAACGGTGATAACTTGTTCGGGTTGTATGAATCGTACACATACAATATTTAACCTAAATAATAATATAATTAAATTTTAAATTTTATACGTTTTATTTATATTGATTTTTGTTTTTTTTTTTTTTTTTTTTTTTTTTGTTCTCTTTTCTCAATTTTTACTAATTGTTATTAAAAATTGCCAATTTTCGAGTTCATTTTTGTAATATTCGTGGCCTACAAGCTAATTTTCATGCCGTAGAATGTCATCTTAACTCCACAAAACCAGCAATTTTAGCCCTTGGTGAAACACAAGTCAGTGGACAAAACGATAATTTTAATATTATTGGCTACTCACTTGTTTCACACTTCGTACCCAAAAGAGGAATCGCGATTTACATTAAAAATGACATTGCTTTCAACACCCTAGATAAATATAAACCTTCTAGCCCAACCTTCCATTATATTTGGGTTAAAATTATCGTTGAGAAGCATGTAATACATTTCTGTTTTTTATACAGATCACCCAATTCAAATGAACAAGAAACTGCTGTGGAAATTGACAATCTTTCAAACCAGATCAATGAAATTTTGGAATCATGTCCACAAACCGAAATTGTTCTGGCGGGGGATTTCAATGTACACAACAAAGACTGGCTTCATTTTTCAAGCAACTCTTCTTTGAGTCAAAACTCAATTGGGAAACAAGTTGAATTATTTTCCACACTGTTCCATCTTTCTCAACTTGTCCAAAATCCCACTAGGGTCCCCGACCGAGCTGATCAAGAGGGTCACCTCTTGGATCTGTTTTTAACCACTCACCCTGAAAAATATGTAGTTTCAGTTGGTTGTCCCCTGGGGGGCTCCGACCACTGCTTGGTAACCACAAGCTTCCCGGTAAGCACATTAGCCAGCCGAAGGATTCCTCCCAAAAAATTAGTATGGCAATATAGTCGTGCTAACTGGGAGGGATTAAACAATTTTTTCAAAGCATTCGACTGGTCATTGTGCTTCCGCGCTAAAAATGTCAACTTCGCTGCAAATGCGATTAGTGAAACAATTTTACTTGGAATGAGGTTGTATATTCCTCACTCCATGAAAAGTATTAAACGAGAATCCAAATCATGGTTTAATCGCACTTGCAAAGAAGCCATTCGTAAAAAAGAGGAGGCTTTTAAGCAATACCGGAACAGCGGGTTGGAGTCCGACAGGGCCAACTATATCGTGGTTCGAAACAGATGCAAGAGAGTTATCAATAAGCAAAAATTCTTATTCAACCGAGGGTTGAAACGAAAATTCCTACATATGCCTAAGAATAGCAAATCGTTTTGGACGTTTGCAAAAAATCTAAAGGAGGACACTAGTGGGTCCTCCTTCCCTCCGCTTATTGGTAAAAACAACTCAATTGTGTCAGATTCAAAAGAAAAGGCGAACTTGTTTGGCAAACAATTTTCCTTTAACTCAACACTGCCACAGTCAACTCAAAGACCACCAAATATTCCAGAAGTTGGCTGCTCCTTTGGTAGAATTTACTTTAGGACGCGAGCAGTGATGAAAATCTTGAAGAATCTAGATACGAACAAATCAGCCGGTCCCGATGGAATCACAACGATGGTTCTTAAAAAAACCTACCCTACCATTTCAAAACCTCTACGCAACCTCTTCTATTTATCCTTTACTTCGGGTATTCATCCTGCCCAATGGAAGATTGCGCACGTTTTTCCAATTCCAAAAAAAGGTAACAAAAGCGATCCCTCTAACTACCGCCCTATAGCTATAACTTCGGTCCTTTCCAAAGTAATGGAAAAAATTATAAACCAAAAGCTTTTGAAATATCTGGATCATAAAGGTTTGCTTCATGATCGACAATACGGGTTCAGAGCCCGTCGTTCAACTGGTGATCTCATGACTTATCTTTGTGAAAAGCTCAATATCAGTCTTCACCACTCTGGTGAATCTGATGTGGTAGCACTGGATATTTCTAAAGCTTTCGACCGTGTATGGCATGCTGCTTTGTTAGCAAAATGCAGAGCTATAGGGTTAGGTAGAGTCTTTCTCAAATGGATTGGAGATTTCCTTTCGAATCGTACGATTCGAGTTCTGGTCGATGGTTTATCATCTGACAAATTTGAACTGAACGCTGGTGTCCCTCAAGGTTCTGTTCTTTCTCCCACCCTCTTTTTAATATTCATTAATGATCTTCTATCTTTAACTTCCAATCCAATTCACAGTTTCGCAGATGACAGCACCCTTGTAGCTTCCTATGAATTTCATAGCCGCTGTAACATTAATCATCAGGTTAATACAACAGCAAAAAATTTCACTGTCAGTGAGCTAAATAACGATTTAGCAAAAATTCACAAATGGGGTGAAAATAATCGTGTTCAATTCAACACGAAGAAAACCCAATGCTGTCTCATCTCGCGAAAAATAGCAACTTCCATTCCCAACTTGATTTTTCAGGGAGAAGCTTTGCAGCACTCAACAGATTTAAATATTTTGGGCATCGAGTTAAACCAGAAATTGACTTGGTCAAATCACATTTTTGGTATAGCTAAAGATGCAGCTAAGTGTTTGGGTTTTTTGTATCGCTGTAAAACTTACTTCTCTCCATTAGATCTCCTCAATATCTATAAAACATATATTAGACCAAAAATGGAGTATAATGCACATATCTGGGCTGGTGCACCCCAATCAGCGCTGGGATATCTTGATAAAGTGCAAAACAGAGCTATTCGTCTTATAAATGATCCCAGTGTTACCTCAACGCTCACTCCACTTAGCCATCGGCGTACAGTCTGGTCACTTACCCTGTTTTATAGATACCTAGTGGGGACGAACACCTGTTCTAAGGAAATAAAACAATTAATGCCTCCACTCAAAGTTTTCCAACGTGAAACAAGGAGTGCAACAGATGCTCATCCCTACTACGTCGAATTGTTAAGATGGCGAAACACGGCCTATGGAAATTCGTTTGTTATGCGCATGTCGAGATTATGGAATCACATTCCGTCCAATGTGTTTCCTAAAGTTGGTAATTCGTATGTGTACGACCTAAATAAATTTAAGAAGAATATTAACATCTTTCTCCTAAACATCCCTCCAAATTTTCCCCATCCACCATAATCCAAAATTCCCAAATATCCTCCGACAATCCCAAAATCCTTTCATATCCCATCCCTGTAACCAAACTGTACATTTGTATCACAGGTTCCTTCCTAAAGTTTGGTTCAAAAAGGGTGTGGTTTTGGTGCGTTAAAATCGCACACTACCCAACGAAATACCGCAAAATTTCAATGGGTGGCTTTCGAGCGTTCCATTCCCTCGTAAAAAAAAAAAAAAAAAAAAAAAAATTTAATTTATAATTATCCCCATCTCCTCTTTTTTAATTAGTTTTTTTTTTCATTAATTCTATACTTTTGTAATTAAAAAACCGGATATAAAATAACACCCTAAAAGTATGCAATAGGGGAATATTTTGCATGAATAAAATCAATTTGTTTTTCTAAGTGCAAATTGAACAAAATCATTTCAAGGATATTAAAGGATTAAATTTTTTATATTTTTTTACAGTTTATGCAGATTTTTTTTAATGTAAATTAAAAATTTAAAAAAAAAAAAATTTTAAATTGCATGTCTGACACCATATTAATTACATACAATTTATTTAAAAAGAAAAACCCATGATTTTCATCAAGTTTCATATTTCCAATTAAGAAGTAACGCAAGGGAAGTTAATAAAGAACGGAATTAATTCATGAGGGTCAGTAATATATATATATAAATATATAATTAAAATGCAAAAAAAAGAAAATTATTTTCTACCCTTAAGGGCTTTGGTTGGATTTCGCTTTTGTGTGTGTAAAGGTAAAAAAAAAATGGAAATGTACATAACGAATATAATAACAATTTTGAAAAATCAATTCAAAAATACTGGGTACTGGTGTCGTTTTATGGCATATAAGTTGTAATTAAATTGTGCCAACCCAAAGTTTTAATTAAATTGTTTAACCTTTAGTAAGCAAGTTCATGTGGATGAAATACTCTGCGTGGGTATTTAACCCAAGGTACAATTCATGATTCAATTTTATTGTTATCTTATTGTTGATAATTATACTGAATTCATCTGTAAGGATATATGAATTTAAGGATCTCCTGGTTTGTAAACTATGTTAAAGGAATGTAAGACATATTGCAATATATATATATATTAAATTCGCCGGTTATATTACCTTAAAATAATTTTAACTGTTCTACGAATTTTTGCAAGTTTTTAAACTTGCAGGACATTGTATTTTTAAGTGCCACAAATTTTCAAGAACATTTTAGTTAATTAATTAAAAAAAATTTTTTTTTGTAATTTCTTTAGTTATCGGCTATCGTGCTGAAATTAATAATTTATAATATAATATTACATGAACTTATCGTTTTAATACTTGAGTAAATCATTACAAAGCTTTCTAAATATTTATGAGGTTTTTCATGCGCCTATAAGTTGTAATTTAAATTTAAATTAATATGTCTTTAAATGTAAAACCCATTGTGCAGATGAAATAATGGAGGATTATATTAAATACATACGTGCAATAAATAAAAAAGGTACTACAAGGTCAGTTTTTTAATATTTCATGATTATTTATTTGTGGTTGTATATAATTACTTAATAAATTTATTGTTGCTTTAATTTAAATACCGCAAAAAATTAAAGGGATTGCGTTTTTTTTAATTTCCGGTTTTTTTTTTTTTATTTACGACAAAGGTAATTTAAAATTTTAATTTAAGCTTTATACAAAACATTTATTAATTTTTACCTCAATACCCTCTATTGATTTGGTTAAGAATCAAAAAACACCCTTTAATAAATGATTTTAAAGTTTAAGATTAAAATATTTTAAAACATTTTCCACGTACTTCGAAATCGTCGAATCATCCAATTAAATTTTTCTCTTAATTTTTTTTTCCAAACAACGAGACTGCTTCTAAATTATCTATATAAAAATTGGAATAACTTTATTTAAATTTTGCAATTAAATTGTGATGGAAAAGTTTCATTCCAGATTTATGATACAAAATGAAAAATGATTCTATTTTAACTATTTGTTCAGTTAAATAGGAATTAATTACGAATTTATTATCCCTTATTTTAAAATTTATTTTTTTGCATTGTTTGATTTGATTTATTCAGAGACAGACGCCTTAAATAGTGTCGTTTGAAGTTAAGTATTTAAAGAAATATGTTTCCAAGGAGACTCAATCGCCGAAATTGGTATACATTGAAATCATTGTGCATGGTACTGATAGTAAATTATATTACAATGTTACTTGAATAAAAGAAGTCTTTTGAAAGCATTGCAGTATTACAGATTAAAGGATGCAATAAGTTACATTAGTGGAAACTTAAGTACCTTCAAATTCAAGTGTCAAACTCCTTTTGTACGGAATTATATGGCCACAGGAAATGCCGTTATTTCTAACTATAGAATAAGTAAAAATCGGAATACATTTGCCTTGCACTAAAACCACTATTTCCTTAAAGATCCTGACTGTGTTACCTTCAAAGAATCTAATTGCAATATTGCATCTAATTGCTCCAATTTTTTTCTTCTTGCAAAGATGGAAAGGATGCAACACGTAACATTAGTTGAAATCTAAGTATCTTTACATTCAAGTTACAAAATATTTCTGCACGAAGTTAAGTGACCAGAGGATATGCCGTTATTTTAATTGTAGCATAAATGTAAATCTAAATATATTTGTTTTTAAGTATAAGAACTTTTCCACGAGAAGTTCTGCGTGGAGAGGATATAACGTTATTTTAATTGTAACAGAAGACATTTCCACCAATCTTTTTCATCATCCAAACTCCTGTCTATATTTTAATAATTAAGAAATAAATATCTTCTTTAAGAAACATATTGAAATAAATTTTCTTTATTATTTCGCAGAAAACAGATGGACAATTTGTTTTATGCAAATCAGTTATCTTTAAAGTAATTATTCTAAAGTGGGGAAAAAGAAAAACAAAAGAAAACAAAATGAAAAAAGGCAAATCGTTTTCACGTTAATGTTTTAATTTTGAATTTATTTTTAAAATTTTATATTCTATTATGTTCGTTTTTGTTTTATTTTTTTTTATTTTTTGAATGAATTTAATTGTTTTTATTTAACATTCAAAGAATGTAAATAAAATCAGATATAAAAGCTGAAATGGAACCCCTTCTAAAATGCTAAAATTTTTGTTGTAAATGAGTGAGGAAAAAAAACATTAAAATAAATAAGAAAATATGCAAAATGTTTCAAGTTGAAAATTATTTTGAAATTCATTAAGGAAAAAATAAATAATGAATGAAGAATGAATTAATCGTTTATATGCTCCTTTGTCTCTTGTGTATTTAAAAATCTAAAAATCAAAGTCCTGGTTAGAATTTTATGATCTGGGAATGAATAATGTTAGAAATTAAATTAATAATTAAATAATTGACTTAATTCAAAGAACCTACGAGAAGGAGTTTAATAAGGGACTTTTGATTTTTATATGGTATTATTAAATGATTGTAGGAGTATATTTTGAGTCTATACAGTTTTCAAGCTACCCACCTTTTCTATCAAACCTTTAACAAATTAAGGGAGTCACCTATTTCTATTTAAACTCATAAACTAAAATTTTTCCAGAAATTGAGATCAAAAGATGAATCAAACCACTTGCAAAATACATAACACAGAAAAACTGTCATCTTCAAAATGAGAATAAAATTAAAATAGCCCTTCAGAACTTAACCTTGTTAATTCTATAAAAATAAAACAAAAAGCGAATTTATTTAAATGAATTTAATTATTTTTATTTTTTTGAATATCTTCCTTCAAATGTATTTTTAAATCACTAAATAATAAATAAAACACTAAATCCATTTAATTTAAATAAATCTTATTGAGTACAATTTTGATTTTAACACCATTTTTTTAATATTTTGTGAAACTTCCGGAAAATTTTCAATGGTTCTCAAGGAAAAAAATAAATTTTGTATTCTAAGATATGACCTAAAAAATTATTTTCAATTTTAATGAAGACCCAAACTTTTAAAAATATTAATAGCAACAATTAAATTTTTATAATTGCTTATATAACATATATTTTAACTTTTTGAATTTTTGTTTTATGTTTGATTAATTTTTTTACAATATTTTTAATAATTTTCTATTATTATAAAATTAACAAATTCTTTCGTGACACAATTTAGAGAATGTTTTAATTATATTTACTGGAAAAATTTAATAAAAAATGAATTTAATTTAAAACACGAAGAATAAAATTAGTGAAAGAGAGAAATGTCGGTAGAAATTATAAATTAACTTAAAATGTCCTTCTTTAATATAGAAATTAATGTATTTCTGTACCGGTATAAAAATTGAGTGTAAATGTTTGTGTTTAAAATATTTTACCCCTTCTTCCTGCATGTATTTGGAACCCCTCTTAATAAATCAGCTCAATAAAAATCAAGTAAAACCAATTAATACAAAATATATTGCATACTTTTAGGATTAGTAACATAAGTATGTATTTACCGCTATAAAAATTTAATGATTGGAATTTGTGTTCCAATCATTTTACCCGTTTTTCCTGCATAAATGTAAAAACCACTTACATTTCAATAAAAAGCTAGTCAAACGAATTTTTTCAAAAATTATTGCATACTTTTAGGACAAATATTAATATATTGAGTTTTTTGAGTGTTTTTATAAAAACTTGTTATATAATATCAAATTTATTTTATTAAAAAATTAATTTTCAAAATTTATTTGAAATTTTTATGAATTTCATTTGTTTCATATAAAATATACACATATTAAATTATTATTATTAAATTTTTGAAATAATACTCAAGTCAAGTAATTTTATTAAAATTTTAAATTAAAGTAAAAACTCTTAACTTCAAAATTTGTTTTGTACAAAGCAACATAAAACATTTAAAAGAACATTTTCAATACATACAACATTTCTAAAAAACATTTTTAAAAATAAAACAAAAAAACTCAAAATTGACATTAAATCATTCGTTTTTATTCAATTTTCTTTTATCATATATACATAATATAAATCCTACACAACCTTCTAACTTTATAAAATTTACAGATCATTTCAAACACCAACTAAATAAAAACATATTTACCTAAATTCAAGTAAAACATCACCTTGATAAATCTTTGTTAAATGATTTCGTATTATTCTACTCTGCTGTGTAAACCTTAACACTTTTTTCCCAAAGGAAAAATTTTCTTCTGTGTTAAAATTTCCCTCAAACTTTCAATTTTCAAAAAACTTGAATCCTTCCCCAAAAATTTTTATCAAAACACAACCTTATACTCAAATATTAGAATATTTAAATAAAAAAAAAAGAAAATTTCTAAAATTTAATTTTAAATGAAAATTAAAAAACAAAACAAAAATATCAAATAAAATGAGAAAAATAAATAAATAAAGTATTAAATAAGAAGGAAAAGATGAAAAACTCAAGAAACTTGAGTCAAGTTCTTTTAGACTAAATAATACAAAAAAAAAGAAGAATAAGAAGAAAAATATAAGCAGAAAAAAAAAACAGAAGAGAAGCAACAATATGACGATGAACTTTTTTAAAACAACATATTCATTATTAGAAAGCCATTAAGTTCCTATATAAAATTTTCCATTTTTTTGTTTCAAGTTTAAAACGAACTTTTTGAAAAATAATTTTTATACCCGTATGACTATATAGTCAAAGGGTATAATAAATTTGCCATTACGTTTGTGACGCAGAGAAGGAGGGGGGGTAGATATAGACTCAAGTGTATGGATCGGATCAGAATCGAAAAATAAATCGATTTAGCTATGTATGTCCGTCCGTCCGTCTGTCCGTCCGTCCGTCCGTCCGTCTGTCCGTCCGTCTGTCCGTCCGTCCGCACGATAACTCAAAAACTAAAGGAGCTAGGGTCTTGAAATTTTCGCAAATTCGTTTTTTTGCAATAGCCGTCATCGCTATTTAAATCCAGCCATTTTGGTTCATGGGTTCGGGTAGCTGCCATACAACTCCTTTTTTTATATGAGAATTATTCTGTACCTATTACAGCTGTGGGTCTGAAATTTTGCCAAAAGTAGTTTAGTTTTATGGCCAAAGTTTTTGCAAAATTTGGTTGGTCTAGTGGAGTGGGTTCGAGTAGCTGCCATACAACTTCCAATTTTATATGAGCATTACTCTATACCTAATTAAGCTGAGTGTCTGAAATTTTGCTAAAAATAGTTTAGTGTAATGGCCAAAGTTTCTGCAAAATTTGGTTGGTCTACTGTAGAGGGTTCGAGTAGCTGCCATACAACTTCTTATTTTATATAAGCATTTCACTACACCTAATGAAGCTGGGTGTCTGAAATTTTGCCAAAAATAGTTTAGTGTAATGGCCAAAGTTACAGGAAAATTTGGTTTGTCTACTGCAGAGGGTTCGAGTAGCTGCCATACAACTCCTTCTTTTATATGAGTATTCCACTACACTTAATAAAGCTGTATGTTTGAAATTTTGACAAAAGTAATTAACCGGATGATATAAAGTATATGATACGGTCATACGGGTATCCCAGAGTTGACACAGTCTACTCTACTACACTCTTCCTCGTTTTTTTTAGAAGAAGAAAAACAAAACAAAATCTAATACATAATAAAAAAAAAAACATACCAATTATACCCCAACCATTTGGTTTAAGAAACTTTGCAAGATTTTTTTTTTTGATTTTCTTTAAAGAATTACAAAATTTTTATTGGGATAATCTTGTTGATACCAGATTTGTAATATATATGAGTCCTTTTCATTCCTTAAACTGGAATATGATAATGTGGTACAATAAGATGGTATTTAAAATTCAATTAAAGCTTTAGATACATAATCTGTAGAGAATTAAGTTAACTTGGATCAAAATTATTGAAGTCTGCATGACTCAAGCCTAAATGATAAGAAACCTTGTTTTAATCACTCTTTAGTGCCTATGTGTATGCAATGTATTTATCTAAAACCTTTTGCTTCTCTTTGTTCTTAATGCTTATGCAATTAGTTTATCTAAAGCTTTTTCTCTACTTTATTTAAACTTTCTTGAATGCCTATGTTTATCTCAGGCACTCTTTAGTGTCTACACGTATGCAATTTTTTTTTATCTAAGACCTTTATATAATTTCTTAGTGCCTAGGGATATATCTGTCAAAATATTGGGATTTACATGTTTCAATTTCAAATATTATCCTAGTACATATTTAATTCAATTATAAAAGATTGAAGTTGGGTAGAGTACCACACTACCAACATAGAACACTAAACTTTCACTTGCGAAACAATAAAGGAGTTGCAAGTTATTTGGGATAATTTATAGATAGGAGTTATTTGTTTCTATTTTGTACAAAGAGAATCATTAAGAGGAACTTCTTACACGAAGACGTAGATTAAATACACTAAAATTTAGAACTGCCTTGCAGAAGTCCTACATTCGATTTTGATCACAAAGGTAATTTTGTATGCTTGCCCAAAAAATAGATCAAAAGAAATTGATTAAAATATGGCAAATTTTTTTTTGCTCGTGGAAAATTTTGAATTGGTTTTTGTTGCTATGGTATGTCACTTATGATATTATACCCTTCCTTAAAGCAGTCAAAAGCCAGTGTTGCTTGGAAATTTTTATTATTAATTATTAGTTATTTAGCTTGTAATTATTATTTTATTGACATTATAATTTTATTATTCTAATTTTTAAGTGAAAACCATAAGGGAATGTAAGTATTCCTTCAAGATTTGATTCATTAATCACATCCTTAAGAGCTAATAAACTTTGACAATTTAGTAGTGGCAAAAGTCTATATATCACAGTAAAAGGACTAATAAGTCTACAACTGGGTCTAGATATTTCCGAAGGTAGTTCTGTACAGAAGTTTTTATTCCCGAGATCACCTAGAGGTATCGAGCTACCTAAACAAAACCACTGATCACACGCAGTAGTTGATTTGAAACAAATTCTTTAAATTTATCTCAAAGTGTTTCATACCACCCTTTATCAAATTAAACGTGTACATGAAAAATTAAAAATTTTTGAATATAATTCAGTGACTAGAGACATAATATTGAATTTGCGACCTTGAATAAACAAAATTATTTTGTTTATATTGCTATATAATATGGCGCCCTCCACTTTGTTTTGGGTGCCTCTTTTTAAATAAAATTTTATTGCATACCATTACTTAAAAATTTTTTAAAAGAATTGACAACTAAATTTCAATGTAGGCAAATTCAAAAATAAATTTTCTTTTTTGAAGTACGTATTTATATCTTTAAAAGTGGGTAATTCAAAAATAAATTTTTTAGATATTTTTTAATGATTTTTTTGCATGCCTTTTATTTAAAATTAATTTCTTTTCTTTGTTATATAATAAAATATAATATTAAAAAATATTTTATTATTAAAATTTGTCTGGTATCACAATTTTTCAAGAACGAACTTATTTAAAACTGATATATATTAAGCTGCTTTTGATTGAAGTTCTAATATAAGTTTTAACTAATTGAGAAGAATACAACAGTACAGTGATATTTATGTTATTGTCCTGAATTGAATACCCTTTTTATTTCCAATTAAATATTCAAATCAGCTTTTATTTTCCTGAACTTCAAGGTTTTAATATTATCAACAATGTCGAATTTATAGAAAAAAATTACTGCACTATCTTTGTAAGATTTTTATCGGACAAATCCTTCCTTTTAAAGAAGGCCTCTATTGCTTATTGGCAATGTTATTATCCACCAACTCCTACAATGCAAGTTTTCGTCATTTTTGTCACATTAATTTCTAAGTTTTAATAACATATTAAATTGACATTTCAACGAAATATCCTTCCTATCAAATGAGGCCCGTATTGCTTCCAAGCTATGTTATTACTCACAACACCTGCGAGTCAAAATATCATGATTATTATCACTTAAGATTTCAGGTTTTAAAAGACTTTGAGTGGTAGTTCTAAATGCATCTTAGACGTATTAATATGATAGTTCTATGACAAATCATTTCTCTCAAATAAGGCCTGTATCGTTTTTAGGCTTTGCTATTACTTATCAACTATTACGAAGCATGGTATTACCTAGGTATCATGTTATTAATGTCATATTTAATTGAATCCAGGCCTCGTTTGAAAAAATTTTTGAAGTCAAATGTACAATCAGTTAAACCCAAATATAGCTACAATTTTAAAATTAGATTTCCTATTGGAGATATAAGAGGTTTATTAGAGATAAAAGAGTTGTTGGAGATATAAGAGAGAATTAAAAAAAAACATAAATTAAAGGTATAATAAACTTATTCTAAATTCTTTGATCTCACCCGAAATTTCCTTTTCGCAGTAAAATTATCTTTAGATTGAAAATCTATACACTTACAAAGAGAACAAAAATGTATTCCATAACATTCCAATTATCTAATTTTATTTTATATCAAGAGAATTTCAGGAGAAAAAATTTTTGATTTCTAATGAGATATTAAACAACTTCTAAGGAATTGAAATTAAATTCAATTCGAATTAAATATTTTTGGGGATTGGAATAAAATTTTATTAACACGATAACAGCAGCTATTAACTTAAACTTTAAGGTGTTTTGGATAAAATATATTTTAAATTTAGTCTTATGTTAGTTAATTAAATTGACAATCTTCGATTTAATTTCTGTTCCCATTTAGGTTACGTTATTAACTTTAATAAGTCCCGTATTTTGGAATCAATATAAAATAAAAATGGAGGAATATTTAAACTTTTTGATTTCTTATATTCCTACATTTTCCCACCACAGAAAGCGAACATTGGAATCCCTCATTTTTACTTAAACTAATACAAAGTTATTTATTTAGTAGAAATTGGGGAAGGAGATCCTGTGGGGATGAAGTTCAAAAAGAAATTTTTTTTTTTAGTTTTACATTTATTATGACAATTTGAAGATACTTATAGACATTTATGACTATGTATGAATATATTTGATAAGGAATTAGGTCTACAATAAATTAGATATTTTATCTGTATATATAAAAGCGACAGTTTGTTTGTTTGTTTGTTTGTATAAACTCTTGTTTGTATGTAGCGAATAGACTCCTAAACTGCCCAGCCGATTTTCATGAAAATTTGTATATAGGGGTTTTTGGACACGGAAAGAAATCATGGCCAAAAATTTTGCTCTAACGGACCGCCAAATTGGGGCTGTGGTGCAAGTATTTAAACATCTTTGTTCTAAAATGAAAACGGTTTGATCGATTGACTTCAAATTTTGTATACGTGATGCCCTTTGAGAATTGAGTAGACACTATTAACAGTTTTGGAATTTGTTAACCCATGTCGGGCCGACGGGTGGTCAAAAAAAATTTTGAGTCCAAATTTTGTCCGACTTTACGAAATTCTGCTTTGGCTTAAAAGAAAGCCCCAAAAAAAATTTTGTTGAGTTCCATTAACCCATTGCGGCCGAACAGCTTTTTATAGGCTTTTTCAATACTTTAATCTAAATTCGAAACGGTTTGACCAATTGACTTCAAATTTTGTATACGTGATGCTCCTTGAGAATTGAGTTGACTTTATTAACAGTTTTGGAATTTTTTAACCCATGTTGGGCCGACGGTTGGTCAAAATAATTTTGGAAACTAATACATATTGTCAAAATTTGCGAAGTACTGCTTTGGCTACAAAGGAAGCCTCAAAAAAATTTCGTTGAGTTCCATTAACCCATTGCGGCCCAACAGCTTTTTATAAAGTTTTTGGTTACTTTACTCTAAATTAGAAACGGTTTAACCGATTGAGAATGAAATTAACTCTTTTAACAGACTTGCAACATCAACTTCAATTAAACCTCCATTGAGAGGCACAGCAACGCGCATCGGGTATTAGCTAGTATATCTATAAACCGAAGTTAATTACATAGTGTCAACTTATCAACACCATAGACAAACTTATCCCAATATTTATAAATAAATAAAAACTTATCACAATACAATATAAATAAATAAAAACTTATTGAAACACAATTAAAAACTTATTAATTGAAAATATGTCCTTGATTTTGGTACTTTAACGATTTATTTCCACAGGATTTGATTTAGAAAAACTTAACCAATAATGTTGAAACTTATTGGAAAAATAGAATGTAATAGATATGAATGAAAACTTTAATATAAAATATTTATAAATAAACTTTTAAGTTTTGCTATTTATATTTTATTAAATGTAATTAAGAAAATCTGTTGATATCTGTAACGATAAGTTATACTTGTTAAGTAATTATAATTAATATTAGACAAAAATTAATATTAATATATTCAAGGAAATCGTTTAACAAATCTTGAATAGAATGCATGTAGTAGTTTATGATAGTGCTTTAACGGGTGTTTAAGCTGTGAGAAACCCCCTATATTAGAATATACTCCTTCTGTACTAGAAATAATTAGATTTTCCAAGTTTTGAACAAATATATTGTTAAAAGTAATTATGTTATTTAAATTTTACTGAAAAATTTATTAAAGATATTGAAATTTTAACTTTTAAAATATACTAATTTAAAATTGAATAGAATATAGTTTCCAAAATTTTGAAATATTCTTAAATTTTCAATTTTTTAGTATTGAAATATAATTAGATTATGTATGAAAAATTTTTCAAATTTTTAAAGATTATGGAATGTTAACAGTTTTAAGTCAAAGTAATGCACCATAGGATATAAAAAAATCTATTTACACTTATGAACAGCATGGATCTATAAAGAAATCAGTTTTTCTTAAAGTTTCTTGAATTTTTATTTTGTAATTAAATCACATTTTAATGATTATTTTAAATTCAACGAGACTAAAGAACTGAAGTATTTTAAGTTAATTAATAAAGATTATATTAAATAAGTTCTTATCTCATCAAAATATTCTCAACTCGCCCTAATTAGACACTAAGTAATTTTACTATTCGCGAATTTCCTGTATACAGCTGTGAAACAATTCATCCTAAGGATATGCTATATTTTATTTTGCTCTTACTAGACTAGACAGTGCCAAATAATAATTTTAACAAACCCAAAGTCTCTAACAGCCCAAATAATTAACTAACCCAAGGTTATTTTATATTGCTCTGAAGCCCACATTAAGATCACGTTTGAAAAAAATTTCATCAAATTTTCGAATAAGATCAAATTAACTGGCGCAGTAGTTTACTCACTTATTGTTTTTGAAAAATACTTTAAAATTATGGTATTTATTTTTTTATATAAATTTTTTCAAAATTATGGCATCTGCACTTATGGAAATTGAAAGGAACGATACATATTTAATTTTCCAAAGAATCTAAAAACAATTCTATTCATTATATTTTCAAAAACAAAAAAAAACTAATTATTATTCATTGAGTTTATTTGAATATTTCATATTTACTCTGTATATTAAATATCATATATATGATATGATTCTTCTATTTTAATTACTAGCAATTTGTTATTTCAAAAAGCACAAATCCATGTTAAGAATTTTCCGAGCGATGAGAAAAATATATGAAGAAAATTAATTCAGTAAGAAAAAAATCAAATAATAAATTTTAATAAAAAATTTTTTTCAGCTATTGTTATTTTGAAATTCATTAAAGTCTTTGAATAAATTTTTTTTTTCTAATTCTCATATCCTTTTGAAAAGGATTCTCTTATAAAAAGGATCCTTCAATAATAATAATAACTTTATATCCAGAGAATTAGGTCAATTACTTTTAATTATATTGTTGGAATGTTGTATAATACCAAATTATAAAACCAACTTAATTTTTTGGATTCACTATATTTTTTTGAATTAAAACTTAAAACAATTGCACAATTACTTTGAATTCAAAAATTTTTGGAAAATTCAAAAGAAAATTTTTGAAAGAAAATGGCATTGAACTCAATTTTTTAATTGTATTGAACAATGAATAGTCTATTTACTCTTGATTTTTTTATATTGAATTCATAGATCTGATAGACATAAATGAAATGATAATTGGAAGAATAAAGTAATGTATAGAATGGTAAATTTAAGGTGTTTTAAGTATCAATTCACTTAATTTTCAAATAATTCTATATACCTATGCAATATTAAATTACATTTAATGGTTTATCTCTATAGCCTTGGGGCATATCTTCCTAAAACATCTCCCTAAAAAATAATATTACAATAAATTTTAATTAAGAAAAATAATATTGAAAAACAAAGAATTAAAAAAACTTTGATGTTTTGTGCAAATTAAATTAGAGGTTTTTAAATTTTGGGGTTTCTATTTTGATAATATATAGTCTAGATTTTGAATAATTAGAGAATGTAAAGTTTTTCGGAAATAGTTCCGAATATTTGAGTACTTAATTTTGAACTTCTGTTACAAAGCTTTAATATTTTGAGGGACAGGATTTTCCTTTAACGTCTACAGTTTCTCAAGAGTGGATTTAGTTCCTGTACGTTTTTTTCTTTTTCAACACCCTCTTATAACAAAGTTATAAATGCCATATAATGTATTATCATACTTTCATCCAACTCTTTTTTCAAGAAACTGATCCATCGAATTGCATCGAAAATAATATCTTACACAGCAACTTTAGAAACTAAAGATCAGCTGATCGATGAACAAATATTTGATCGACACTTAGGATTTTCAAAAGTCTTCTCTTAAACCTATGTCTGTTTTTATATTTGTTGAACCAGAACCACTTTCATTGAGTCCAAAAAAATTCAAAAAATCTCAAGAATTCTAATCTATGGTAACTTCCATTAAATACTGCTATATAGCTTTAAGTTCCTCCTTTATCCACGGAATAACTATACCAGCCTTTCCCTGAAACTTGATTTGATGAACCTCGAATTTCATTATACCTAACTTATGTTAACTTAAAACCTATTTAATTTCATGAATTAGGAAAACCTTGGTTTAAATTTCGATTTTTAGTAAATAAAATATTAGGAAGTTCACCCAAAAACTCTAATTAAAAGCTGCTATTCATAGATTAACACTCATTATTCCATTAAATATAAAAGCCTTTTATTTTTTGGATTCGGATTGAAGGGATGAGAGTCAGACAAATGATTTTTAATATGAAGAATTGATTCATTTCTTAATGTTTTGAGTAGGGTTAGAGTATGTAATTTTAATTTGTTTTGATTGAAAATAAAAAAGGTGCGTCTAGAGCCGAATAAAGTTTAATAAACCCCTTGTAGAAATAGACTCCTTTTTAATAAAATTAATTTTTTTAAAAATACCTTTATAAATTAATAGAGAGAAGTTGGAGAAGATGATATAAAAGTATATTGACCTAACAAATTACAAATTAAAATAATACCAAAGTGAAATTCGACATGTGTAGTTAAATACAATTAAATTTCAAATTAAAAACTATTAAACATTCCTTTGAATCAATTGTAGGACTGAATACTTAAGTTAAAGAATTGAATACTTAATTTGAAAACACCTTTTAATTTGGATAATTTACAAAATAATTGATTATGTCATTTATTGTAATTACAAACATATTTGCAAAATCAACTACACACTTGTATCCAAATTATCAATCATATTGTAAAAAATGTTAACAAGTTCCAAGAATCACTTGTAAAGTATTCTAAGTCATTAATTTTACATTAATGTCAATATGATTTGTTTTTTTTTTGATTTTTTGCATATAAAAAATGAAAATTTTTGAAAAGTTCGGAAAATTTCAAAAGAACACAAATTCCAAATATATCTAAAGATTCAATTTACTTCCTCCTGGGTTTTTCTAATAAACCATAAAACAAACAAAATAATTGAAACGGAATAAAGGGGGGAAATTTTTGGTTTTATATTCAAAGCAATCAGCATATGAACATTGTGAACGTAAAAAAATGTCACACAGGGTTTGTATTATTTAGATGTCACATGTTTCTTTGTTTGTTTTTTGGGGCTTTTCTTTTTTATTTGAAGAAAAAAAAAGAAAAGTGAGCGACAAGTTTGTTTTTTGAATGGAAAATTCCCCCGTTAACTAACTTTTAAGTTAAAGGAAGGGGGGCTTTCCTTTGTTTCCAAATTTCTAGTGGAATACAAAGAATTTTCCTTCAAAGAAAAGTTAAATATTCTTAGAAGGAAATTAAAAGCATTTTTATAGACTTTTATTGAAAAAAACTTTGTATCACGATTGTCACTCGATAATCAGTTGCCGATTATGAACGCCACGGTTGTGTTTTTTTTAATTTTTAATGGAGGAACCAGTTTTGAATAAGGAATTATAAGTTCGTATTACTTCATACATGTTTCTCTATGATTTGTACATAGGGTTTAAAACTTATAGACCGCGTTTTAAGTCAGATCTTTGAATCTAGCTAAGGAACTTTTTAATACAAGTATTGCCTTAAATGAAATTTAAATTTGGGAAACTTTATACTCAAAGGATATATGAGTATTATAATTGGTTCCTACTCCTGAGAATGATATGGTTTTCATATAGCAATAGTTCCAAGAGGATAAGAGAAATGAACTTGAATACTAATAGAGATTTAAAATTTTTAATAACCACTTAATAAGAACTTAAAATTATCAATTTGCGAATAAGGTTTTTAAATATTTTCCAAAGAAAGTTCCATAAGCCAGTGCTTCTTTTAACATTTTCTAATTAAATTTTTATAAAATAAACTTTAAATACTGTAATTAAGATGACGATATAATTATTTTCCTATTCTAAAATAATTTTTTCTATTTGTATATATTTTCAATCAAAAATATTTGAAATTATTGCAACAATAAAAATAAAAAATGTAGTCAAAAAGTGAAACGAAACAATTAATGGAAAAATACGTATGTCACATATTGTTTTTTATATCAAACAAAAAAATAAACAGATAAACAGTTACATAATACGATAATACATATTTACATAACATTATACATATTTGTGGTGACAGGGTTAAAATAGCGATGAAAAAAATTAAACAAGAACATTTTATAAAATTTTGCGCCAGTTAAAAAGGATTGGAAAATTGTATGTATTCAAACATTGCATACTTTTAGGGGTTATGATTGAAGTTCAACTAATCAGATCATTAGATTTTAATTCATTGATAGAATTATTAAAATAATGTTAAATTAATCAATAAAAAAGTTGATTTTGATATTAATAAATAATATTTATATGTACGACTATTACCAACACATATATTTAATGAAGCTTAAGACATTGCAATAAAGGTAAGAATTTAGGCGTAATGAATTATGATAACTAGTTATATACTGATTTTCATTCCACTAAATACGTCATTAAAGTTATAATTAGAAGATCTCCAATGATAAAAGTTTATTACATGATAAAAGAGTTACTAAGTAGAATGAGGATTCATGCAACACCTTTTCTCAACAGCAGTAATTCGAAGCTTAAAAAAATTTTTAAAATCAAACAATCTTAAAATGTGTCTCGTAAGAGTACCTTAAATGTTAACAGCATATTCATAATAAAAGAATCCGCGGAAACTATTATAAAGTCTTACCAGCTATATTTTGTAAAATTTTACAAATAATAAAAATAGTAGAATATTACGTCCTCAGCACTGAAACTAATTG
>OY720445.1:86160847-86206323 GCA_963082915.1 Dolichopus griseipennis | reverse complement strand
ATAAGAAGGAAAAGATGAAAAACTCAAGAAACTTGAGTCAAGTTCTTTTAGACTAAATAATACAAAAAAAAGAAGAATAAAACGAAAAAAAAACAGAAGAGAAGCAACAATATGACGATGAACTTTTTTAAAACAACATATTCATTATTAGAAAGCCATTAAGTTCCTATATAAAATTTTCCATTTTTTTGTTTCAAGTTTAAAACGAACTTTTTGAAAAAAAATTTTTTTTTTTAGAAGAAGAAAAACAAAACAAAATCTAATACGTAAAAAAAAAAAACATACCAATTATACCCCAACCATTTGGTTAAAGAAACTTTGCAAGATTTTTTTTTTTTGATTTTCTTTAAAGAATTACAAAATTTTTATTGGGATAATCTTGTTGATACCAGATTTGTAAAATATATGAGTCCTTTTCATTTCCTTAAACTGGAATATGGTAATGTGATACAATAAGATGGTATTTAAAATTCAATTAAAGCTTTAGATACATAATCTGTAGAGAATTAAGTTAACTTGGATCAAAATTATTGAAGTCTACATGACTCAAGCCTAAATGATAAGAAACCTTGTTTTAATCACTCTTTAGTGCCTATGTGTATGCAATGTATTTATCTAAAACCTTTTCCTTCTCTTTGTTTACCTGAGACACTTTTGAATGTCAATGCTTATGCAATTAGTTTATCTAAAGCTTTTTCTTTCTCTACTTTATTTAAACTTTCTTTAATGCCTATATTTATCTCAGGCACTCTTTAGTGCCTACACGTATGCAATTTTTTTTTATCTAAGACTTTTATATAATTTCTTAGTGCCTAGGGATATATCTGTCAAAATATTGGGATTTACGTGTTTCAATTCCAATTATTAACCTAGTAAATATTGTACATTATAAAAGATTGAAGTTGGGTAGAGTACCAGAGTACCAACATAGAACACTAAACTTTCACTTGCGAAACAATAAAGGAGTTGCAAGTTATTTGGGATAATTTATAGATGGGAGTTATTTGTTTCCATTTTGTACAAAGAGAATCATTAAGAGGAACTTCTTACACGAAAACGTAGATTAAATACACTAAAATTTAGAAATGCCTAGCAAAAGTCCTACATTCGATTTTGATCACAAAGGTAATTTTGAATACTTGCCCAAAAAATAGATCAAAAGAAATTGATTAAAATATGGCAAAATTTTTTTTTTGCTCATGGAAAATTTTGCAGTGGTTTTTGTTGCTATGGTATGTCACTTATTATATTATACCCTTCCTTAAAGCAGTCAAAAGCCAGTGTTGCTTGGAAATTTTTATTATTAATTATTAGTTATTTAGCTTGTAATTATTATTTTATTGAAATTATAATTTTATTATTCTTTTAAGAGTCAAAATCATAAGGGAATGTAAGTATTACTTCAAGATTTTATCAGAATAATCAAATCCTCAAGAGTTATTAAACTTTGACGATTTAGGAGGACCAACAGTCTATATATCACAGTAAAAGAACTAATAAGTCTACAACTGGGTCTAGATATTTCCGAAGGTAGTTCTGTACAGAAGTTTTTATTCGCGAGACATCATCACTTCCGAGGTATCACCTAGAGGTATCGATCTACCTAAACAAAACCACTGATCACACGCAGTAGTTGATTTGGAACAAATTCTTTAAATTTATCTGAAAGTTCAGAGTTCCATACCACCCTTTATCAAATTAAACGTGTACATGAAAAATTAAAAAAAAAATTGGAATATAATTCAGTGACTAGAGACATAATATTGAATTTGCGACCTTGAATAAACAAAATTATTTTGTTTATATTGCTATATATTATGGCGCCCTCCACTTTGTTTTCGGTGCCTCTTTTTAAATAAATTTTTATTGCATACCATTACTTAAAAATTTTTTAAAAGAATTGACAACTAAATTTCAATGTAGGCAAATTCAAAAATAAATTTTCTTTTTTGAAGTACGTATTTATATCTTCAAAAGTGGGTAATTCAAAAATAAATTTTTTAGATATTTTTAATGGTTTTTTGGCATGCCTTTTATTTAAAATTAATTTATTTTCTTTCTTATATAATAAAATATAATATTAAAAAATATTTTATTATTAAAATTTGTCTGGTATCACAGTTTTTCAAGAACGAACTTAATTAAAACTGATATGTACTAAGCTGCTTTTGATTGAAGTTCCAATATCAGTTTTAACTAATTGAGAAGAATGCCACAGTACAGTGATATTTATGTTATTGTCCTGAATTCAATACCCTTTCTATTTCCAATTAAATATTCAAATCAACTTTTATTTTCCTGAACTTCAAGGTTTTAATATTATCGACATTGTTTATAGAACAAAAATACTGCACTCTCTTTGTAAGATTTTTATTGGACAAATCCTTCCTAGGCCTCTATTGCTTATTGACTATGTTATTTCCCATATTTTTGTCCCATAAATTTCTAAGTTTTAATAATATTTTAATATGATATTTCCCCGACAAATCCTTCCTCCCAATTCAGGCCGGTATTGCTTCTAGCCTATGTTATCATCCTCAACACCTGCAATGCAAAGTATCATGGTTTTTGTCACTTTAGATTTCACGTTTTAAAAGCCATTGAATCTTGGAAGTCTTAATATGATAGTTCTATGACAAATGATTGCTCTCAAATAAGGCCTGTATCGTCTTAAGGCTTTGCTATTACTTATCAACTATTACGAAGCATGGTATCACTTAGGTCGTGTATTATTAAAGTCATATTTCAGTTATTTTCAATGATTCCAGGTAATGATATGAAAGTTCTAATTGTTTGGGTTGAAAAAAATTTTCAAATCAAATGTACAATCAATTAAACCCAAGTATTGCTACAATTTTAAAATTAGATTTACTATTGTAGATATAAGAGGTTTATTAGAGATATAAGAGCTATTGGAGATATAAGGAAGAATTTAAAAAAAAAACATAAATTAAAGGTATAGTAAACTTATTCTAAATTCTTTGATCTCACCCGAAATTTCCTTTTCGCAGTAAAATTATCTTTAGATTGAAAATCTATACACTTACAAAGAGAACAAAAATGTATTCCATAACATTCCAATTATCTAATTTTATTTTATTTCAAGGGAATTTCAGGGGAAAAATTTTTGATTTCTAATGAGATATTAAACAACTTCTAAGGAATTGAAATTAAATTCAATTCGAATTAAATATTTTGGGGATTGGAATAAAATTTTATTAACACGATAACACCTATTAAGTTAAACTTTAAGATGTTTTGTATAAAATACTTTAAAATTTAGTCTTATGTTAGTTAAATAAATTGACAATCTTCGATTTAATTTATGTTCCCATTTAGGTTACGTTATTAACTTTAATAAGTCCCATATTTTGAAAATGGGGGAAAATTTCAACTTTTTGATTTCTTATATTCCTACATTTTCCCACCACAGGAAGCGAACATTGGAATCCCTCATTTTTAGCACATTTTCAAAAAATTTTGTAAAAATGTGCCTATATAGTTTCACTCTGTCCGTCCGTCCGTCCGTCCGTCCGTCTGTCTGTCCGTCTGTCTGTCCGTATGTTTACAAAAACTTTTACACCGTTTGAAATAGAAATAAAAAATTTTAACCACGGGTAGATATTACGAAAAAAATAATTTTGTAGAAGAATTTTTTTCTGTAGCCCCACCCGTTATGGAGTTACAGCCCCCCAAATTTGGAAAAAGCTCTATTTTTAAATTATTATAACAAGAGTTCTGTTGGGTATATTTTCAATCTGAAAACGGAAAAAGATAGCTGGTTTTATAAGCTTTATAAATAATTAAAAACAAATGTTTAGGGTTGCCATACGGTACTAAAATATACAATTATAGAAAACTCAATTTTTGAAAAATTTTTGGCCCCACATATCTTCTAAACGGTTCAAGCTAGGGTCTTGAAATTTTGGGAGAAGTTAGAGCTTTAGAAATTAGTAGGAGTCAGTTAACAACATTTTTTTATCACGTCCCCTATTTAGGAGCTATAAGGGCTCGAAAATTGAAATTTTGCTATTTTTAAACACCTGTAACTTGAAAACCTGTTCAAATTTTTTTTTTACAAATATACAAAATTTACAGCTGCAGCATTATGTTTCAACATATGTTAAAGGTTTTTCTTAAATTTGAAAGGGGTTCTTTAAATTGAAGAAATTGTCTCCTAGTTTTAACTATTTTTGCTTAGATAATAAAATTTTAGGTAAAATTCCAAATTTTGGTGGAGTTCAAAATTGATTTCCCCTAAAAAAATTGAAGGGTGAGGACAGGAGGGGGGTGGGCAGATCCATCATAAGTTTACTAAGCAAAAATTTGCGAACCTTCCCCATTGAAGGGCTACTAGGTCTTAAAAATTAAAACTTTTATGTTTATATAAAACAGTAACTTATTCACCAGTGTAAGTTTTTTCCAAAATTACATTGAAGCTGCAACATTATTTTCCGCACTTATTAACAAGTTTCCTTGAGTGCATTGAGGTTATATTCTAAGAATTTCCCTATTAGTCATATAATTAATAAATTAATGAAATAACTAAATTAATATTATCATTTATTTTTATATATATTTTTATAAAAATAAATGATGAAATATTCTGTAAGAAACCTATATAATTTTGAAAATGTGCTTTTTAAAAACCCTTGGTTTTTTTCCTTACTTGTTACTTAAACTAATACAAAGTTATTTATTCAGTAGAAATTGGGGAAGGAGATCCTGTGGGGATGAAGTTCAAAAAGAAAATTTTTTTTTTAGTTTTACATTTATTATGACAATTTGAAGATACTTATAGACATTTATGAATATGTATGAATATATTTGATAAGGAATTAGGTCTACAATATATTAAATATTTTATCTGTATATATAAAAGCGAAAGTTTGTTTGTTTGTATAGACTCTTGTTTGTATGTAGCGAATGACTCCTAAACTGCCCAACCGATTTTCATGAAAATTTGTATATAGAGGTTTTTGGGTACGGAAAGAAATCGTGGCCCAAAAACTTTGCTTTAACGGACCGCCAAATTGGGGCTATGGTGCAAGTACTTAAACTTCTTTGTTCTAAAATGAAAACGGTTTGACCAATTGACTTCAAATTTTGTATACGTGATGCTCCTTGAGAATTGAGTTGACATTATTAACAGTTTTGGAATTTGTTAACACATGTTGGGCCGACGGTTGGTCAAAATAATTTTGGAAACTAATATTGTCAAAATTTGCGAAGTACTGCTTTGGCTACAAAGGAAGCCTCAAAAAAATTTCGTTAAGTTCCATTAACCCATTGCGGTCCAACAGCTTTTTATAAAGTTTTTGGTTACTTTACTCTAAATTAGAAACGGTTTAACCGATTTTCTTCAAATTTTGTATATGGGTTCCGTTTTGAGAATGAAATTAACTCTTTTAGCAGACTTGCAACATCAACTTCAATTAAACTTCCATTGAGAGGCACAGCAACGCGCACCGGGTATTAGCTAGTATATCTATAAACCGAAGTTAATTGCATAGTGTCAACTTATCAACACCATAGACAAACTTATCAAACTTATAAAACTTATCACAATACAATATAAATAAATAAAAACTTATTGAAACACAATTAAAAACTTATTAATTGAAAATATATCCTTGATTTTGGTACTTTAACGATTTATTTCCACAGGATTTGATTTAGAAAAACTTAGCCAATAATGTTGAAACTTATTGGAAAAATAGAATGTAATAGATATGAATGAAAACTTTAATATAAAATATTTATAAATAAGCTTTTAAGTTTTGCTATTTATATTTTATTAAATGTAATTAAGAAAATCTGTTGATATCTGTAACGATAAGTTATACTTGTTAAGTAATTATAATTAGTATTAGACAAAAATTAATATTAATGTATTCAAGGAAATCGTTTAACAAATCTTGAGTAGAATGCATGTAGAGGTTTATGATAGTGCTTAAACGGGTGTTTAAGCTGTGAGAAACTCCTTATATTGGAATATACTCTATCTGTACTAGAAATAATTAGATTTTCCAAGTTTTGAACAAATATCTTGTTAAAAGTAATTATGTTATTTAAATTTTACTGAAAAATTTATTAAAGATATTGAAATTTTAACTTTTAAAATATACTAATTTAAAATTGAATAGAATATAGTTTTCAAAATTTTATAGTATAGAAATTTAATTAGATTGTGTATGAAAAATTTTTCAAATTTTTAAAGGTTATGGAATGTTAACAGTTTCAGATAAAAGTAATACACCATATGATAAAAAAAAATCTATTTACACTTATGAACAGCATGGATCTATAAAGTAATCAGTTTTTCTTATAGTTTCTTGAATTTTTATTTTGTAATTAAATCACATTTTAATGCTTATTTTAGATTCAACTAGGCGAAAGCACTGAAGTATTTTAAGTTAATTAAAAAAAAATATATATATTAAATAGGTTCTTATCTAATCAAAATATTCTTAACTCGCCCTCTAATTTGACACGAAGTAATTTTACTATTCACGAGTCTCCCATATACTGCTGTAAAACAATTCATCCTAAGGATATGCTATATTATCTTATTTTGCCCCTACTAGACTAGACAGTGCCAAATAATTATTTCACAAGACAAAAGTCTCTAATAGGCAAAAGAATCAACTGGCTCGAGTTTATTTTATATTGCTCTCAAATCCACGTTTCAAAACAGATTTTACACTAACTTTTCGGATAAGATCAAATTAACTGGCGCAGTAGCTTACTCACTTATTGTTTTTGAAAAATACTTTAAAATTATAGTATAAATTTTCTTTATATAAATTTTTTCAAAATTATGGCATCTGCACTTATGGAAAATTGCAAGAAATGATTAATTTTCCAAAGAATCTAAAAACAATTCTATTCATTATATTTTCAAAAAACAAAAAAAAACTAATTATTATTCATTGAGTTTATTTGAATATTTCATATTTACTCTGTATATTAAATATCATATATATGATATGATTCTTCTATATTAATTACTAGTAATTTGTTATTTCAAAAAGCACAAATCCATGCTAAGAGTTTTCCGAGCGATGAGAAAATTTGAATTCAAATATATGAAGAAAATTAATTCAATAAAAAAAAAATCAAATAATAAATTTTAATAAAAATTTTTTCAGCTATTGTTATTTTGAAATTCATTAAAGTCTTTGAATAAATTTTTTTTCTAATTCTCATATCCTTTTGAAAAGGATTCTCTTATAGAAAGGATCCTTCAATAATAATAATAACTTTAGATCCAGAGAATTAGGTCAATTACTTTTAATTATATTGTTGGAATGTTGTATAATACCAAATTATAAAACCAACTTAATTTTTTTGGATTCACTATATTGTTTTGAATTAAAACTTAAAACAATTGCACAATTTTCTTTGAATTCAAAAATTTTTGGAAAATTCAAAAGAAATTTTTTGAAAGAAAATGGCATTGAACTCAATTTTTTAATAGTATTGAACAATGAATAGTCTATTTACTCTTGATTTTTTTTATATTGAATTCATAGATCTGATAGACACAAATGAAATGATAATTGGAAGAATAAAGTAATGTATAGAATGGTAAATTTAAGGTGTTTTAAGTATCAATTCACTTAATTTTCAAATAATTCTATATACCTATGCAATATTAAATTACATTTAATGGTATATTTCTATAGCCTTGGGGCAAAATCTTCCTAAAACATCTCCCTAACAAATAATATTACAATAAATTTTAATTAAGAAAAATAATATTGAAAAACAAAGAATTAAAAAAACTTTGATGTTTTGTGTAAATTAAATTAGAGGTTTTTAAATTTAGGGGTTTCTATTTTGATAATATATAGTCTAGATTTTGAATGATAAGAGAATGAAAAGTTTTTCGGAAATAGTTCCGAATACTTGAGTACTTAATTTTGAACTTCAGTTACAAAGCTTTAATATTTTGAGGGACAGGATTTTCCTTTAACGTCTACAGTTTCTCTAGAGTGGATTTTGTTCCTGTACATTTCCTGTTTTTCAACGCCCTCTTATCACAAAGTTATCAGTGGCGGATAATGTATTATCGTACCTACACTCAACTAATTTTAATACTTTTAAGAAAACTGATCCATCGAAAATAATTTCTAAAGTTACACAGCAACTTTAGAATCCAAAGATCAGTTGATCGTTGAACAAATAATTGATATACCCTTGGGATTTTCAAAAATCTTGTCTTGAACTTCACCTATGTTTGTTTTTATAGTTGTTGATCCAGAACCACTTTCGTTGAGTCCAAAAAAAAATCCAAAAAAAACTCTAGAATTCTAATCTATTGTAACTTCCATTAAGTACTGTCATATAGTCTTAAGTTCCTTCTTTATCCACGGACTAACTATACCAGCCTTTCCCTGAAATTTGATTCGATGAGCCTCGAATTTCATTATACCTAACTTATGTTAACTTAAAACCTATTTAAATTCATGAATTAGGAAAACCTTGGATTGAATTTCGATTTTAAGTAAATAAAATATTAGGAAGTTCACCCAAAAACTCTAATTAAATGTTGCTATTCATAGATTAACACTCATTATTTCATTAAATATAAAAGCCTTTTATTTTTTGGATTCGGATTGAAGGGATGAGAGTCAGACAAATGATGTTTAATATGAAGAATTGATTCATTTCTTAATTTTTTGAGTAGGGTTAGAGTATGTAATTTCAATTTGTTTTGATTGAAAATAAAAAAGGTGCGTCTAGAGCCGAATAAAGTTTAATAAACCCCTTGTAGAAATAGACTCCTTTTTAATAAAATTAATTTTTTTAAAAATACCTTTAGAAATTAATGGCGAGAAGTTGGGGAAGATGGTATAAAAGTATATTGACCTGACAAATTACAAATTAAAATAATACCAAAGTGAAATTCGACATGTGCAGTTAAATACAATTAAATTTCAAATTAAAAACTATTAAACATTCCTTTGAATCAATTGTAGGACTGAATACTTAATTTAAAGAATTGAATACTTAATTTGAAAGCACCTTTTAATTTGGATAATTTACAAAATAATTGATTATGTCATTTATTGTAATTACAAACATATTTGCAAAATCAACTACACACTTGTATCCAAATTATCAATCAAATTGTAAAAAATGTTAACAAGTTCCAAGAATCACTTGTAAAGTATTCTAAGTCATTAATTTTACATTAATGTCAATATGATTTGTTGTTTTTTGATTTTTTGCATAAAAGAAATGAAAATTTTGGAAAAGTTCGAAAAATTTCAAAAGAACACAAATTCCAAATATATTTAAAGATTCAATTTACTTCCTCCTGGGTTTTTCTAATAAACCATAAAAGAAACAAAATAATTGAGACGAAATAAAGGGGGGAAATATTTTGTTTTATATTCAAAGCAATCAGCATATGAACATTGTGAACGTAAAAAAATGTCACACAGGGTTTGTATTATTTAGATGTCACATGTTTCTTTGTTTGTATTTTGGGGCTTTTCTTTTTTATTTGAAGAAAAAAAAGAAAAGTGAGCGACAAGTTTGTTTTTTGAATGGAAAATTCCCCCGTTAACTAACTTTTAAATTGAAAGAAGGAGGCTTTCCTTTGTTTCCAAATTTCTAGTGGAATACAAAGAATTTTCCTTCAAAGAAAAGTTAAATATTCTTAGAAGGAAATTAAAAGCATTTTTATAGACTTTTATTTAGAAAAACTTTGTATCACGATTGTCACTCGATAATCAGTTTCTGATTATAAACGCCACGGTTGGATTTTCCCATTTTTAATGAAGGAATTGCTTTGGAATAAAGAATTATGAGTTCGTATTACTTCATACAAAACGTATGTTTCTCTATGATGTGTATATAGATTTTAAAACTAATAGACCGCGTGTTTAGTCAGATCTTTGAATCTAGCTAAGGAATTTTTTAGTACAAGAATTGCCTGAAATGAAATTTAAATTTGTGAAGTGCTATACTCAAAGGATATATGAGTATTATAATTGATTCCTACTCCTGATAATAAAAACCATATATAGACATAGTTCCAGGAGGATAAAAGAAATGAACTTGAATACCTATAGAGATTTAAAATTTTTCAAAATCCACTTAATAAGCGCTTAAGATTAGTTATTATTTAAAAAAATCTTGTCTTGTGCTTCTTTTAAAACTTTAAATACTGTAATTAAGATGACGATATAATTATTTTCCTATTCCAAACTTATTTTTTCTATTTGTATATATTTTCAATCAAAAATATTTGAAATTATTGTAACAATAAAAATAAAAAATGTAGTCAAAAAGTGAAACGAAACAATTAATGGAAAAATACGTATGTCACATATTGTTTTTTATATTAAACAAAAAAACAAACAGATAAACAGTTACATAATATAATAATACATATTTACATAACATTATATAAATTTGTGGTGACAGGGTTAAAAAAGCGATGAAAAAAATTAAACAAGAATATTTTATAAAAATTTGCGCCAGCTAAAAAGGATTGGAATTTTTTTTTTTTTTTTTAAATAAACTTTTATTTTGTAATAATTTTTACATATGAATATCTTAACCTACAAAACAAAGTTAACAAACAAGGTATAACTCTTTTATTTTTAACATTTAAAAATATTTGAATTTTTTTATGTTAAATTTAATATATAATAAGTAAAATTATTTCTGTTTTAAAGTACAAAACTATTGTAGTATTATCTTATTCATACATCATTGAAAAATTTTAAAAAACCAATGTTTAATAATTTTTTTTTTTTTTATAAAACTTAACTAACCTAACCTAACTTAAGCTAAACTTAAATTTAAATAAACTAACTTATTGACTAAAAATAGCACAAATGCTTTTAAAAAATATATTAAGATGTATTTAACCACCAATAATCTTTATTTATAACTTTATCTTTTTCTGGTATGGACATTTCGTATCTTAAATTATCTCCGTTAATATTGCCTGGGATATACTCGATTTTTTTGCATGTAGCCCGTCTACTATAATGAAATAGTATAGGGACATGATCTTGGTTTTGAGTGTATCTATATTTGTCTAAGAAGATGAAGTGCTCAGGAGCTATAAAACCCGTGAGCAAGGTCTTCTTAATGTACTCCTCATTGTGGTAAAATATATGTGATATTAAACCATTTTCTGGAGTTTTTAATGCTCTATCAAAATGACTTCTGATTAATTTTATCATAAAATTATCTATTCTCATGATTTTGGCTTCCTTGTACAAATATTTATTAGAATAAAAATGCTTGTATTCGGACTCAGGCTTTCTATGTTTATTAATACAAACTCTTATGCACTTTCTTTCGAATTTACGTATTTTTTCCATTAAGCTTGCACTAATGTTGTACCATATTGGTACCCCATAGACAAGATTTGGCCTAATTAATGTCTGGTAGCATATTATTTTAACTCTATTGCTAATATTTTTGTTGTAAAAGAGTTTTTTAGCTGCCATAAAGGATTTATTGCCTTTATCTATTGAGTATTTTACATGATCTATGAAGTTTAAGTTTCGGTGTAACTGAACTCCAAGATATTTAACGAATTTTTTGTTTGCGAGAGTTGACATAGGCGATTTAATTTTAAAATGTTTCCAATTTTTTCTAATGTCTGAACTAGTTTTGTCAACCGTATTACGGAATAATATGGTTTCACATTTGTTGTAGTTCAATTTTAATATCCATATCTTGCAATAGTCCTGCACAATATTAAACATTTTTTGTACATTATATTGAATGCTATTTACAGTGTCATTCGCAGAGTATATTATAATATCATCTGCGAATGCCAGGGCGTAGTTATTTCCTTTTACTCGTTCTAGCAAGAATAAAAGATCTGCTGTATATATAGTAAAAAGGATAGGTGCATTAACAATACCTTGCTGAAGACCGTTTTCAATTAGGAATGATTTGTCAGACTCTTTATTTTTGCTATATACTAAAAATTTGTTGTTATATAACATATTTTTAATCAGTATAATTAAGCGTGGCGGGAACTTATATTTTATTAGTTTATAGATTAATCCATCCAACCAAACTGAATTAAAAGCCTTTTCAAAGTCAATCAGACAGGCACCAATGCCGTATTTCTTGTTTATGAACCAGCAGATATCTGAGGTTAATTTAGTTATAGTATTAACAGTACCATGTTTGTGCCTAAACCCAAACTGATTTTCTGGAATGAGATTGATTGACTTTGCATAATTTGAAATTTTATCGTTTATTAAGGTTTCAAATACTTTACTAATGTTTGGCAGTAAGCTTATCGGTCGATAATTGCTGGGGTTGGTTGGATCTTTGCCAGGTTTTTTTAGCAATATTGTTTTCGATGTTTTCCAAATATGCGGAAAATACGAATTATTTATTGCATTATTAAATAGGATAACATATTTCGAAATAATTACACCACTTAAATTTTTTAAAACTATGTTTGGGATTTTATCGATACCAGAAGAAACTTTATTTTTTAAAGCTTTAAACTTTAAAGAAAGCTCTGACTGGTTCGTGAATTCGCTATTTTCACCACTTTGCTCAGATGATTTGTTTGTGTTAGAGAAATTACTCAGAGTTGAGTTGAAATTTAATGTTTGAGAGTTATTGAATTGTGTTATTTTATTTATGATTTGGTTATGTATTCTATTATTTGTAGGTATATTGATTTTGTGAGTGTTTTCAATGTATGTGCCAAGTACATTGTAAATTTGTGATTGATCTTCTACTATAAATTTATTTGTGGTGGTTTTATTTAATTTGTTGAAGTCTATGTTATTTTGAGAGAGTAAAGTTATATCGTTTTGGTCTATGTGTAATTTTGAAATCTGATGGTATTTGTTTTTGCGGAATATTTTATTTATTTCGGGGAACATGTTTGAACTATTTGTTGGAGTTATTTTTTGGAGACGAAGTTGCCAGTATTTATTAATTTCTATTTTAATTTGTTGTTTAATTAATGTATTGATGTTATTTAGTAGGCTTTTGAGCAGTTGAATTTGTTGATTAGAAAAGTTTAATCTTTGTTTTTTGATCTTATGTATATCGTTCATGAGGCTGTGTTTTTTGTTTAAAAGAATTTTTAGCTTAACTGAGTAGAATTTTTTTAAATTATTTTGATTTTTAATTTTTGGTATAACTTCATCCATAGCTTTAAGAATTATTTCGTTCAGCTGAGAAAGATGATAATCTACATTTTGGTTAGACAAATTGCAGTTATCGAAAATTTTATTGCAATTAAAAAGGATTGGAAAAATGTAAGTATTCGAACATTGCATACTTTTAGGGGTTTTGATTGAAGTTCAACTAATCAGATCATTAGATTTTAATTCATTGAAATAATTATTAATACAATGTTAAACTAATGAATAATAAAGATGATTTTGATATTAATAAATAATATTTATATGTACGACTATTACCAATAAATATATTTAATGAAGCTTAAGACATTGCAATAAAGGTAAGAATTTAGGGGTAATGAATTATGATAACTAGTTATATACTGATTTTCATTCCACTAAATACGTCATTAAAGTTTTAATTAGAAGATCTCCAATAATAAAGGTTTATTACATGATCAAAGAGTTACTAAGTAGAAAGAGGATTAATGAAACACCTTTTTTCAACAGTAATAATACGAAGCTTAAAAAAATTTTTAAAAATCAAACAATCTTAAAATGTGTCTCGTAAGAGTCCCTTAAATGTTAACAGAATATTCATAATAAAAGCCTATCCGTGGAAACTATTATAAAGTCTTACCAGCTATATTTTGTAAAACTTCCAAATTACTTCTAAAAATTAACAAAACAGTTATTTTAACTCTTTTTTTTTTATATAAAAAATAAAACCATTTTGGGAAATATAAAAAGTTCCATAATGGTGGTGAAAAGTTTAATAAAGTTTAAATTTGATAAATTAAAGATAAATAAATGTAAATTTTTATGTAGATGGTAATGAATATATAAAATATTTTTTTTTGTTTCCTTTTTTTTTATTAAAACATAAATTTTAATGATTTTGTTAATTTTATTTTAATTGAAATGTATTTACTACAACATTTTTATTATCTCATGATATAATATACTCTTTTAGCATGAATTTGGTCCTTTTATACATGAAATTTGGTCGTTGTTTTTAAAACGCTTCCGTATCTTTGGATCCAGGAGTGGAAATGTCAAAATTTGAAAGCCTAGTCTCAAATTGGGCAGTAGAAGCTAAAAAAGCTTTGGAAACTTTGGGGCTATTTTATAGGGGAGGTTAAAAGTCGAAAAACCCGCAATTAGGTTCCACTATAAAATCGGTGAATTCCTTTGTTGAACCAACTACTGGATCCCCAAAAAACGAATTTAATTTAAAAATTTAGGACTACTTGTATTTAAATAAAAAGGACCAAGCTCATATGAAAAGAGATATTATCATTTTTTATTCTGTTTATTTTTAATTATCTCGTTTTTTTTTTCCACATTTTCTTCATATTTTATTTTAATTAAGTTTTTCTTTTATGTGTTTATATGTTTATATGTTTATGTGTGTTAGCCTTTTCTGGTTCCTGTCATTTTTAACTTTTCACATATTTATGCCTTGTTTTTTATTATTTTTGAAATATTAAATTTATGACTGAATTTTCTTTTTTATTATAATTATTTATGTATATATATAATACATTTATACTTATATATATTATATTTATATACATATGTATATTTTTCAATTATTATTATTAAAAATTTAGAATTATATATAATGTACTAAAACATAATTTAGTCATATTATATTTTATAATACGAAATTGACATGATGTATGAATGTGTGTATGAACCTCTAATAAATTTCAAAGCAGCGTGTGTTTATGTTATGCTAGGACTTTTAACTATTTGTGACATAAAATTTGTGTTTTTTGTGATTGTAAATTAATTAATTTTTAGGTTATGTTTTGTTTGCATTTTAATTGTGTTGGTAAACTTTTATGAGTTTGAATTTTATTTAATAGCTACTAGATGGAGTTTGCCTTTGTATTTAGAATATTATAAAATATTAAAATAAAAATAAAATTGTATATATTTCCTTATTTTATACTTAATAATAAATTTAACCAAATTAATTATGAATTAAATTCAAATTAAATTACGAAAGCAATAAAGAATAAATTATATTACTTTGAATGGAAAATAAGAGTTGTGTTATTAAAATTGGTTTTTTGGTACTTAATAGAAAAATTATAAAATAGCAAGGGGTTTTTTAAATGAATACAATTTACAAAATGGCGACAGATTGAATTATGTTCAAAAAGATTTTAAAAGTAGTGTCGAACCTGCAGCTACTTCCTTAAAGGAAACTTACAACCTAAATGGGGATCGAAATCGTATTCCGTCGGTTAATATACCAGATACTCAACCATGACCCCACTGGGACCTCTTTTAAATTTTATTTAAATATCAATAATTTTATTTATTAAAAGGTATCGAATGTAAAAAACAAAACGCCTAAAAGTATGCAATTTTTTAAATATAAAACATTAAAAGGAAATACAGGATTTCTGAAGAGAAGCAGGCTGAATATTGAAAAATTTAAAGATAATATTCACCAGAATACTAAATATTTGAAATTAATTCTAGTTCTGGATATCTATATCTTTAGTAAATACTTTTGAATTAATAGGTATTTATTAAATTAACTAATTCTATTCCAAAAAGTAAATTTAAAAATAAAAAACCCAAGAAAAACATTCAGATCACAATTATTCTTCTACCATATGCTCTCTTTTAGAAAAGAATAAATTTAAAAAAACAATTATTTAAAAAAAAAACTAATCGTACATAAAGGAAACTCTTATTAGTTTTTCAATAAAATGAAAGAAGATTCATTCTGAAAGAAAAAAATTCTGAATATATTATTTCTGATCTCAGGTATGGAAAAAATCTCTAAGTGAATATTTTGTAAGATCACTATATATTTAAGAATATATAAAACTTTTTGAAGGTATCTCTTTTCATTTGGTACATAATATTTATTACATTTGTACTAAACTTTTTAAATTTTTTTTATTTCTGTTTTCATGCAGCATTTTCATTTCCCTTTTATTCAATTTTTTGTAATTGGACCATTCAAAAGTTCAGATTTCTATATCTGTAGTCCTGTTCATGTACATACTAAAAATAAAGGACCAAAACCAAGATTTATTATCTTTATATTGGAATTTATAAAAAATTTTTCGCAAAAATATAAAAAAATTTTATCATATTTCATTTTTGAATTTAAATCAAAAAATAAATTAAAAAATGAAGGTGAATGTACATATTGTTATTACTTTTAACCTGAACCATATTGCAATAAAATATTTTATTATTAAATTCAAATAAATTAAAGGAAATTGTAAAATAAATCTTTTAGATGCAACGAAAAAAATTAATTTAAAATTGATAAGTAAATATTTAATTAAAAATGTTGTTATATGATGAGATAAGTTTTAGTAAAAGAGTGTATATTTGTTTAAATTATATTAAAATGTTAACTCACACAAAGAAGGAAGGAAATTTTGAGTCTTCATTTCGAATTAATAACGAACTTAAATTTAATTTTCTGTTAGAATCTCTGCCTTCTTTTGAACGCTTATGAAAGCTTTTTATGTTACTAATCCAAGACTCCAACCTTTTTTTCGAAATTTATTTCCGACCGGAGTCCACACATAGTTACCATTTGTACCCACTAAAACCTAAATGCCATTTTCAAAAGTAAGTACTTTATTGTAGCTCCTTAATGATGTAGTGAAAAGCTATGCATCTGGTAATCATCCATTTAAGTTGATTTCTCCAATTATTCTTTTCTGACTTTCTAGAAGAATAAAAAGAATTAAAAAAAATAATACTTAATTTGTGTAGTAAGAGAAGCACTGGAAAGGAACTTATAAGGGAGATCACAACAGCAACAACACTCGAAGGCGAACAACTGATATCAGTTGAAAAAATAAGGGAGAAAGCGAAGGTAGCTACTCCGAACACAGTCAGATAAAATTTACCTAGTTCATATATCCTACGTCTCTTCTAAAGTCCCAAGAGGACCAGGAGGAAAAAATGATTGTATTAAATTCTATTTTCATTTATATTCGATTTCTTATAACTTCGTTCTATTGGAATGTAATTGAAACTAAAAGTTCATCGTTTCCATTTCTGAATAACTACTCCCTTCCAGTCGAATATTGGTTTAAAAAACCATTAAATTACATGTATAAGTTTAAAATTAATAAATTACACTATAAAAAAAACTTATTTTGAATATTTAAGTATTAAAATAAATTCATGTCTGGAATTTAATATTGACGGGATGATTAGAAAACTTTTTAGAGTTTCAAACTATTAGTTTTGAAGCAAAAAAATTTTAATCTGATACAAAATCTAAAATTTTAAATTTTACTAATTAGTTTCTAACAACACTTTTGTAATTATAATGTATATATATATAATTATTATATATATATAACGATTCTAAGAATTTTGAATTAGAAACAATTATAATTATTAAATCTGAAATTTCACTACTGTTATGCACTTAATAAATTTCAATTAAAATTATGAATTTCAGATGATGCTAAAGTTTTCACTGAGTACTCTACCAGTACTTAACTTTGAATAATTTTATAAGACTTATAAATATGTTTAAAGGATTAATAGGATTAATTATTTCGTATATAATATAATTGACTAAATACACGTTCCTAAAAGTCAAAGGTCACGGAGAATGGAGCCGATAGAGAATAATGCATAACAAGCGAAATATAGTTCGGGGAAAGAGTCCAGCGGTTTTTGAAATAATTGCCTTCAAAATAATTCTGTTAATTGCCTATAGAAGTACAGTGTATTTGTGCCTCTACAACATAAAAGATTCATTCAAAGGTCGGTAGGTAGCTGAGGTTATAAGCTTTAAATAGTATAGTTGTATAAGATAGCTTGCTACGAACTTCTCTATGGTCCTTATCTAACGAGTCCTTCGAGTTTCGAACAACATATAAATGCATATATTTTGAATATAAGATGATGAATATTATTCAGGAAGTAGATCATAAAGGTTGATCAAACCCAAGCTGAAATTAATTGAAGGTAAAATACATCTCTAGAGGTTAATTTAGTTCTTTATAGTTCCCTGGAGAATATTGAAGAACGGAAACGTATTCATTATAGAATGAGTGTTTTTAAAAAATAATAAAAATAAGTTTCAGCTCAAAATCATTGTGTAATAAGCTCTCAATTTATACTTATCGTTTGAATCCTTTGAAAATTATCAATTCGATTCATTATCTACTAAACCCTAGCGTTATTCTTTTGAATACTCTAGACTCTAGAGAATGTTGAAGAGCGAACACTCATGCATTTATAGAATGAATCTGTTTAAAAAAAAAAAAAGTCTAAAATCTAAATCACTATTCCATGTATTCTTAAATTTTCACCCTGCATTCACCCAAAAAAATTTTACGAATCCTTTGAATATTACATATAAATTTAATTTAACTTGGATCTAACCCAAATCCTACAGTTGAATCTCTTAAACAAAATATCTCATATACTTTTCAATACAAAAAAAACTATTTTATATTATTAAATTTTTAGTCTCGCCCTATACCAATTACAGTTTACAGATCAAAAATTAAATTTCCCCACCAATTAAACGGTTTCCTATTTGGTTTAACCAAAACTGCGTATCTGACAAATATTCTAACAGACACATCCAATTCCATATAGATACTATCACTTGTGTTAATTGTGTTAATATTTATATATATTAATTTATACAATAACTAAATTTAAATTTACATAATATATATATATATATATATATATATATATATATATATATATATATATATATATATATATGTATATATATAAGTTAATAAAAAAAAACTCAAAAAAAAAACCAAAATGTTGTACAAAATGTTTCTAAAGGATTTTGGTTTTAAGTTGTTGTTGTTGTTGTATTTAAAAAAAAAAAGGATGTTACATGATATAAACAATACTTGCATGATACATGTTTCAGTTTCAAGTTTTCTTTCACTCTGTATTCGAGGATTTTCTGATTATTAATAAGTTTAGAAATAAGTTAATACATATGTTATATGCTTGTATACTTGTATATGTTATATATAAATGTAAAATAATACAATCTAAAGTTTTGGTGTTAGTTAACCACAAAATTTTATTTCTGCTTTAATAATTTCTATGGGTTTTAAATATGATTTTAAAAAAAACTGTCTGTTTTTTTTAATCTCAAGATACATGATGGTTTAAAAAATTGTTTTAGGTTTTTTTTTTTAATTTTTTAATTAAATACTGATTTTTTGGTTAAAATTTGTTTTTAATTTTTGAAAAAATAAAATATGTTACAAAATACATATTTTTAATTGGCATAAATTTTAATTTTGTAGAAATTTATTTATAAATTTACATTAACATTTATTCGGAAATTTTAATTGTAATTTGCATATTGTATATTCTCTAATGAATTTCGAAATAAAATTCCGAAAAGTAAATAATTTTTATTTAGTTTTTGTTAAATTTGAAAAAATATTTTAATGGATATGTAAATAATCAATTATATAAGTGCATAAAAGATAAGGTATTGGGCAACTTGGGCCCTATTGCTCCAACACTTATTACTAGTCAAATAATAATTTATTTGATAAGTGAGTATTTTTTATTAATCAAACTTCATTGGTTGGTTGTCAAATGGGGTTTTAGTTATATGGCTCTGAATTTCTAGACATAAAACCGAAAAATATTTCAATAGATTATATCTCCATTAAAAATTCCAAAATATCCCCTAGTTCCTGTAACAAGTTATTGGCAAATTAGTTTGTATAAGGCCGATTTATATCTATTCATACTTTACCTATCTCTTTTAAGAAGTGATCTTAATTTTAAAAAATTTACGAACTGCAACTTTGTAACCATTTGAACACGGAATTATAACTGATTCGATCTTATTTCCTTTGAACCAATTTCACGGCACAAATTTTTGTTTTACATCATAGTTCATTCTGGGGGCGGTCACTAATCCTGCTTTCCCAAATTTCGCTTTCCTAAAATTCCGCTTTTCAAAAATTACGCTTTTCCAAAATCCCGTTTTTGTTTAAAATCCTGATTTCCTTATAGAAATCCCCCGCTTTTTTAGTACATAATGTCCATCCATCCATCCATCCATCGAACAATGTTTGTGCTTTACGTCTTTTGCAAAATATAAATATATATATAACAAGGATTCGGAATTAAGAAAGGTTTTAGAGTTGATTAAGAAATCAGGGTTCAATTAATTTGTTTATTGGGAGTTTGGAGTGGCAGTCCTTGTTATAATAAATGCTTTGGTGTAGACTTATCAGAAATGATAAACAGTTAGGTAAGATTTCAGACTTGGATACAATATAAAGCTGTTACCTTTTTCCAGAATATTTATATGATAGATTTATTGGATTCTGAATTAGGAAGGACTTAAGAATTAAATACGAAATCGTAGTATTTTCATTTTTCCAGAATATTTATATATTTGATTATGTGAACTTGTGAATTAGGAGGTATTTTAGAATTGTATTTGAAAACAGGGTTATACGCTTTTTATACAATATTTATATATATGTATATATGGGAATTTGAATTAGGAGGGATTTTAGAGCTGGTTTTAAAAATTAGGGCTTTTTTCAGAATATTTATGGGTTTTTGTAGTTTTTAATAAATAAAAAAAACAAAACTGAAAAGGCGGGATTTTTGAAAAGCGGGATTTTGAACAGGCTATAAGAATGAAAAAGATGTTTAATTTTTTTGAAAATCTAGACGAATCCTTAAGAACCCTGTTATATTACTAGAATTTTGTATTATATATTTTATTTCAATTTAATTAAAAATAAATTTGTCTAATAAGCCATACAGTTCCTTCACCTTAAAATATCTTTGAATATCTCTATAGAGTTAAATAAATCAATATAATTCAATTATATACAAAAAAATCATTTCAATTTTGAAGAGTGAATCCCATGGCTACTACTCAAAACTTACATTTCAATTTACATATGTTTAATTTAATTAAAATATATATATTTTTTTTTAATTAAAATTACACAAATTTGTTCAAATTAAATATACATATGTATATTCAATATTTGTAAAATCACTTTAAAAATTATTATTTAAATTATTTAGGGTGGTTAGATATACACTCAAGTGTATGCTATGTATGTCCGTCCCTCCGTCCATCCGCACGATAACTCAAAAACTAAAGGAGCTAGGATCTTGAAATTTTCGCAAATTCGTTTATTTGCAATAGCCGTCATTGCTATTTAAATCCAGATATTTTGGTCCATGGGTTCGAGTAGCTGCCATACAACTTATTTTTTTATATGAGTATTACTCTGTACCTATTACAGCTGCGTGTCTGAAATTTTGCCAAAAGTAGTTTAGTTTTATAGCCAAAGTTTCTGCAAAATTTGGTTGGTATACTGCAGTGGGTTCTAGTAGCTGCCATACAACTTCTTATTTTATATGAGTATTCCACTACATTTAATAAAGCTGTATGTTTGAAATTTTGCCAAAAGTAATTAACCGGATGATATAATGTATATGTTACGGTCATACGGATATCCCAGAGTTGGCACAGTCTACTCTACTACACTCTTCCTCGTTTTCTAATAAAATAGTTTTCAAAATAAATTAAATAAATATTAAAAAAATATTTACAATCAACAGGGTATTTAAAACTAACAGAGTGCGAAATATTAAATGAAACATAAAATATTAAATATTAAAAAAATAAAACAAAAAATTAAGAATCCTTTGAGGAAAACTTTTTTTTTAAAAAAGGAAAATAAGTTCTTTACAATTAAAAACTATTGATAGTCTCAAGATATTAAATTTTAAAATGTAACAAAGTTTCTTTTATAATAATTTTTTTTTTTTTTTAATTACAAAATTTCTTAAAAACTACTATCGGACAGGACAGTAAACTTTATAAATTTTTATATATATATGTATATCTTCTTGTGTATTAAAAAAGTTTGTTAAAAACTTATTTTTAAATAATAGTTGGAAAATATACAATAAATGGTACATATGTCTTTAAAAAATTTTAAATTCTAATTTTTAATTTAAATTTTTTTTAAAGAAAAACTTATTACATGTGTTATGATAATGTTTAAGAAGTTTATTAGATATTTATATATATATATATATATATATGTCCATCTTATGGATTGTAATACTTTAATTAAATAAGTTATAAATTAAAAGTTTCTTGGGTCTATTAAAGATGCAAGTTCAATGTAACTATGATATAGGATTATATATGTATACATATACACTAGGATTGGCTCATAAATAACTTTAAATCAAGTGAAAGCAAGTAAAGAAGTCCCTCATTCAAATTTTGACCCCAAAATTAAAATCTAAAATTATGTTTGATATAAGATTAATCCTTTACCAGGGTGTTGTTATTAAGTATATACTCCCATAATAGATAACTTTGCTAGAGTAAAAGATCATTCGGGCAATTAATATCGTATGTATATGTAAGGTAGAACGGTGTTGGGTGTAATCATTTACCCTATTACAAATTAAATATGCTTTATTTAAAATAGGATGGTGCTAGCAACCATAAATGAAGAGCCATAAATGGTTCATCAGCAAAGCGAGGATTGGTTCAAATACTGCACCGATCATAAAGGGCAATTTCACTTAAATTACAAAAGATATTGTGGACCTAAGGTTACTAAAAGCTCTCATTTGGAAATTTAAATTTTGAAATAATTCATTTTCTAAAAAAACATTAATTGAGCCTTAGCTAAAATAATATTATAATTGAATTTAAACAAAAGATTTTTAATAAAAATACACCATTAAATCCTACAATTAAAAAATGAGGAATTTTTCTATTTAATATCATCTTCAATTACCATGGTAACCAGATTTTAATTTTTCTTAAAAAAAAACTTTTATTAATAGGTAGGTTCCCTTATAAATTGATAGTGCATCTATATATATAAATTAAAAATTTTGAAAAGTTTTCTCTTTTAGTTAAAAAGATACTTTTAAAGAAGTATCTTAAGTATCTTTTTTAATTAAAAACTTTGTTTTTTTTTTATTTTGTGTATTTACTTTGGCATAATTTTTTTTAAATTTTAATAATGAAATCGCCTGAAAATATAGTGAAAGTAAATTAAAAGTAATTTTAAAGTCAATTTTTTTTATAAAATTATTTTAAATAGAATAAAAGGAATATTAAATATATTGTGTACAATTATAATTTTTAAAAAATTTTGAAAAATATTCTTCATTTTGAATCAATTTTAGGATTATTAGAAATGACCTAATACAGGATCTTTCGCTTATTTTTGACCTTTCGCTTCATAATTAACTTCTGTATACCCAATCTTTCTTATTTAAAGTGGGCTTACCAGTAGAAGGTTCTTAATCAAAGAATTATGACCTATCACTAGATTTTGATAATTGGAATGCTCCCAAGAAGTATTACCTTGCACTAAACAAATTAAACATGGTAAAGGCAAGCCTGCTGTAGAATAATTTAACAAAATTTTAAGAAATGTAACTTCAAAGATACCTTTTGGCTCTCAAGTACTTCGAGTTAAAGTAATATCAAGCCAATTTGTTACTCTCTGATCACTGATTTAAAGAACCAAAGAATCTAAAAAGAAATTATATATGATTATAGCAAATACTTTACAGAAACATATTTTATTAAATATATCCATACCCAAATTCATTTTACAGGGTCATACCCAAATCCATTCCAAATTCTCAAAATTCTATAAAAAATGCAATTAAATAAAATCTCTTATTTATGTTAATAAAGTTGTAAGACACTTCTTATAATACTTTGTAATAAAAAACTATTTCTTAGCTAATCTATTCTTCATTATTTCCATCCCGTGCCTCAAAACAATTGAAATTATAAAATTAAATTTGAAAATTACTATAAAACTTTATTCCATTGATCCTTGGCCAAATAATAAAAAAGCGTCCTGTACTTTTTCGAATAAAACATTAATATTTAACAGACGAATAACAATAGAAAATCAAAATAAGAAATACTTATAAATTATTGAATAAATTTGAAAAATAAAAATAGTTTTTATAAGTATACTTTCAGTGCTTATTTACAGGATTTTGAACATTTGCATTAAAAGATAATTGAAAAGAGTTTTGAACTTTCAAAATTTCTTTCTATTTTTTTGTATAAACTTTAGTTGAATTTTTTTATAAAATCAATTTATTATGGAAATTATGAAGGGGGTTTCTATTTCTCTATCCTCTACTGTCCATTTAACTTCACAAAAATGTTAATTAAAATAATAATAAAATTAATTTTATTAAATTTTTCACAAATAAAAATCAATAATGATTTTTATTGAAATTGTTTGAATAGAAATTACTATAATAATTTAATTAATAAAAAAAGAGTTTTCTTTTAATCCTTTTGATAGAATTTTGTAATAAAATTCGTTAAAATATCTTAATTGGATATTTTTAAAGCAAATATTTAAAAACTTTCGAAGAATTTATAAGAGAAATAATGATTATGAAAAAAAATTACTGAAGAAACTTTTTAAAAATTATGAATACTGATTAAAAGTGTCAAAGAACTTTTGAAAAACCATTTAAAAAAAAAGTTATTGTAGAACTTATTCTTAATAAGGAGTCCCAACGCTGTGTTTGCTTAGTTCTAAAGAACTCAACACATTTTTAGAGAATGTTTCATAACACCATTATTTTGAATATCCCTTTGGAGAACCATCCATAAAAATTTCAATTAAAACAGATAAGTTTAAGTTTCAGAATTATGTAAAAATTTCATATTGTATTAAAATTAACACCTAAAATGCCCAATAGATACCACTTTTAATTGAAAACATTCTTTGTAAGTAATAATATTAAATTTAATAGCATTTCTGGAGATATTTAGCAAAAAAATTTAAATTTACTAGATGAATTCAGCAAATTACCTATTAAAATAAAATATACAGCTAAAGTGTATGCAAAATTATTTTGCGCATAAGCTTAGGCTGAGATAAAATCTGATTTTTATATATTAATATTAATTGATGTTTTTCGGGGTGCCATATTTTCCAATGAACGGTTATCTATTTAATTTAAATACTTAAATTTTAAAATTTTTTCTTTTTAATCTGTTGTTCAATTAGAAAAAGTTGTTAAAAAAAATTAAGCCTAAAAGTATGCAAAATCCAAATTTTTTTTTTTTTTGCATGAAAATTTTAAAATTTGAATAAAATTTCATTTTAAATTTCTATTTTTAGAAAGGTGTTAAATAAAATCAAATTGATTGACCAATATTATTTTAATATCACAGAAAGGCAGCTTTTTGATAATCAATTTGGACTTCGATACATGAAATCATGAACACTATAACTTAATTATTGCGTCTTGTTATAGGACATAGCAAAAGCCTTTAACTCTGTTATGCATGATTGATTAATCGAATTTTTAATGTTACCTAAATTATATTCCAAATATTTAATCTAACGTTGTGTTTAATACATTTAAAATATATATTATTATTATTGCATCAAGATTAAAGTGACAAAATAAAATTCTTAACTATTAAAAATTTTCAATGTTAAATTCAGATTAATATTCAAATTACAATAAACGTTTTTCTTTTTAAAAATTCAAAAACATATCATATACAACATATTCTCTAGATTTATTTTGGCCCTTTTCTATTTCAGAATGTTATAACCTTTCTATCATAATATCAACAGATCATATAATTTAAATTCTATGTCTTGTTTCTTCTTATGTTGTACAACGTACAACATTTACAAGGAATTTTGTCATGTCTTTTAGTGAAATGTAAATAATATAAAATAACAAACAAACATTAAATAAAAACAATGAACATAAGATAATAAAATTTCATCATTAAAATTGCATACCTATATATTTCAAAAATCAGTGATGCTATAAAACACTGCTGGTTTTAATTGTTCTAACCTAAGATAGTCTATAATTCCCACATTTGGTTTGGCGAGACTTTAAATTTAATAGGTTACATTAATAAAACCCAAAATCGTCCTTCATTTTTAATTGGTAATCCTCCTGTTTAGATAGGATTCCTTACTAAAATCCTCCTCGTTTCACTCGTCAAAATATTGGAGCATTAGTTCTCTTTTACAGATATATTGTAGGCAACTGTTTAATTGAATGGAAATCAATAATCCCTCTCTTTAAACAACTCCAGCAAACCACTTAATGGGCTTCATTGAAACACTGTGGGAAACTGAACGCTAAGTGATTATTAAAATGGTTCTCATATAAGGGATATAAAGAAAAGGATTTATTTGTGGTCCCAGTGTTAACTATAAAGCAACAGTGTATAACCACTGAATTTATATGTGTAATAATATTGTATGTGGAAACTCATATATAATAGAGATGATTTTACAACATCATTTATGATTTTATTATCTTTTGTAAACATATATATAAATGTGTATATTTTGGCAAAAAATGATAAACTCTGAAAAAACCCTACGGCGAATAACGAATCAGTGTACAAAAAGTAAAACCCAATTTCGGTAAAACAAAAAAAAATATTTCGTGAATTTTGTCTTTGTATTTTTAGTATTAAATTAAAACACAGAAAAAATATTTTTCCAAGAAAATTTTGCTATCGGCTTTTTTTCTTTTGAATTTCCCTCCTAAAAGAAAATCACGCTGTTAAAAAATTTAAAATAGAGAGTAAAATCAATATAAAACTCCAAATGAAAATTTTTCAATAATGACATAGTAGAACTGATCAGAAACAATAAAGGATTTTTAAAGGTTTTTTTAAAAAATAGTAAAGGAATCAATCTAAAATAATGGAGGACATATTTCTGAAAAAATTATTAAAAAAACTTATAAGACCTTCATTTTAAAATTAGTTTTAAAAAAAAATATAAAAACCCTTTTTTTAAAATCTAATAAACTAAGTTGATCTTAAAATTGCTCAAAATTCGCTTAGTTCCCATTCGTCAAACTTCCCTTCCTAATCCCTATCTTATCTCGAAAACCTAGAACTCGATTTTTTGGTTTTGGAGGTAGGAATAAGAAAAGGAAGTTTGACTTCTATATGAAAACTTGTGCAAAGGTTTTGTTGTTAAAAGAGTGATTTTATGAAATTTTTATATGACAGTAGTTCGAAAAGGACATTGCATTAGAGAAATGCCAGTTTTTAATGAATTTCCCCCAATTCATTATTTACTAAACTTTTTTCATCTCCCATCTTCCTGCACTGGTAGGGGCATTTCCTTTATTAAGAATCGTGAGATTGGTGATACTTATATATAATCTAAAAGAAGTTTACCTCTATTCTTATCATTGGTGCCGTATTGTGGACGTTATCATCACAACCAATAATCAGGAGTTAACCAATATATTCTGAATAACTCACCAAATCTTAGATAATACATTTAAGTGCATACTCAGAATTTCCGATTATCAAATCATAAGCATGAAAATTGCTTTAAAGTTTTTATGACTTTTATTACAATCACACATATACAAATCATATTTAACGGTTATAAATTATCTGTCATTATACATAAAACTTATTCAAAATTATTTGATGTCTTTTTTTTTGATGAAACTGATTAATTTTCAAAAAGTTTTTTTTTTATTAAAAATCGAATCTAGACAAAAAGTTTTTAATTATTTTTAAATATTTTAACAAAATGTTACTTTTAAATTCATATAATCAAATCTGGTTCAATAATAAATAAATATTTCTAGCATAAAATTACATAAAAATTTTTATAGGTTATGTTGAAGTTTGTTTTTTTTTTAAATTTTCGATAATAAATGAAACTGATAATTTTGGATAATAAATTTTCAAAAATACAAAAAATATCAAATAAATATATATTTCCTAAAATAAAATAACAGAAGATGTTGGAAAAACCTTAAAACAAAAGAAGTATCTTTTGAGTTATTATACAAAAATTTATACAAAAATGAATTTCTTCTATCATTTTATCATATGTATTTATTTTTATGAGTTTCATAATATATTTTTCGAAAAGTATGATTTTTATTGAGTAATAAAATTTATGTGTATACTAATACATTCTTATTTATATATATATAAAATATATGGTATTAGTTCAGTTACTCATATATCTTATGTATATTCAAAAATATTTAAAAATTTTGAAATAATAAATATAAATGACAGATAAAGAATCTAATATATGTATACAACAACTATAAAAACAAAGAAGAATCTTATGATTCTGATATTGACAGAAAATAACGAAAAAATTGACATTTTAAGCTTCAATGATTTTTAAAAACAAATTAACTTTTAAAAAAAACTTATCATCTTTTGTTTAATAAGAAAATTTATTTTTAAAAATATTATCCAAAAATAAAATAATTTTGAAATTCTAATTTTGTATATCTTTATACCCGTATGACTATATAGTCAAAGGGTATAATAAATTTGCCATTACGTTTGTGACGCAGAGAAGGAGGGGGGGTAGATATAGACTCAAGTGTATGGATCGGATCAGAATCGAAAAATAAATCGATTTAGCTATGTATGTCCGTCCGCACGATAACTCAAAAACTAAAGGAGCTAGAATCTTGAAATTTTAGCAAATTATTTTTTTTGCAATAGCCGTCATCGCTATTTAAATCCAGCCATTTTGGTCCATGGGTTCGGGTAGCTGCCATACAACTTCTTGTTTTATATGAGTATTTCTCTGTACCTATTACAGCGGCGTGTCTGAAATTTTGCCAAAAGTAGTTTAGTTTTATGGCCAAAGTTTCTGCAAAATTTGGTTGGTCTCCTGCAGTGGGTTCGTGTAGATGCCATACAACTTCCTACTTTATATAAGCATAACTCTCCACCTAATGAAGCTGGGTGTCTGAAAAAATCAAATTTGCGAAAATTTCAAGATCCTAGCTCCTTTAGTTTTTGAGTTATCGTGCGGACGGGCGGACATATACATAGCTAAATTGATTTGTTTTTCGATTCTGATCCGATCCATACACTTGAGTCTATATCTACACCCCCTCCTTCTCTGCGTCACAAACGTAATGGCAAATTTATTATACCCTTTGACTATATATTCATACGGGTATAATAACGATATAATTATACAAGTTTTACGGTTTAGTTTTTATTAGAAGGTTTCAACCCTAGATCTTCCAAGTAAAAGGTCGGCTTCATAACCACTAAATTATTCATCAAATTTAATTACATTTACTACAAATTTCTATGCCATACACAAATATTATAAATTCAAAAATAACGTCAAAGCTTCATAATAGTAAGAATAACGACCTTTTCATTGAAAGATCCGGACTCAAATCTCATAGAAATAAAAAATTTCGTGGTTTATGATTCTATTCATATCCCATTTCTCTCATTGGGTTTTAATTAATGACATAACCAATAATAAACAACTCTATATCAATAATAAAAAAAAATGTATGAAACAAATAATTTAATTTAATAGATATAACTCACAGATACAGAAATACGGTATAACTCAAATGATTAGGATATATAACAGAGCTAAGAATTGTGTAGAAGTGTAATTTAATGATATTCTAAATGTTTTATGGCCTAACATTACTTCATGTAGTAAATTATATATAGAATTCATTAAGATCTATCCTAATTATAAGAATAAAACATAACCAGAATCTTCTCTTCTGTTCCCTTATGTATTTAAGATATATAAAGGCTTCTAATATATAAGGCAATTCGAAAGTTCTCTGAACATTTAAGTACATAATTTGTTAAGCAATCTAACATTGTCTAAAAAATCTAGGACATCCTTACAATTTAAAATAATAATACGAATGAATACACATGTATACAAATACACACATAAATTTAAATAAAACAATAAAGGAATCATTTTTCTAGAGCTTTATTTTAATATATAGGACACTGTAATAAATTTGAAATACTTTCAATTTAAAATAATAATATAAGGAAATACAAAATAAATTGCTTTCAACCCAAACGAATAAAAAAAAAATAAAAAACTACAAAAAAAAAATTAAACTATTTTTAAAAATAATATTTTTGAAATATGACTGTATAAGATATTAGATCCCTTATTTTTTATTTTTTTTTAAATAAATTTATAGGTCAATAAACTACTGAAATAGTTTAATATACATCATCATCTGTAAAATATTTTTACATAAATTTAAATTCAATTTTATTTTATAACTTTGTTATATTTTTTTTTTTTTGTTGGTGTAATATTTTAAAATTATACCCTTAATATTGATTTAGTAGGCCAGTCTATTAAATATTTTTTGTGGCTTTTATCTTTAAATTTTTTACTAGAAAAATAATTTAAGAATTGAAGAATTTATTTTCAAAGTATTGTTAGAATAAAAAATAAGTCTATTGCATATCCATTTCATCACCAAGGCCTCTCTGGATCAATTTTTTTGTCTTCAATCTTCTTGATGGTAAAAGGCTTCCACTCAAAATTTCTTATTCAACCCTTTTAAGTGCTGTTCTTTTTTACCTTATCCAAGATTTCTCCCAAGATTTATATTTTCTGAACTTGCCCAAGAATTCTATATATTAATTTAGTTTAGTTCCATTATAATTGTTATACACAACATTTAAAAAATTTTAAGGTTTAATTAAAAGATTGAAGTATTTAATAATTTTTTAAGTATAAGTATTTTCAAATGTAATTTATAAATATTTGAATCCCTACGTTTAGTATTTAAATAAATAAATAAATAGTACATATAGCAGATATGAAACTCTAAAACCCTGTCAAAACATCCAAATTACAAATATTTGAAGTATGGCTCTATTTGTAACTAACAAAGTTACTCCAAATTTGTTTGAAATCATTATTAGAAATAAAATTGAATGATAAGTGTTTAATAATTACTAATAGCGATAAAGATTTTCTAATATAATTTGTTCTAGCCCACTAATTAATTTACTCAACCCTGTATCATAAATTCAAAAGACCCAATATATTAAAGTTGTTTAAAATTAGTTTGAAACCAATGTGATAAGTGATAAGTTTTCCATGATCATTAATACTAATAAAGGACTTGCAGAACTTTGTAATAAAATTTTCTCTAGCACACTCATTAAAATATTCGTCCCTGTATTAACATTCACTAGACTTAAATCCCAAAAACATTGGTGTTGGTTCCATTCGTAATTAACAAAACTGGTTAAAGTGTTTACTTATCAAAGAAATTGAGTATTTGATAGATAATCGATTCACAATTTCTGACGACTAATTTAAAGAAATTATCATTTAAAAAAATAAGTTTAAATTAAATACTCTACCAAACAATGATTATCATTCTATATTCATTTGATTGCTGTTAAATTTTTTGTATACATTAATTCCCCATTAATTTTACAAAAAAAGGCACAGTATTTAATAATATCCGAAAGATGTAATTTTTCAAGATCATGTCTTAAAGTAATTGTCTTCTGGTTTTAAATTGAACTTGGAAATGCTTTTACAAAACATATAATAATCAAAAAAGAACTTGTATTCTATTTTTATTAACTTTTCATGGGTTCAAGTAAATAGCTTCAAGTAAAATTTAAGTATTTAATGAATGTCCTTTTTTCAGGACATATAAATATTTACAAAATTAAAATTACTTTTCCCATGTTTTTAATTTAAATTTTTTATTCTATTTTAAAAGTATTATATGTGTGATAATTAGATAACTTAAATAATATTAATTAAAATCTATAAATAAGTTTTTAAGTGTTTCATAGTGTTAGATAGATAGTGTTAGTGTATCTAATTGAATGCATGAGTCTAAAAGTATCTTATTTCAAGGATATTTTAAATTTAAACTGAAAAATTTGTAAACAAACATTTTGTTTGAACACATTCACCCTTAAACTTAGCTCTAATTTTTAATAAAAAAAAAAAAGAACACTTAACAGCACACATGTACAGGGTTTTTCAATAAGAATGTTAGATTAAATTAATCAAATATAAATTATAAAGCAGCGATTACTTTTGATTATATTGTGATTATTACTAAATACTAAAGTAGTAACATAGCAATTGTCAAGTAGTTCATGTTACAGCTTATCGCAGTTATTTTTGGGCTAATTTTGATAATGTTTATGGGGAACCACGACTCTAATCCAAGATTATAAGAATTGTAATCTAAAAATATTTGGTAAAATTTTGAATTTCATTACTTTGATTGAAGGATATATTAAATTATAAAAAAAATTATAATATACTAAATCTTCATTAAGAAAAAAATATATTCAGTAAAAGTACAAAGTCTTCATTAAAAAAACAATGTCTTCAGTTAAAGTATAAAATCTCCATTAAAATAAAAATATGTTCACTTAAATGAAAAAACCTTCATTGAAATAACTATGTCCTTGTAAAACTAAAAAGTTTTCACTGAAATAAATATATCTTCAGTTAAAGTATAAAATCTTCAGATGAATAAAAAAGGTCCTTAGTTAAAATATAAAGTTTCTTTTGAAATAAAAATGTCTTCACTTAGAGTAAAAAATCTTAATTTAAATTGTTATGTCTTCAGTTAAAGTACAAATTCAGTTGAAATAAAAAAATCCTTAGTTAAAATACAAGGTCTTCAGATGAGTCCTTAATTAAAGTATAAATAATATATAAAAAATTTTTTAAAATTAAATCTAACATTCTTATCGGAATACCCTAGTTTTTCTTGGAAAATTTTTTATTTAATATTTTCTCTTAAGTACCTACTCTTTAAAAAAAAATTTCTTACGTATTTTCTTTTCTTTTACATAAAATACTTTAAAGAAAATAATCATCCTACTTATCATTTTACATATATATGTACATAAATATTTTATAAATAAAATGTAACATAGTTTCTTCTCAAAAAAAAAAAAAACATTTCTTTAAATTCAACTACATAACTATATTAAGTATATTATATAAATGAAAAAACACATAAAATTAAATAAAACAATGGAATTTTATTTTAAAAAGAATGCTTTTAATTTATTTATCTCGTATGTAAGTAATTTCTTTTTCTTTAAAGTTTTTTTACTTTGTATTGCATATTTTTAGGAGAACATTTTTTTTTATTTTTACTAAATCCTTGAGATAAGTAGACAAAATAGGGCAAAGTGCTTTAAAGAATAATCAGTTATATATTATAAATTGTTTATAACTTAAAACGAATATTTTTCTACTTAAAAATGTATATAAAAGGAATTTATTTGTATAATTATATAATAATTTAATATGCTTTTAAGTCATATAGCTCTAGTTACGTAGTCTTACTAGTATTTAGATTACAAAATTCGCTTTAAAAATTAAAAAATATATTTATATAATATTTTTTTTACTTAAATGCAAATATTTAATTTTTCAAATTAATTATAAAAGAAAGTTTACGATTAATTTTAAATAAAGATAAACATAAAATTTAATTAAGATTTGGTAATTCTAAATTGCGAGTAGATTTTAATATTAAAACTTTGAAATTTTTTAAATTAACAGGAAATTAAATTAAAAAGAAAAACGGATACTGGTAAGACCATTGAATAAATAGAGTCTACACTAGTTGTTTAAATTTTAACTGAAAATCTTTGAAAATTTGTTATGCATTAATTTGACTAAATAAAAGTTTGATAGCATTTTTAGAAGTCTAAAAAAAAGTCTCTGAGAATTTTCTGTTGTTGTTTTTTTGAGATGGGGATAGCATGTGCCATTCTTACACGTAGGCCTTGCGGACCGTTTTGCACACATTTTCAATACTTTATATCAATTCATGAGTAATACCATTTATTTAGTTTATATTATATATTTGCATATTTTAAATTATATTTGGTCACTATGGGGATTTGTAAAGAAAAATTATTTTTCACTATTCTTTTTCAATTAAAAAAATTTATGACCTATACGGGAATCGAACCCGTACCTCCTCGGTTAGTAAGTCAAATGCTTACTCACTAACTCACCAAGGCTCCTCAAGAATCTTCTACTCGTCTTTTATAAGAATTCGTCTAGCAAATATCTGTGGGTATCGAATCGTTTCTAATTCTACTTACAGAATATTAAAAGACTACTTACACACAACTTCCAATGGAAAGCGTTTTTCGGTATTTTTTCATTTCATGCCTGTAACTAAATCCCAACTTACAAATCTCAGCATTATATTATATTTGTTAATATTCAAAATCAACATTCCAAATTCCGGCATATTAAAATATCCTGTAAAAGATGAATTATCCTGGGAACGATTTAAATATGTCAGTAATTTAAATATCAAAATCTTGAAAATTGGATTTTGAATGAATTATAAAAGTTCACCATTCCTTGGATCATTATTTAACCTCTTACAAAACACTTTTAATAGGTTCCTAATTACTAATTAAGGAAAAAGCTGCACTTTGTAGCTTAGTATTTTTAGAATCAATTACAATTCCTTAATCTAATCTAAGCTCTACAACTGAAAGAGAGTAGTTATAAAAATTCATGTGTTAGTCTGCACAAGAAGGATGAAATGAATAAGTGAAGGATAAAGGATTAGTTTATCACTTATTCATTTCGTCCTTCTATTATAACAACTCCTTTACTCATTATAAATATTGTACTAAAAAAAAACATAAATTGAGTTGCAGTTTACACTTTTCAGGATCAAATCATTAAAATTTTATAGTACATTATTTAACAAAAACTGCAATATCCTTAGAACTTCATTCATAAGTTAACTCATATCACAGTTTTATAACTTTAAGAAAAACCGTTTTTTTTTTTGGTTTTTCCAAAATCAAAATTCAAAAATTTTGGAAAATCAAAATCATAAAAAAAAAAAAAAATAAACAAAATAAAAGTTTACTTTAAGTTCATATTTTAATAAAGTGTCAAAGAAAAGTTTAACTAAACTTGAAAATTTTATTAAGAGTAAAAAATCCCAGGATGTCTCAAAATTAGTTTTACTTCTTTTTTCTTTGTTTTTTTTTTTGTACTTGATATTTTGTTTGTTCCTGTGAGAAAATTTGTCAACAATATATACATATACATGTGTACACATATATATTAACAATATATATATATATAGTATTTATATATATATATATATATCCTTAATATAATATTCAAAATTCATTGCTCCATGAATTCGGAAAAATGGAAAAAAAACAATAAGAAAAACAAAGGAAAATAAAAAATACATAACCAAAAAAATTACAATGTCCTTGAAACTTTGTTTCTTCTATATAAAAGTTTTTCATGCTTTTCTTTTGTTTTTTTTTTTTTTAGTTTTTCTTTGGTTTTTTTTTTTTTTTTTGGTTCTTTAGAAATCTTTTTGTATCATGAAGAATAATTCAAGTGTACTTAGTTCTCTTTAACACTTCTTTATATCATTTTTTTTTTTTTTTAATACAAGCTTTTATATTAATTTGTTTTTTGGGGTTTTTCTTTTGAATTTTCTTTTTTGTTTTTGTTTTTTTTTTTTTTTGAATATTTCGTTTAAACGTTTTTGCAACTTTAAAAAAAAAAAAAACAAAAAAAAAAGGAAAATAAGAAAAGCCACAGATTAAATAAGAACAAAAGAATGTTGAATGAGTTGAATTGCGATTTAAATAGAATCCTGTTTATACAAAAAAAAGGAAAAATTCAATTGGTTTTAAAAAAAACTAAAAAATAAAATAAAACAAAATGGTTTTAAATGGTAATGTGGAAATAATTAATTACGATTAACATTAGATATTTTTTAGATATAAATAATAATCTTTAAATTTTATTGTATTATTAGTATAATTTCCTTTTCAATTTAAATTTTTCAATGTTAATTGTACTTTCAGAATGGAATCGTGTAGGTAGGTGACAATAATCAAGAAAAGTATGTTCTAGAGAATTAGATTTAAGAAGAAGTTGATGCAATCTTTGGTAAGTGTATTTTAAATTTTAAAAAGTTTATTAGGACTATGCTTAATAATTTTAAACCATTTGGTACTTATTAAACTTTGAACAATTGATCAAGTGAATAAATTTAAATAGATTTAAAATTATCATTATATAAATAGGAAAATATCATTTTAAAGTTCCCATTTCTGAAGAAATCTGCTGGACCGATTGAAATGATTTTTGGGGTAAGTGTTAATGCGGTATAAAAAATAATGATCGAGAGGTGTTGAATAGTTTATTAAACTTTTTAATTAGCAAATTATTAGAATATACAGGATTCTATATCCTTTTAATTCTATAATAGACAAATATATTTAAACATTAGCTTTACGACTTCGGCAGGCTTCCAATCTTTTACCAAAATTCTGAATCACATTGTTCAATAAACTGTTCTCAATGGTTGAAATCTGCTCGATAATTTTGTTTTTAAGCTCTTGAATTGTTGTGGGATTATTGCTGTACACTTTCGATTTTATTGCTGTACACTTTCGATTTCACAAAACCCCACAAAAATTTTTTTTCAGTTTCTAGAAATTTATCAACCATCATCTGGACGGCACGATTTGTTGGAGCATTTTCTCTACGAAATTTTGTTCGAAATTTCCTAATTACATCTTGAAAACTTTTACCATTTTCAAAAAATGTTATAATAACAAAAACACATTGTTCCTTCGTATAACGTTCCATATTAACTAACCGGAATGTATTTAGAATATACCTAAAGAAACCTCGTATAAAAATTCCAGGTAGAAAAAAAATGGTGGCAAAATCAAAATGATACCTCAATTTTGAACATCCCTTATATTTAAATATCTTTGAGTTATAAGTGTAATTCAATTTATTTTTTATATTTTATTATTTGCTTAAATATTTAATATTTACATATTATTTGTCATAGATTAATTCATATTCTTGCTTTGTCTTTAATTTTACCCCATTGAAAACGATGAATTATAGCTGTCAATCAGATATAGGGTAACTGAGTCAGGTATCAAGTGGCTAAATTAGGTATCAGAAAGCTCGGTCAACAGTACAATAAAATATTTTCAATTTTTCTTGGATTCAAACCTTAGATCCCCTTAAGTGAGAGGTCATCACACTAACTCACCTCTGCTATTCAATCTTTAATTCAAAATTAATTTAATGAAATTATTTTAAATAATTTTATTAAATTTAAAAACTTACTATAACCCTGTCACAAACTAAATAAACATAAATAAATAAAACGAAATGAATAAATAATGTATAAAAAACATTAATAATTCATATCAAAAGCTTCTTATATAATTATGTCCTTATATTTGAGCATAAATTTGTATTTGTTAATTTTCTTATAACAATTTCCTTCTACATAAGTATATTATGCTTCAATTATTATTTAATAATGTATATCAGGTCATTTTATTTGTTTTACATACAATTTTCCTTTATATTATCAAAAAATATAACCTTAAGGCCTATATACATTTAAATTTAAATTTATAACATGCATACATACATATGTACTAAGCCTTTGTATATTGTTTTTTCGCCGGAAAATCTATACAAAAAATTTAACCTATAACTCTATAAATAATAATTTTTTTTGTTTTTTTTTTATTATGTAAATATGTTATAAAATTTATGTTTTATTGAACTTTTATATACACATGTGTGCACACATATACCATAATGTTGGTTCAACATCAAAAAAATAGAATTTGTATATAAGACAAATATTACATAAAAATGAAATTAAACCGAAGTTAAACAAAAAAATATACAATTTCTAGTATTGCCATTAGCTATTTTATATCCGTTTTTTACCTACTTTTTTTCAGCACATTTTTCAAAAAAAAGGGCCTATATAGTTTTACTCAATGCCACCGTCAGGCCGTCCTAAAACTCCTACTACGTTTGATATAAGAAAATTGGATTTTGACTATGGATAAATATTTAAAAAAAATTAATTTCATGGAACACCTTTTTTCTGTAACCCCATTTGTTACGGAGCTACAGCCCTCCCAAAGTCTGGAAAAGTCCTTTATTTAAATTGTTATAACAAGAATTCTAGTTCTAATATAAGGTATATTTTCAATCTAGGAATTATTAAAGATAACAGATTTTATATGCCTTATGTATATAATGTTCAAAATAAATATGTATAGGGTTGCCATACGGTACTTTAACTAACCGTTATGCCAAATTTTCGAAAACTCATATCATTCAAACGGTTTAAGTAAGAAACTTGAAGTTTTAGGAGATATTAGATCCTTAACAATTATTATGAGATATTTAAGAAAATTATTTTGTGACGCCTAGTTTTTAGGAGCTGTAACGGGTTGAAATTGAAATTTTGCTATTTTTAAACTCCTGTAACTTAAATACCCACCTAAATTTTTTTTTAGTAATATACAAGATTTAAAGCTACTGCATTATATTTCAACATATGTTAAAGGTTTTGCTTAAATTTAAAAAGGGTCCCTTAAATTGAAGAAAGTGTCTTTTAGTATTAACCATTTTTGCTTAGATAATAAAATTCTTAATAAAATTCCAAATTTTGGTGGAGTTTACAATTTAAATCCTAGAACCTTAAAAAAATTCAGGAGGGTAGGAATGGGCATATCCTCGAGAATCATCATAAGTTTGCTTAGTAAAAATTTGGGAACCTTCCCCAATAAAGGGCTATAGAATTTAAAAATTTCCTTTTTTTAAAAATCAGTAACTTTAGCACCTGTGTTTTACTCAAAACGCAGTATGAAATAAATGTGTAGTTTTCAAAATGTCCTTTTTCAAAAACCCTAGTTTTTATTATCCTTTACATTGTTTTTCTTTGTTATTTTTTTTTCAAAATGATGTCCTTAAGTAATTGATTTTTTTTTGTTGTTTTGATTTCTTCAAACTCCTACTTTTTCTATTAAAAAATAAAAAAAAATGAAAAATTGAAAAAAAATATTCGTATCCGGAAAAGTTGACATGAATTTTTACTTAACCTTTCCCTGCAAAGTTCTGTTAAAGGTTTTAAAAAAATATTAACCAAGAAAAGTTTTTTTTTTATATAAAAACTTTTTTTAAATTTATTTTGTTGTTGTTTTTAAAACAAAAAGAAAATTAAAAGGAAACCCAATTTATCTTGAAAATCTTGTTAAACATAAAACAATAATAAACAAAAAAAAAATAAGTAAATAAGTAAATATATATATTTTCAATTAATAATAAGAAAAACATACATTTATATTGGAACATAATATAAAAAAAAAGTTTTTCCTAAGTTTTTTAGTTTTTCTTTTTGAATTTCTAGAATAGGAAAACTACAAGAGTACAAGGACATGAAAATTAGGCACTATCCTTTTTTGTAGTTTTATCCTTAAATTTATCCTAGAGTTATTTTTTAATAATATGGAATATTTTTGAGGGATCGTGTCAAAGTTCTGAAATTACAAAATTCTTAAACATATTTTAATAAGGATCCTTTGTTAATTTTTAATTTTGATTTTGTTCTGAATCCTATTACAGTTCTGAATTCTACTAACAAAATCATTAGCTAGGTCGAGATTCTGATAGAGATCTTGTGATTTTAGACCAAATCAATGTTATGCACTCTTTTAGATGACATATGATTTAAAGCTGAAATTTTTTACAATGAGGAGTTTTAAGGTTGATTTAGAATATCGGAGTCTTAGGTTCGTTTTCAGAATAAAATTTTTATTGTTTTCACGTGAATTTGGTAATTTTTCAAATGAAATTCGTCTTTTTTCAAATCAATGTAATCTTTTTTCAAAATCATTGAGCGGCGGAAGTGAAACTGACATGATTTGAAAAACCTAGCCCCAAATTCCGTAATTGTAACTATAAAAGGGGGAAAATTTTAATAAGTCATAAAAAAATTCACATGAAACTAGACCAATAAAAATTAAGGACTTTTTAGATCAATTTAGTTTGAAATCTATCAAATCCTCATGGTGACCAAATGTAATTTAAATAATTCTCAAATACAATATTAGATTTTACAAATCATTAACATCTATTGTTGACACTGTTGTTGGACATATAAATCTTACTTAGTGGATCTTCTTGATCTTTTCCAGAATAGAGATTAGTATTTAAATTTTTTACCCTCCTAGAACTTTCAAATCTACAAATTTAAAATTCTATATGCCGAAGGATCACTTTTATTTCTCTGCTCCTTCGAAGTCCTTCTAACATCTTTCTATACATTAATGACTTACCAAGGACCTTTCAATATATACTTAATAGAATCAAAAATAAACTATGTATTAATTTTTTTTTTAAATTTTATACGAAAATTTATCAACTTATTTATTAGACATTGATTTTACCAGACCTGCTACCAGGAATTATAAAAGCCTATTATTTTAGTTAACCTCCATCTTATTGAATATTTTAATGATTTCATCCATATATTCAACTTTTAATGAAAAGAATTATAAACATTTTATTTATAAATAAAATTTCATATTAATTTTATAAATAATTTAACTAAAATATAATTATAAGTAATTCTTAAACTCGAATACAAGATTCTTAACAAATATTTCTGAATTTTTTATATATGAACTAACAAACTTAAAAAAAAATGTCCCACGACTTTTTCCAATGAACTTTCCAGAATTTTATCGAATGTTATTATTAAAAATTGTTTAGCATATATAGGTATAGGTTGTTTTAGGACCTTGAGATCATTAAATAAATTAAAGTGGCTTTTCTAACTAAAAAAATTAATGAATATTTAAATGTGAAATAAAAATGTATTTTTGTATCAATTTTCAACTTAAACCCATTAATAATTTATATTATTTTTCATGTAGCCTTGGTTAATGCTTTTAACTTGCTGTGTTAATTTTGTTTTAGGTTTTGTTTATAGTCTACAATCTTGATGTACAATACAGGTTTATCCTTCTGTCCTTCTATTTTTGATGAAGTCTCAACTCTTTAAAAAAAAAAACAATTTATAATAAATTTCTTGCAAAATTAATTTGAAACAAAAATAATTCAAAATTTTTGTAAAAATCTCATATATTTTTATAAGAATGTAACATAGAAAGTATTCAATTAGACCCTTAAAATATAAGGATGCTTCTGTATTTTGTTTCACAAAATATAAAGTATAGGCAGAGTCTTGAAATCTCCTCAGACTGATCCATTTAAGAAGGATGATATATTACAAAGGAATTTGAAGATTTTAAGAGCCCCTCCTTTACAATCGATAGAAAATTTTAGAAATACAGTAAGAGTTGTAGAGTTTAGGATTTTATATATTCCTTCAAATGAATATTAACTCGATATTTAAGATAAGTTTAAAACGTATCGACATAGATATATTTATTCCAACTTGCTTTACTACAGCTGTTGTAGAGTTCTGGCCCTCATATATTACTAACCAGACTATATTTCAAACTAGGTACAATAAATTCGATATAAATTCCAAAACTCCAAGTAATTTGGATTATTAAAATATAATTTTAAATTCATAGGCCTTGCGATTCGATACAAACTTAAAATTTCCATACAATGTTTAATTTTAGAATCCAATTGTAGTTATTTTTGCTTTATATAGCTCATAGCATATGCCATACCAACACCTAGACTTTACTACTTATTGTGTATCCCACTTTTTACATACTTTATATTAATTTACAAGTAATACTCTTACATCCGCATTCCCCCGTTTAAATTCCAAATAATTAAAAATTTTTTTTAAAACAACAATTATAAATTCTAGAAATTTGAAAAAAAAATCTTGACACCATCAAGAACCTTGTGTAAGTTCATCAAAATACACATGTGTATATTTAATATAATGTCTAAAAATAACCAAATAGCCTTACCTATACCTATACAAAATAAATATGTTCAATTTTTTCTCTTTACGTATATAATAAATTTCGAATTCTAAAACTCAGTTAAACATCTTCATATCTTTTCAAATTATGTCTTAACATAAGGACTACCTTATTCATACTGAATCGAATTGAATCCTTTTTTACTTTAAAAAAAAGGATAAACTTCACCTGTTGATTAAAATTCTCTATTTCGAAAAAAAAATTATTTGCTGAATTCATTCTCTCTTTGTATCCTGATTTGTATTAAATATAAAATTCATTTCAATACAATTATAAAATAGGAGTAATAATGTTGCTTCAACAATTTTTGTTGCTGATTAACGCAAAAAATGTTTCATATCTTTTAATTTTTTTAATTCGTTACTTTTAGAAAGTTTAAAGTTATATTGTATTTAATTAAACTATTAAAAACTTAATTAAATTAATATGGATATATATAATTTTAGCTTTGGGTTAAAAAATTGGACTTTGGATTTTAAAAACTTAAAAAAAAAACTGGAATTCAAGAATACCAGAATTATGTTCTACAGAAGGATTAAAAATGTTCTATAACTAGAAAGGAAGTCTAGGATTCAATATTTTATTAGTGTTAATTAAACAGAACTAATTTTAATCACTTGAATCCTGATGAAAAAAATTAAACTCATATTTTAAATTATAAGTTTGCAATTCATTTAGAAGAAGGTTCTGCAGAATCCTATTCTAAATCCTGTCTTTAAAAGGATCCATGTTTTAAAACTATGTTAGTCTTTTTATTAAAATTAAATCTTAGAATCTAAACTTTACATGGATTAAGAATATAAGATAACGAAGGACCTTTGACTTTTAAAACAAATAGAAGAATAATTTTGATTTTTAAGAAGACTTGATTCGTTTAATAAAATCCTCAACAACATTATAACTCATTATTTACTCTCAGAAGCATTCTGTCAGAATCACTTCTAGGATTAAATTACGTAATGGGTTTACGACTTACCAATTTTTTAACTCAATAATCAAATTGAAGTGATAGTCCTTGATGTAATAGATGTCTTGAGCTATTTAATTAAATTCAGAACTACATTATATCAAAATTTTATTTCAAGGACATTATAGGTATATAATCCTTTTCCCTTAATTTTTTAAAATTAACCTCATAATGAACGGCATATATTTCTAGTAGAAATTCTCAACATCATTATCATTCAAAACTTACTCTCTGGAACATTCTGTGAGCCTTTTCTCTTTTCATTTTTTAAGAAAAATCTCATAATGAATGGGTCATAAATTTCTAGTACTTAAAGCATAAGGACACTTACAGAAATGTAATTAAAAATATTTTCAAAACGTTTATCTTCAGATATAAATACAATGGAATCAAAGTACTTATTAAAGTTCTTACATCACCAATTATACTTTATTACCAAAATACAATATGCGATATGTTTTCTAAAAATATCTTAAGATAAAGTTTTTTTCTTTTTTTAATTCTTCTATATAACTAGGTGTTATTTAATAGATTTTATTAACATTAAACACGGTTAAGGGTCATAAAATATCATTTATAACACAAAAATTACTTTATTATATTATTAGATACTCAGATCATGTAATTGATTTAATAAAAATTTCTATTGTAACTTTTTTATTTTTCTAAAAATAAAATTATTAAAAAAAAAATCCTGAAACTCCCCCGCTCCCATTTTGTAAGCATGAATCCATTCTTTAATAAAAAAAAACAACCAATTGTTAAGTAATCTTACAGATACTTATATAAGAGGCGAATATTGAAAACAATCGTTTTAAATGAAATGAACTAAAAAAGACAAGTAATTTTCTTCTATTTTTTTTATTATTATTATTCCTTAGCCTCAATCAAAGAAATCTCAATACCCATCATCAACATTATGATTATGTCTAATTAAAGATATAAATACAACTATAATAGTGTTATAATAATATGTTATAGTATCTTATTTTGTATCTTGTAGTTAGTATAAAACTAATGAGACGTGTTCTGAATTTAAATTTTGTTCGAATCGTTTTTTAAAAATAAACCCAAAATAAGTTTTGTAATGGTTTTAATGGACAATTTGTTGGGATTTTTATTCCCTAATCAGAAGATATGTTAAAAACAGTTGAAGAAAAGGTTTTTATTAGGTCTATCTGATCATTGAATTAAATAATATTTTAATATCTATATTTAACTAATTAACTGGGACTATTTTTGAATGGATGGAGGTTCAGATAAATTAAATAGAAAATCTATTATACGCTATAATAAATGTATACTTTGCTCCTCCTGATTGTACGCTCCTCCTGAATAAAATTAAAACTTATCATTTGGGACTTAAGTATTTTTTCACTTTATTATTCCGCTATTTGATTTCTTTTCAAAAATTTATCATTTGAATTTCGACTCCAGTTCTAGATTTTGGACATTTATAACCCTTCCATTTGATCCGTTATTTTTGAATTCTATTAGGGTAGCTGGGATATGATAAATTTAAATTTTTTACAGTTACATACATATTTTACTAATCAAACTTTTATATCCTTAAAGTTCAAACTTTTTAAATTAAAGTTCAGAATTTACAAATTTTGCATACTTTTAGGATGATCTTATTTTTATTTGCATATACGGATAGAAATGAATACGAAAATCAATTAAATACTCAACATAATCAAAAACTTTTGTATTATTCTGGAATATAAGCTAAAATTCCTTTAAGTTACATGCGTTGATCCGGGTATTTGTTGTTTTAAAACAATCCATATTATTTTAATTAAACACAAATGTATATGGTTTGATTTTGGGAATAGGAATTGGAAAAGGAAGTTTGGAGACTGGGAATAAAGTGGATGAAAAATATCCAAAGTCATCCAGAGTATTTTGGGTAGTTATTTTTATTTACGGGTATGGATTTGCTTTTAGGGGTGCGATTAGGGATTACGAATGGAATGTTGAAGAATAGACATAAGACAAGTTAAAATTTTTTAACACAAAAAGCAAAGCTGAAAGATTTAAAAGTTAAAATCTTTTTTAATTACTTATTTCCAATGGCAACCAGGTCATTACAATTTTTTTTCAGATTATTTTTTATTTGTCTAAAAAATTTATATAAAAAAAAACAGATAATACTTTTTAAGTATTATATTTACTTAAATCTAATTGTTATAACATCAAAAAAAAAACCATTTAATAATAACTATTACAAATTATTATAAAAGATTTGAGGTGTAGATTAAAAAAATAATATAAAAGAAAACTAAATATAAATATATCTTGTTGGGAAAATCTAAAAAAGATTATCACAGATAATTCTTAAGATTTAATATTTTTTATTTTCATTTTGAAAATTGGGTTTTGTCTTTATAAAATTGAAATGTTGAGATTTTTTACTAATTTCATCTTCATTTATTTAAGTGTAATATTTTGTTTAAGTGTTAAAATTAATTATTATTAAGTTTTTCCATTTTCATATAAGTGAGAAAATCTTAAAAGAATTAAATAAAAATCCATTTATAAAGATTTAGTAATAATTTTAAAAAATAAAAAATTGAAGAATTCATTCTTCAGTTTGCTGAGAACAGGATTCTATTGCACCAACAACTTATTACTAATAAAATAGTGAATTAATTGTTTTTTCAAGTTTGAAGTTCGACCAATGAAGTTTTATAGTAAACCACCACTC
>OY720445.1:86105559-86160647 GCA_963082915.1 Dolichopus griseipennis | reverse complement strand
GGTTACGCTGATCACAAATATATATACTTTTCCATATCTAGCTCGCTTCCTTTAGGTGGTTACAAACACCATACCAAAGTTAATATACCCCTTTACCTATTCTATAGGTGTAGGGTATAAAAACCAGCAATTTTTTCTATTTTTTTATTATTATTATTCTTTAGCCTCAATCAAAGAAATCTCAATACCAATCATCAACATTATGATTATGTCTAATAAAAGATATATATACAACTATAATAGTGTTATAATAATATGTTATAGTATCTTATTTTGTATCTTGTAGTTAGTATAAAACTAATGAGACGTGTTCTGAATTTAAATTTTGTTCGAATCGTTTTTTAAAAATAAACCCAAAATAAGTTTTGTAATGATTTTAATGGACAATTTGTTGGGATTTTTATTCCCTAATCAGAAGATATGTTAAAAACAGTTGAAGAAAAGGTTTATATTAGGTCTATCAGATCATTGAATTAAATTATATTTTAATATCTATATTAACTAATTAACTGGGACTATTTTTGAAGGGATGGAGGTTCAGATAAATTATATAGAAAATCTATTATACGCTATAATAAATTTATACTTTGCTCCTCCTGAATAAAATTAAAACTTATCATTTGGGACTTAAGTATAAGTATTTTTTCACTTTATTATTCCGCTATTTGATTTCTTTTCAAAAAATTTATCATATGAATTTCGTTTTAGTTCTAGATTTTGGACATTTATAACCCTTCATTTATAATATTTAACTAATTAACTGGGACTATTTTTGAAGGGATGGAGGTTCAGATAAATTATATAGAAAATCTATTATACGCTATAATAAATTTATACTTTGCTCCTCCTGAATAAAATTAAAACTTATCATTTGGGACTTAAGTATAAGTATTTTTTCACTTTATTATTCCGCTATTTGATTTCTTTTCAAAATTTATCATATGAATTTCGTTTTAGTTCTAGATTTTGGACATTTATAACCCTTCCATTTGATCCGTTATTTTTGAATTCTATAAGGGTAGCTAGGATATGATAAATTTAAATTTTTTTCAATTACATAGTTTTCAGTTATTTACTGGTCAAAATTTTTTATCTCTAAAGTTAGAATCGAACTAAAATCGAATTCCAAACATTGTTATGAATTTACAAATTTTGCATACTTTTAGGATGATGTTATTGTTATTTGCATATACGGATAGAAATGAATACGAAAATCAATTAAATACTCTACATAATCAAAAACCTTTGTATTATTGTGGAATATAATCTAAAATTCCTTGAAATTACTTGCGTTAATCACTTTTTTTTAATTTTCATTGAGTCTAGGTCAACAAATAAAAGTAATGGACAAGAAATTATAGTTGCAGGTATTTTTGATTTTAGACAATCCATATTGCCCTCCTTTAACTAAACTTTAAAATAAGACCTTTAATTAAACACAAATGTATATTTTTGCATTTTGGGAATAGGGATTGAAAAAGGAACTTTGGAAACTGAGAATAAAGTGGGTGGAAAACATAGAAAGTCATCAAGAATATTTCGGTTAGTTTTTTTGATTTAAGGGACAGGATTTGATTTTAGGGATGTAAATAGGGATTACGAATGGAATGTTGAAAAATAGAGATAAGACAAGTTAAAATTTTTGAATACAAAAAGCAAAGCTGAAAGACTTAAAAATTAAAAATCATTTTTAATTACTTATTTCCAATGGCAACCAGGTCTTTATGATTTTTTTTTCAGATTATTTTTTATTTGTCTGAAAAATTTATTTAAAAAAAAACAGATAATACTTAATCTAATTGTTATAACATCAAAAAAAAACCATTTAATAATAACTATTACAAATTGTTATAAACGATTTGAGGTGTAGATTAAACATATAATAATAATAAAACTAAATATAAATATATCTTGTTGTGAAAATCTAAAAAAGATTATCACAGATAATTCTTAAGATTTAATATTTTTTATTTTAATTTTTTAAATTGTATTTTATCTTTATAAAATTGAAATGATGAGGTTTTTATTTATTTCAGCTTCATTTATTTAAGTGTAATATTTTTTTTAAGTGTAAAAATTAATTATTATTAAGTTTTTCCATTTTCATATAAGTGAGAAAATCTTAAAAGAATTAAATAAGAATTCATTTATAAAGATTTAGTAATAATTTTAAAAAATAGAAAATTGAAGAGGTTTATGTTAGAACAAAATGTTGAATTCAGTCTTAAGTTTGGTGGGAATAGGGTCTATTGCACCATCAACTTATGATTAATCAAATAGTCAATTAGTAATTTTTTTCAAGTTTAAAATTTGACTAATTAAGTTTGATAAGTAAATTAAACCTCCCCACTTTAAAAAAATCATTATTTGATTAATATTTAGTGGTTAGTTCAATAGAGCCCAGATTTGAATTATCGTACACATTGAATTTTCTATTTGATTTTTTCGAACTTATCTTTTAATCCTGGATTACCTGATTCCGATAATTACACATTATATTTTATTGCTCAGCAATTTTTAAATCCTTTTCAGTCCTTTTATTAAGTGACATTATTATATTAGACTACACTTCATTCGCTTTTCGCAATGCCCTGAGATATGATTACTCAGCTGTTTTCAATATTAACTTTTGGTACTTAGTTTGCCTTGAACAAAATTTTTCTTTCTATGTCTAAATCCAAGAAACTTAAGTTCAATATTTTCTATAAAAATACATATTTTAACTTACCCTTAACCTAGTTTCTGTATTCTAAGCTTCCTAGACTTTGTATTCTAAAATTAAGTTACTAAAATTTAATGAAAAAATAAAGTACAAATTAATTTACTTTAAATTTAATATTAGCCTTTAAAGTATTACTTTAAAATAAAAATATTAAAATTAATAATTGTAAAATATTTTATCAAATTAAATAACCACTAATTAACCATTATTAAAATAAAATTTGTAACTAAAACGTAGGAATTTTCAATTATCTCATTAAACTAAAAGTATTAAAATTTATAATATTGTTGTTTATAAACTTTTAATATTTATTATGAATTTGATTTCTTTGATGGAATATAATCTACCAAACTTAAAATTTAATAACTTGGTAATAATAAATATTATGAAATGATAATTAAATCATAAACACAAATATAATGACAATTAATATAATAATATTTCTTAATTATAATTAGTTTATAATATTTTGCTTGTTAATTATTAAATTCTGCTATGGTAATGAGGCATTTTTCTATTATTAAGATTTTTAAAAAATTGCATACTTTTAGGGTCTACAAAAAAGAGTTATATTTCCTTCATGTAATATAATTAAATTTAAATGTATTTTAATTTTTTTATTCATAATAATAAAGAAGGATTCTTATCCATTTTGGCTGAAATAAACTAAAACTTTATTTTCTGCTTATTTTTCTTATTGTAGACTTTCAATCTACTTCTAATTTTCTATTATAAAGCCTCTAACTAAGCTTATCCCGTAATATTGATTATATTTAAGTGTTAAACACACATTATGTTTAAGAAGAAGATTTTATTAAAATATTTTAATTAAATTTAGCATAAACTATCACATTATCAATTACAAACTTCTCAAATTTTGAACAGAAATTTTTTCTTCATTTTTTATTCAAGTATATTATAAAATTTTACTAACAAAATTATCTTAATTCTAATTTAATTCCTATTTAATCTTATCATAAATTATAGATCAATTTTAATACACTATAACATTATTAGATTACTTGAGAATATCAGATTTCAATTTTCAGAAGCAAACACTAATTAACTATATAACTAAATTTATAAAATAATTTTATATCGTCATCATATGAATCTAATAAAATTATATTATAACTAATAATTTAAAATCAAATTATATTTAAAATACATATACATACTGGCATATATATATAAATCCTATTAAATTGTATAATATATAAGTACTTTCATTGGTACTTTGATCTTATATATGAAAATGTGTGTAGGTATTAAATTCATATAAAATTTCAAACTTTGGTTAAATTTATGTCAACTATGTGCTCCAGATTTCATAAACTACAATTTTATAAACTCTTATATAATATTAAGTTTTCTTACCAAGTACAAATTCACCTTTATACCTTCTAAGAAACATTTCCTATAAAATTTCTACAACACCTAAAGGTATATATTGGTACTTTACATATTCAACATATAATAATTAACTTAAACTTGTAAAAAATTCGTATTCATACTTACATTAAACATTTACTTCAATCCTCTGTATAAAATTCAATTATATTCTAAATATCGTTTTCCGTTAATAATTTTAAAAATTTAACGTAATTAAATTTTTATAATAACTTTTAGAAACACTTCATTTTTACTACGCTTTTGATAAAAAATTTAATTAACGAAAATTAGATAAATGGATACCGAATACACTGTAAGGAGGAATCACTTAGTACTCTTACTTTATTTTGTAATTTAAAGAACCTTTATGTAATCAGATTTTAATGAATTCGTTCCAAAAAGTAAGAAATAAAATATTCTGTGTTCCGATAAAAAACTGTTAGTAGTTACAAAGTCTAGGAAATTTTTTAGGTTTAATTGTAGCATCCACTGCAGATACGATCTACTAGTTAAATAATGATAGTGATCCCCCTTTAATAAAAAAAATCTATTAAAACAAAATTTATAATTTTATTTAATATTAATAGTAATATTTAAGTATTACAAAATTAAATTAAAACTTAATCAACTGTAACCTGTTCAATATTAGATCTAATATTATATCAATTATACCAAACCCAATGACAAGATAATCCCAATATTAGCATAAAAGTAATCAGACCTTAATTGTAATCATAGTGGTTATTTTTTTACATACATAAATATTAATTTACATAAGAAGGAGAGTAATGGTAATGTCCTTATCCATTGTAGTAAAATCATTTATATAATACTTTGAATGTATCTGAGTCCTTGGAATGCAAGATTATGATTGAAGGAATCAAAGTTTAAGAACATTTTTGATGAGTGCATAATTGAAAACTTTCATACAGTATATGTATATAATATAAATTCGTTGAAAGAATTCCTTCTTCTTATTCAACTTTAACTTTTCTTTTCAACTACTAGTTATATATATATACATATAATTATATACCTACAATACATATACAAATTTTAAATAATACGAGAGATCTATTAACTTTTATGATGAATGAAAAAAATTTTGAATAGAACTATTGTGTTGGTTTTTTTATAGTGGTGAATCTTTTAAAATGCATGTGAATTTCCCGTTATTAGTTTTAAGGATATGATGAACTTTTGATGGTGTATAGTCTTTACCTAATGCTTACCTTTTGTTAAATAATAGTTTGGGATTTTAAATATAATATTAACAATAAGTAAATTTTATAATTATAATAAAGGAAAGAATAAGAAGTTGTAAAGCAGTTATTATCTAGAAAAAAAAACATTAAAACATTTTCATAATTAAATTAATGATTTAAAAAAAAAAAAGAAAACATTAAATGCTTTTTAATTAATTTTATTTTAAATGCATATTGAGTTAAAAAAAATTTAAAAAAAAAATAACATATGTTTTAATCACAGTAGAATTTAATATAAACTTTTCTTTGATTTTTATAGTAGCTAAAAAGTTTTTTAACTACCACTTAAAACTAATTACAGATTTTTTTAGAAATAATAAAAAGTTTTTGTGCGAATAATTAAAATTTGGATTTTTAAAGTTTTTTGGAGTAGCATTTTCAAGTTCTTATCAACGTTTATTTTTAATTTCTTAACAATTCTCAGTTTACACATTTCTTTTAAATTAATTCTTCGTTTTTGCATTTTTATGCCAGGTACTTTACCACTGAATCCCCTAGCGTTTATTTATTTATTTATTTAAATTCTAATATTAAAATTAGAGACCTTAGCGTTTTTCGTGGCAATTATTAAATTCTGTTAAGATAAAAAAAAAATTGCATACTTTTAGGATCTAATAAAAAATATTTCCATTTCCTCTGCATAATATAATTAAATTCAAAAGTATATTATTATTAAATGTTTCAATGCAAATGTTATTACTAATGACTTCCTTTACATATTTTGGGACCAAGGATCCTGCACAGAAAACTCCCTTATACTTTTATTGGAACATACAATTATTGTTAAACATTTTTAACTGTTAAGAAAATAATCATTTATGACAAGTATGAAGTATAAAACCTTGCCAAACTGAATGCTACAATTATTCAGAATAGCAAAGAATGGCTTTGAAATTTTTTACAAATACGCTTAGAATTGTGTACGTATATATCAATATAAATTTTTTTTTCAGTTTTTGTCCAATATCACTGTATTTAAGGGTATAGGTCTTCAACTTATCATTCCCACCTACCACGAGACTGTTTCCTGCGGCTGTTGTTGTATTCTTTAATGTGAGGTTGCATTGATTTAGTTCATTTATTATGTTGCTGCTCCGGGTTTTATTTAGATGATCTTCTGCTTATATGTATTATGGTTCTAACAAATTGAAAAGGACTTTAGAATCTACTTCCATATATATAAACCTAAGTTACTTATTAGAAAACAGCAGAATAAATTTAATAAAAGATTTAATATTATTTCTTAATTTATTATATATTTAAATGTATATATATACTAAAACTTTTAAAAAAAGTTTCACTTATAAATTATAATTAAATTATGTTCTTAAGTGTCTAAGACATTAGATAATACTAATTTTAACATACAACATTATTTGCAATAAAAACTTATTGAATATTTAACTAGACTACATTTGTTTTTAAATTTAATCAATTACTTATCGTATTATTATTATTATTTGTAACACTTTCTTTTAATATATAAAATTGTACTAAAGTTATTGTATATTCTACAATTGTATTAAAAAATTTTAATGTAAACTTATTACCGAATTGAAATATTCCAAATGCTATAAAATATTTTGATTTTCTATATGAATAATATCGTTGAAAACAATCAATCTGAAAGTAATTTATAAAAAAAAAAATGGAAATTTTTTATTTATGAAGTGGTCATTACTTATTAATAAAATGGTTATTATATTTAATAATGTGCTTTAAAGATATATTAAAAAAAGATTTTAATAATAGAAAGTGTTTTAAAAGAACATAAATTCATAGTAAAAATAATAGTTCGAGTTTTTAGGTTTTAGATAATAGAAATTTAGATTCTAGACTAAGTATGGGGAAAATTGTCTAAAATAAACTAAATTACTTCGAAAACTGAGTGAGAAGTTTATTTCAAACTTAAAATTTAGCCGAAAATCCCTTTTATTTTAAATCCCAAATCCCAAATTTTTTTTAATGGGGTCGGTCAAAAACAGAGTTTGGGAAAGTCACCCTAAATAGCTGTAGAAGATTTCTCTGGATATAGTGTACTATATCAATGTTTACAACAAGTAAAAGAATCAATTAAAATTACATGTAATTTCCAAAAAGTAATTAAATTTTGTGTTTAATTACTTTTCTAATTATTTTTTGATACTTAAGTATTTTCAAGTATTTAAGTTCCATTTAATTAATTGGATGAAAATATTTGCAAAATACTTAAATATATACTTGGGGAATAATTAATTTGTTAACACTTAAGTATTTCTCAACTCTTAATTACTCAAAAATACTTAAGTTTCAAAAAATAATTACAAAAGTAATTGAAATCAAAATTTAATTATTTTCTGCGAGTTATGAGTATTTTTTTTACTCGATTCTTTTACTAATACTTAAATTTTATAAATATCCTAATTTAAGTATTACTTGTATTTGACAAAGTAATGAATATTAGGTAAGGGTACTGATATTTGTACTGATACTCTGAATAATACAAGTCTGAATATTACTGTACTCACAATGAACTAGAGCAGTGATTTTAATCTTATGTAAACTAGTGTAGATTAAGCAAACAGTGATTTTAAAAAAAATATTAATATAATATTAAATTACCTTTTCTTCTATTATACGATTTTTCAATATAAAATTCTTTTGTATAAAATTAATTTTATAAAATGAATTTATTTCATTAATTAATATTTGTATTGATAACATTAATATAATTATTTGAAAACAATTTGTTAAATCAAAAAATACTGTATTCAATTGTAATAATAATGGAATTTTACTATATAATATAATTGCTGTATATGAATTAACAAAAACATGTATAAATACAATTATTAATGATGACATTATAAATATATTATATATTTTAAACATTTTCATTGATAATTTTTCAATTTTCCAATATAAATTAAATATTTTTATAATTATTTTATAATTTTTTTCATAATTTTCATTATTTTTTTCTATTGCATTTTCATTTAATTGAATATTATTAATTAAATAATTTAATTTTTTATATAATTTATTAAATAATTGTGATAATATTAATGAACCCAATGTTATTAAAATATTAAAAGTAAATATATATGTTGTTAAATAATTCAGTGCTAAAAATGTTAAACGATTCATTAAAGTTCTGGTATCATCATCCCTCATATTATACAGGGTGACAAATAATGAATCCAATATTGCAATATATAAACTAGATATAATTGATATTATTATTAATATTAAGAATTTTTTTGATAATATATTATCAATTTCAATTAAATTACAATTATTATTATTATTAATAATTTTATATATTTTTATTGTATTTAATTTAATTGCATTAAATAAATTAATTATATTAATTTTATAATAATATTGTATTATTGGACATACTAATGCAACAATAACTAAAAATATTTCTAATAAATTATTAATTATATCTAAATATTGATCAATAGATGCAATTAAAAATGCATTCTCTAAATTTGATGGTTGAAATGTACTTATTGATAATGTACGAAATATTGTTGTAATTATAAATAAAAATTTTGAATATTGAAATTTTTCAAGAGTTTTTGAATATTTTATTGATATAATACCGAAAAAATTTAAATAATATAAAAAATATTTTAATATTTTAAGATTTTTTAACATTTTTTTATAAGTTATACTAGTCAAAAAATGAATATTAATGCGATTAACATTATCTATAATGCTGTTATATACTTTAATTAAACTAATGTAAGTTTCCGATTAAATACTATTATTGAAGTATTAATTTTTTTGAAAAATAATAGTATATGGTATTTTAATAAATAGGAATAGTATAAATATTTGATTATAGTATAAATAAAATTAACATACAATTCAACTTAAAAAAATTAATCAAAATTTATTTTAATTTAATTGAATATTTCTCTGAAAATACGATTTTTCGAAATTGATTTTCTTAAGTGAACAAATTCTTGATGGAATTTGTAAGTGTACAACAACTTTGATTTTAATTACTAAAAAATTTAATCTATAACAAAATATTGAAGATAATAATAAGACCTTTGAAAAAATATTTTGCAATGTACTAGAGTTATTATAAATACTTTACACACTAAATCATGCTGAATAAAATAGAATAGAAATTATAATGTAAAAGCAATTGGAATCGAAAAAACTTAAATGAAAATAAAATTCAAGGCTTGTTAAAAAAAATGGCTTTGCGAATTAAAAATTATATATTTATTACTTAACTAAAAGAAGGATTACTTTGATTATTTTTATATGTTTGTTAAATTGAAAAACGGGTCCTACTATATAACAATTATTAGGACCCATTGTAAATTTATTCTTAGTTAAGGCTTTATCACTAATTTTATTACAAAATAAATTTTAACCGAGTTTGAAGTAATGTTAATAAATTAACTAAAAGCATGTAGAACTTTCATTTCAAAAATTCTTCTATTCCATTCAATTATTTCTAAAATTTTGCTCTAGCACCAATTTGGTCTATTTTTAATATTTTTAGTAAAGATCGGTGTACGAACTGTGCATGCCATTTAGTTCTGGATCCTTCTTGTAAATTTAAAATTAAACTCCTTCTAATTTTAATATTATTATACTAATAGAATAAATGTAGACTTTATTTATTTAACTTATATAATTAAAAAAAATTGTCGAAGTAATATTTTTCGATATTTTTCCCTTTAAATCGATTTTTAGTAGGCAAATCATAATATAATTGAAATAAATTATACCATATAGAATAATAATACATTATTTAAGGTAAACCTACATTAAATAAGGTAAAGTTAAATAAGGTAGAAATTCTTAAAGAATTAAATTTTCTTACTGTCCAATTTGAAAATCGAATTTAATTTAATAATTTAAAATATCTAGTTCTACCATTTTGAGTTCTTCGAAAGTTTTGAATAGATCTTTAAAAGTCAGTGTTTTTTTTTTAAAAATCTTATAACTTTGTTTCTTATAACTTCAAAATGGAAATCTAAAAAATAAAGTAATTATAAGTATTTTTAAAACTTTTTTAATTAAAATACTTAGGTATATTTCATTTCTTATTACCAACCGCTTATATCAAATACAATAAGCGGTAGGTACTTTTTTTGCAACAAAGTTGGACCCTGAGATTTCTGCATATATGCATTAATCCAGTGTGCAGAAACCCATAAGGCATGTTTTTTTATAATGTCCTTCTGTTTGTACGTATATAGTAGGTTTGTACAGTCTAAATATCTGAGCAGAATGTTTTCAAATTTTTATATATATGATTTTTATGTTAACCTATTGAATTGATAAGCTTTTGGAGAAAATCGGGTAACCCCAATGGGTACTTCTCTAGGGTAAATATTTGGTGTCTTTTTCGAATATATTTTAAACCAAAAAGTTGTTACACAAAATAAAGAGCTACAATATTGCCATAGAAAGTTTTATAATCCAACAAAGTAAAGTGTCCCTTTAATTAAATTTAAAAAAAATTTTAGTAAAATTGTTCTAAGTCCAAATTTAATTCCAATTTGAAAATATTTTTAAATAATTATTTTATTAAAAATTTTGTTGGGAATTATTAACACAATAACGAATTACTTTAGTTTGAATAAATATAGTATTAGATTCAATCCTATTAAAGAAATTTTACATTAAGCTGGTACATAACATTATTAGCGGTTGGTTTTGTGATGGACTCAGCATATTTTTTTTTTAAATTATTTGGAAAATTAAAATACATATTAATAAATATCTTTTTTTAATTTGAATTAATCTAATAAATTATTAATTATTAAAATTTACTTTATCATATAATAAATTTAAAATCTATTTAAAAATTATTTTAAATTTAGGTATATATTAAAAGTTAGGACATTTTTGTATAGCAAGTCCCCAAAAAAAATTCCTAAATCAAATTGTTAAATTTTTAGAAAAATTTGTTCTACATAAAAGATATTTGGAATATACGAGTATATAATATAAAATAATTTTATAGAGATAAGAGTAAATAATATGTTATTTAAAAATTTTATTCTCAAGATAATTTATATTTAAAAACAATTAGTTTCGAATCATTTTGTCATTTTTGAATAACTTTATATCAATACATACACAGTATATAGAATGATAAATAAATAAAAAGGATAAAAAGGATACTAGAAAAGGATATTAGAAAGGATTCAAATAACTAAATCTAAGATAAATTTTAAATATGTGCTTAAAATATGCGATAAAATCCTCCCGCTAAAAATACCATAAAAAAGAAAACTTAAAAAGGGATTTTTTTTTTAAATAATAATTTTCCTTATGTCTTTACAAAACAATTTTTTATTAAAAAAAAACAAAATAAGTTATAACTTATAACTTATTTACACATAACTATTAAGAAATAAATTATGGGAAAATATTTATAAGATTTAAGAGTATGATAATATTAAAATATTTTATTTTATTTAATCTGAACCCAAAAAATTATACATAGAAGTAAAGAAACCTTTAAATAGAATCGAGATAAAATGGAGTGATAATAACTTGAAAATTTGCATAAATTGCGGGGGGTGGGAAGGTATACAAATATTAAAAGAATTTTTTAATAAGAAATAAACCTTTATATTAAATCTCACAACCAATGATAAATTAAATATTTATTTAACCCTTTAAGTAATTCATTTCAAACGAATATTTAAATGGTAATCAAACAATTTTTTAAGTATCAAAAACTTATTCTATTTGATAAGTACCACAAAATGTGCATTTAAATATTATAATTTTATAAAATATTCTTTAAATGAAAATCTTTTTAGTATTTAAATAACTAATGTCTAGACTCTATAGACACTTTACATTTTGAAAAGTTATAATTCAAAATGTAATTACTTATAGTTAAGTTTTATTATATTTTTTAATAGTATTTTAATAGTAAATGCCATTTATTCCTCCACCTTAAAATGAACCAAAAGTTTTTCAAAAACTAGTACAGCATTTTTTGTAATAACAAAAAAATGTCATTACCATGCATCTTAAGACTTCGTTTCAACCACAATAAGGACAATAACTAGTCTATGACTAGAAAAATAAGAAGACACCTAATCCCCTGTTAACTTTTGAATATAGAAATATTCCAGAAGTCATGCACGTACAACTGAATAAACTATTATAGTTGATTAAAAAAATTCTCCTAAAAGTATGCAATATTATTTTTTTTTTTTTTTTTTAATGATTTTTCAAAATAATTTCGCTTCAGAAGTTCTAATTTAGAATTTCAAAGTGCTTTATAATTTATTGTTAACGAAATAATAAGGTCCTATGCGAGTGCCTGAATAATATACTCGACTATAGTAGATCCGTTTTTGTTACTAAATCCTTTGAGAATTTTCCTCAAATTGTATTTAAATTTAAATAAAATACTTGTAAAAATAACTTATTGTTCATAAAACTATATAAACTATTTATTTAACACAATTATTTATATTTCAATAACTATATATTATTGTATACTAAAAGGGTCCTAAAAATTCCAGATGTTATTTTCTTAGATATATATATATATATACATATATATAAACTATATATAATACACCATTAACATTTATCTTACGGAAAATATGCAAAAGTATTTATTTTTTAATTTTTCAAAAATGTAGATTCAAAAATTATTTGCACAATAATTCGAATACCCTTAAAAACTTAAAACTAAAACAAAGGAATGCTTTAAATATAATTTAATGTTAAGTTGTTTTAAATTTGAAATATTTAAATGTGGTTTGATAATTTTCAAAAAAATAAGATAAAAATTTAAAAAATAATGGAAAATCAAGGACATTACTTAAGGTGAAGGATGCTATTGAATTGAGATTAAGAAATTTGATTGTATGTAATTAAATCAAAAAATTTATCTGTTAATCAAAAAAAAACCATTGTAAAATTTTAATTAGAATTAATTAAATTTAAAGTAGTGAATCACACACTATTATTTCAATAATAAATATGGTTCTATGATCTGAATAAGAAATGCATACATCAGGTTTTACCCCTTGTTAAGCTCAGACGTCTCATCCTCACATTCTAATTTCTAACTTACTCTCTGTTAAGCAAAACTATATTTGTCCCTATAATCGGGTTATCTGTAAGTCTGAAAATATAATCACTTTTAATCTGCGGTTAAAAAAATGTCTTTATTAATAATTAATAATTTATTAAATTTAATATCTCTGGTAGATGATAAAGGCATATTCATAAAGATTTTCGAAGGTAAGAGTTTAAGATAACTCCCGTCACAACTCCGTATGGAGACCAATTCCTCATACTAACTATGCTTCTAAGGTTCCTAGATCAATTTATTAAATATTCCTAGATCAAGACATTAATTACTCCATCAGCAAAAGACTAAAAATTTGATTTGGAGGAAGATATCAATTTAAGTTTTCCTTGAAAAAATTTCAAACCTAGCTTGGTATAATATATTTTTAATTAATTATTTTAAGTAAAAAAATCTTATTGTTTTATTTTTTGGATAAATAAATTTCAAAACTTAAGTAAACTTAAGTACAGTTTCCTTTTTAATAATTAATAATATACTTATCATACTTATCTCCAAAAAGCTTTTAGCTAAGGAAGTAATTATTGTAATTATATGCAAAATATAATCCTGTTTTTTTTTTAATAGACATCTTAATGCTAATTTTAACTATTCTTAATTGTTTTTTTATTATTATAATGTATTTTACATTATCATTATTTAGGTTTTTATTTAATTATTAAATATATAAAAAAGAAAATTCCCAAAATATAAAGTTTTACATAGTTCCTTAGTTACATAATGTTGATTGTTTAGTGCTGCCTTACTTTGCCACAGCCCACAACAGACAACAACCAAATAAAAAGCAAAAAAATAGTTAATGTACCAGATGTAGTAACTAGAGTACATATCCATTATATAAATATTATATTACTATTTCAAACATCTGTTTTTAACTAACTTATCAATTCTTACCTAAGTGATTATTTCCAAGGACACACACTTCTTTGTATTTGGATTAAAAATACCAAAAAAAAATGGGATAAGAAAAAAAACCAATTAAAAAAAGTTTTAATGTCTAGATAATTTTTGGTATAAATCTACAAATGTTACCATAGATGACCATCATAGGCCAAAAAAAATTATGTCAATATTTAATATAGTAAATCTTGTTACCAAATCTTTGCAGTTTTATTTATATGTTGGTGTGTTTTTTCTTGAATTTATAAAAGATATTTAAATGGAAATCTAATTAGGTCCCTCAGGATAATATAAATAGAAATAAAGAAGCACAGAAGTATATTAAGTAAAAGATTTAAAGGTAGGCATATTATTAATAGATTCAAATTACTTGAATTGAAGCTATTGGGTAACGGTATTTCCTGTTCTTGTAACTTATGTCTAAATTTAACCGACAGAAGTTGGATGCTCTAGTATAAGAACGTTACAATATTTGCAGTCCATCTCTTATTGATTAAATAAAATTTTTCATCTATCCTACTCCTCCAAAGGACCAACTGAAGTCAGCAATTCATGTAAAAAAATCGATCTAAATATTTTTTCCAGAAAAGTTGATGATTGACAATTTTTATTTTTAAAAACCAAAAGGACTTAACCAAATTATTTTTCTGAAATCTGAATCTCTTATTAACTAATTGACTAAAGCCTTAGTATTCAAGTTTTCAAGGACCAACTCAAGTCAACAATTCATGTAAAAAAATCGGTCTAAATTTTTTTTCCGGAAAAGTCGATGATTGATAGTTTTTATTCATTAAACCCAAAAGGACTAAATCAAATTGTTCTTTCTGAAATCTGCATCCCTTATGAACCAATGAACTAAAGTCGAATATCCAACATTAGAGACATCCCAAGATAAACAGTTAGAGCTGTCCAAAATTAGAGGCTTCTCTGTCGGTCTCAGGATATGTAGTTTAAAAGAATTGCTTTTGTAAAATTTTTCTCTTTCCCTTAATTCTTTTAAGGATTCACTAAAATCAAATATGTAAGTATAAAGACATTACATGATATACAATCCGGGAATGTTCAGGTTTCTAACTTTAAAATTCTTAAGTTTTCGCTAAATATTACGTTGAGTCTCAATTCCTTAAGATCCCCCAAATAAAGTCATAACTTCTTAAGTATGTAGGGCCAGAAATTCAGTCATGGGTTTTTGAGGATGTGAAGTTTTTGTTCTTTAAACTATTAAGGACCTTTTAAATTTTTACTTCTAGCCTAGCCTGAATTCCCTAAAGAACGATTAAAATTAACAATTTCAGAATCTCTTAAAGACCAACTGAAGTCAAAAATTCAAATATAGATATCAAGATAAATTATACAAAAAAAAATGACTGCAGAGAATTAAAATAATTAAAATTTTTTTAATTTATGTATATATATGTATAACCAAATTGTGGAAGAAATTAAAAAAAACTATTAATTAATTCCTAGAATACCCCTGAATACATTAATTCTATACTTGTAAAATAATTTTATTACTTAATTAAATTTATGTTAAAAATGGTTTTTTAACTTTTGATTTTTTTTCCAATTATTTTAAAATTTTAATAAAAAAACTTCCAAAGTATTTCATAAAAAATCTATTAAAAAGTTTAAAATATCAAAAAAAAAAAAAACTACAGCTTATATTTTACATATATTCAAAAAAAAACTTTTTCCTATTAAAAAAATTTTTTTCAAAAATAAAACCCAAAAAATTTAATTTAATTGAATATTTTAATGAAAAAATCCAGAAAATCCAGAATGGATAGAGTCTGTGGACTATATTTATCTATAAATATAAAAATTTACCTTGGTGTCTACTTGTATATACCTAGCAACCCTAGAATTACTTTCACTTGTTAAATTCTATGTTTCCTGTTCTAAATCCCTGTTATATTTTATGGCCAATTTGATTATGATACCAGAACTTTTCTTTGACTCTTATTTGCAAAATTCTTGGAGCTTCAGATTGATATTATTTTTAACGATTATGGTTTATCTGCAAGACAGAAATGTTAAGGTTACACATGCTTTAATTTTTCTCAGTATTTGGCTAATCCTTCCCATTGGATTCGGTTCCCCGAATGCAGCCCTAATTCAACGTAGTCTGTTGACATCTTCTTCTGTGTCTCCTATTGTTATTAGTATGCTACCAAAGTAAGAGAAGTTTTCAACATGTTTAACTGGTTCACCTGAGCCCTATTGTACCAACCACTTATCACTAATCAAATAATCATTTTTTTGATAACTAATCAAACTTCACTGGCTTATTCTCAAATGTGATGCATCAAAAAATTATTATTAGATTATTTTATTAGTGATAAATTGCTGATGCATTTGGACGTTGTTATTGAGATGATATTTTATATAATAGTTATAATTAATCAAGGGTTAGGATTTGGAACATATTACCAGATTATTCAGAAAGTGAGACTCAAAAAAAATATCGAAAATGTTAATAAACCCAAAACAATTTCAGACTTTAAATTTTGTAATAATAAAGTAGCAATGGTTTTGGTAACTATAAAATTCAATATTAATTTAAAATTAAATTTAATTAATAAAATAATTATATAATTTAATTAATAACCTCAGGATCAAGTACAATAAAATTTAAAATCAATTGATATTTCAATTTTATTATAATAATTATATAATAAATTCATCATCTAAATCATTAAAACAAAAGCAATTGTAATTTATTATCCCTCATCAATTTTAACTACCATACCATTATAATTATTATCATAATATTTTTTTTTTTATTATTAAGTACTTATTATAATTATGAATTTTTATTAGAAAACAAAAAAAAAGCACCCGGTTACATGCTTATAAAAAAAATATTAAAAAGGAATAAAATAAAATAAAAAAAAATTGATCTAGGGAAAATTAATTGATTTTCAAATTAACGTTTATTACCTTTATTTTTTACCTTCTTTTGTTTTTTAACAACGGTAAGAGTTTTAGTTATGCAGAGCTTCAAATTTGCAAAGAAATTAAGTACCGGGTTACATTAGGTTTGAAATTTTTAAAATCAATAGTACATGAAATTTCGGTGAGTTCGATATCTTTAAGTGTATAGTGAATGGACTGTGAGCTTAAAATTAGAATTCATTTCTTTTTACTTATTCTTACATCTGCTCTTTTTTATTCCTCTTACTCTCAGTGGGCATCAATTTGTGAATCACCCATTAGTTTTGTCTTTCAATGGTTCTCTATGATCTTAATTTCTTACAAAATTAGCTGGTTTTTAGTACTGTTGCCGTGAGTGTTCGACGAAAAGTGTTGTGAATTAATTAAATGTGGTTTACTCATTCTCCCTCCTTAATTTATAAGGTTGAGAACTAAGAAACCAATTGCTAACTCCTATTTGTTTTTTTTTCTGGACCTCTTAAACTTTGAGGGCATCAATTTCAACATCTTCTCCAGTAATTTCCATTGTTCGGTATGATCTTCATTACCTCCCAAGTTGGTTTTTCAATTGCCCCGACGTCTCTGCCTGAGGCTACGTGTTATTAGGCCAATTCCGCCTTCCGCTTTCTCCTTAGGATTCCTTATTTGGTTCCTGATAAGTAGATTTTTTCAAAGTGTCTTCAACTTTACTTGACATATAGAAGTATGTTCTAGATATTACTTTCTTGGGGAGCTCTTAATAATCTGATCACTCATCTGAAGGTACTTTAAAGCTTAACTTAATAATTTGACTCAGGCTTAAATCTGGGTTCAACAAAAATTCCAAAATTAAATGATCTAAGACCTCGCATATTTCATTCAATACAGATTTAAGTCCCTGTTTTATTCGGTACCAATTTTCTTTTAATTTTTTTCTTAACATCTTCCCAAGGAAATATATAATAAATAATAGGGTCACCTCATCTATTAAAAATTTTTTTGTAAATTATGCAAGAAACTGTCAAAAATAAGCGAAACAAAAAAGAAGGAATCAAGGAATAGATAAGAAAATCAAACATTATAAAGTATTTATATCTTTTCTCTGACTTTTTTTAAATTTTTCTTTTTGTTTATTCATTCTTTTACAAAAAAAAATATCCACTGTTTATCTTTTTCCTCTTCTTTTATATACACATATAGTAAATATATTTATTAAGGTCCTGAATCCTGATATAATCAGCAATTGTATAGTAGTCCAGTGTCTTAATTCAAAGAAACTGAATATAATCTGATATAAGAATAAGACAAAAGAAACATGACTAAATAGATTTTTGTATATTGAATAGAAAATAGGACAAGGTATATACAAAATATAGTCATGGGACCAATTTACCTTGCAAATGATTACCTGGATTTGTCTAGAGATTATAATAATATATTAAATAATTTTTTGAATGACATGGAACAAATTTTTTTTAAATGAAAAATAAAGTCACACAAAATCACCTTCAAACTAAATATTTATTTAAAGAATAAATTGAAGATGGTCTTGAGGTGACATAATCAATTAATATAATTTGATTGAATTGTTATGGGACGACATTATAAAGATAATCTTATATTATTTATAAAAATGACTTGCGTATATAGTAACAATAAGTTTATTTTTAATTTTGATAAGTAATAAGTATATAATGAATGGTTCATTGCTCCTCGATATTAATTCTAGATGTTAAAATATTGAAATGTATATCAATTATTTTAAGAATCAAACATCATTTGTATGATGACATTAATAAATTTTTATAAATTGAATTGAGATCTTATTTTAATTCAAAAAAAAAGTTTAATTAAAGAAAATTGAGAAAAGAGGTGAAATGATTAATATTGATAAGAAAAAGGTTTCGGAAAGGGATATTATTACCTTAGGAGGGAGATACTGGGAAGAGTTCACTAATGTGAAAGAATCTCAACAGAAAAGCTTAAAGCCATTCTTTAGATGTATATAGACTCGCTTGACGCTGCGCTGTAGATATATGTGCGACTTCGAGAACAAGAATACACAACGGGCGCTGCTTCCAGATGTTAAGGAGTTATAATATATTTTATACTTAAAATATTATTTTCAATACATTTTTAAAATCCTAAGATTTACTTTTAAATGCTATAAAAAAATTACAAATATTTTGTTTTAAACTTAATTTAAAAATTAAATAAAATCAAAATGATTTAAATAAATTTTCCATTTGATTTAAATTGTAATATTATTTCCAACTGTTTTTTAATATTTTCATTTAAAATAATAATTAAAGCATGTACTGAACATTGATAATTACAATTAATAATTTTTGCATAAAATTTTATTTGATTTCAAAACATTTTATACATTTTTTTTTTTTATTTTAAATACAATTTAAATTTCAATATTTTTATTTTCTAATTGATTTTCAATACAAATTCCAAGAATTCTAAATAAATTATTTGGTCGAACATCATATTTATGTAGTACATACAACCCCAGTTTATTTCTAATTTTAAATACCATTTGTATATATATTTGCTATTAAATTCTCAATAAATTTTATTTAATTTTATTTTTTTATTAATCTTTTTACAAAATAACCAAAAAGAAACAAAATTCTTTTGAATATTCAAAAAAAAAAAACAGTATGCCTTAATAACTTTCGGTATATTGAACAATAACTTTCTCATACTACCTCTATACAAACTCTACCTAATTTCATTGCTGACTTTTAGTCCTTCAAAACAGCCTAGAAAAATGAAAAAAAATAAAAAAAATATATAAAAATTCATTGTAACATACTTTTTCAATTAAATGACTTGGAAATATAATTTTTTTTTCCACTTTGGTAAGTGAAAAAATATCGTGGTTTTTGGTTTCTTCAATTTACTCCAGCCATTTTTTTTTCTTGTTTGGGGTAAGTGACAGAGCAGAAGCAGGCAAAGTACTTTTCCTATGCCTATATAACATTATAAAAGTGTTACAATCAAAAAAGAGTGAAAGTGAAATGAATATAATATAAGCACGTTTCTTATTGTTGGTATTGAAAGTGCCAGCCAATTCAATAAGAAAAAATCCATGGGGAAGAAATAACGAAAAATAAAAAAATTATAAAGTCAATAATTTCTCAAACCTTGAATATGGAAGAAAATTAAAGAAAAAAAGGGAAAAGAAATCAAAACGAAACATTGTTATAGAAAAAAAAAAAAGTAATTATGGTATGTATGTAAATGTTGTTAGCACCCAATAAATTTTTTCTTTTTTATTGAAATGAAACCATTTAACAACGGTTGTTATGTTTTGTAACTACGGTATGAGATTTGTTTATATCCAATTTCCAAAAAAAAAAAAAAAATTAAGAAATTCTAAAACAGTTGTACCTATCTAAAAAACATTAATTATTATGTAATTGTTTCTAATTTGATTTTAAAGGAAGAAGTTTTGAATAAGAATTTTGAAGTAGTTGTTTTTATATTTATTAGTAAAAGCCCTTGTTCTTCTAAACTCTATCACTTTGTTTTATTTAAATTTATAGTTTTGTAAGTATTATTAGAAAAGTTCATAGGATTTCTTAATATTTTAGTTAATATTAATATTTTATATACTATTTTGAATCAAAAATACTCGTAACCATCGAGAGTAGACATATTTTAAGTATTTAATATGTAAAATTTAAACAATGAGTAGTTTGGTTTTTAATGTTAATATAATTTAAAAGGTGTAGGATGCTTAGATAAAAAGATTTGTAGTTCTAAGGTAGCCTTTACCTATGTTATGTACTAATTAAAAAAATTACAAAATTTTATTGAATGCAAGAAAAATTTATTTTAATATTTTTTTTTTTTTTTTGTTTTAAAGAGAAAAATATTTAGAAATAAACGTTAGTAGTACAAATGTTAAGTAACTAAATATTGAGTTATTAAATAATATTTGAACTGAAGATAAGATTAATATCAAATAAATTGTAAATTACCAAAACTTATATACTAAATATTAATTTTTTTTTTTTTGAAATAATTACAAATGAAAATTGTACAATATTGAAGAAAATTAAATAAATTAACATACATATAAAAATAAATTATGTATAACCGAAATAATTACAATATAAATTTGCTTTTTTGAAAATAATTAAATTCAATTAACAATTATTACAATATAAACCTTATATTCTAATATATGTCTTAAATTCTAATATTATTTACTAAAACATCAAATAAATATATAATCATTAAACATTTAGACAATGTTATGGCGGAAATTTTTTGAATTTACTTAAAAATAACTTTATAATAATGAAAATACTTAAAAACCTGGACCACGAGCTGGTCTTACAATTGATTGGGTGGTTTCTAAATTTTCTTGGTTTTCTTGGTTTTCTTGATTGCCATCATCATCATCATCTGTTAAATCTGTTAAATTCAATTTAGAAATTTGAAGTTCTTGATCAACAGTATCATCCATCGTTTGATTTTTATATTCAAAATTATCTTCTAGTGTAAACGTTAAATTCTTATTTTCCATTTTATTTTTATATTCATTTTGAGTTTTCTTGTACACAAATTGTAAACCTGTCATATAAATTGAATAATAACGAATAGAATCAGTTATATCTGTTGCAAGTGTTTGCAATTTTGTAATTTTATCTAAAAACAAATGAAATTATTTAAGATTTTTCATCAATATGCATTTGTAAATATATTTAAAAATAAAACACACCATTACTCAATAAAATTTCACCATTTTTCTGTTTTACTTTAACATTTTCAAAATATTCCAATTCACTTAAATTTTGACGAAAAAATTCTCGAACATTTGATTCATGTTCCTTTTGGAAATTAATATCAATTGAATCAATTAATTTCCATATTTCATAAAATTCATAACCCAAAGATTGTCGTATAATTTTAATATGACCAGAAATACTTGATATCACAGTAGGTAAATAATAGCTATTAGCAGGATTTGTATATCCTGTTATTAAATTTTCTAATGACATACGTTCACGACACATTTCCATTGCATAAACCGACAAACGACTAAATTTTTGTATTATTTCAATAAAATTAGATTTTGTTTCACTAAAAAATTGTTAGATTGAAAAATTTAATCCAAAAATAAGGAAATAATTTTATACCTTCTTTTTTTCAAACTTGCTATTACAGCATCTACATCTATATCAATATCAGTATCATTGTTTTCTTCTTTTTTTGGTGGCTATTTAGTTGTAGGAAAAAATTGTATTTTAAAAAAATCGAATTAAAATTTTTAAAAAGAACTTACAATATATTTGGGAAATTTACGAAATTTTTTATATGTTTTTCCACCATATGAATCTGAAGAATAACTTCTTGGATTATAATTTGAAGAGGATGCTGAAAAAGGTCTTCTAAATTCATTTTGATCTAAAGAATGATCATAACCTCCTGAAGCATTATCATAAGTATGTAGTCCGTTAACATTTTTTTCAAATTGACCAAATGTACCGGGAAAATTTTGAGTTCCATAATTTACTGGATTATTGCTAGGAATGTTTGGAAGTACCTGTGGTGGACTAACAGTTGTATTTGGAAATCCTAAAAAATGCTGCTGGTTATTATAATATTTTCTATCAAAATCAGCTGGATTTGCATTATGATGATCATATGTAGGCATTGAATATCCATATGGATTATTATTTGGTTGTATTTGTGGTTGTACCATCGGTTGAGAATAATTTGGAATATATACAGGTTCTTGCGTTGCAATAGGCGGATATTGTGGTGGTGGAACTGTAAAGTTACATGTTCCAAAAAAAGGCTCATAATATTGTGTTTTTTTATTTTCATCTTCGATAAAACAAAAATTTGATATTTCTTTGCATTTTTCATTATAGTTATTTTCAAGTTCATTGTGATAATATTCTGCCATTTTATTATGTATTAGTTATATTAATTTTAAAAAACAATTTTTCTTTTGTTCTGGTCCAGTTTTGGTTTTGTAAAAGGCATCCAATGGCAATAAATTTTAAAATTCTTTGAGCTTTATAGAACTATTCGTTACTTTTTTTACTTTAAATTGAAATTGAAAGAAGGCGGTAAATTAATAATCGAATCGAATTTTTGAAATATCGTTTTGTACAAAAAAATTCCAAGGGAACTAGATGTCGCTAGTAATTTAAAAAATAGTTTTTAGAATTAAACGATTAATAAATGATTAAATAGAAATTTTGAAAAAAGGATTAAGAGCATGCTGCATAAATATTGGTGAGACATTTTATTTAAGGGAAAACATAATTTTTGCTTGGATTTTTTTCAAATGTCACGAATCTTATAAAAATAAATAATGAATATTAATAAATAAGCCTTAATTTTGCTCAGTGATTAACACAAGATGGAGCTAATTCATTGAAAATACTTTAATTTAATTTAATTTTACTTTACATAGCAAAAGATGTGTAATGAAAGTCGATAAAAAACTTACCGTTTATTACTTCAAAATTTTAAATTTAAAAATTAAATTCAAAGATTATAATCTACAAGTTAAAAGGAAATAATTATTTTAAAATTGAAGGCGTAAAGAGTTTCAATCAGCAGATCAACACCTTCTAAAAAAAATAGAAATAAGAACTACACAATTTTCTAAATAGTTTTTTTTAACTTAAACTTTTATTTTAATAATGATAATTTGCTTTCACATTTATTTGTATTTTGTTAATACTCCTGGTACTTGATACATTACAATTTTATGCTTTTTTCTAAAATAATTTAAAATCTTGTCATTTACTTAAACTTATTCGACGTGTTATTGTTGGTCTTTTACTAAAAAGAATTGAATTTATTGCTTCAGATTCGGCTGGTGTAAATTGTAATATTGCTGAAATAGCATTTATCATATGTCGTTTACCATCTTGACTGGATGTTGATAAAAAGCTAATAAAAACATTTTTTAAATATTCTAAATTAGCACCTTCACGAGTTTTACATCTTTCCAATCTAGAAAAAAATTAATAAAAATGTTAAATATCAGATCTTGTTTAGATAAGTTAAAATAAATTTAATACCTATCAACATCCATTTCTAATGCGGATATTTTATCATGTAATTCTTCCTGGTTTGTAACCTTGTCTTGTAAAGCTTGCCTTAATGCAGTTTCTGCAGAATATTTAGCTTTTCGAAGTGCAGCAATTTCAACATCCTTTCGAGCAATTTCATTTGCATAATGTAACATATGACAATTTTCTAAATTTAAATTTGAATTTGCTACCGTTGCTGCTGCTGTAATCGTTTGAGATGGTGGTGTATTTAAAATTGTATGAATATGAGAAGCAGATAAATTACCATTGCCAGGATGCGTATTATCTAAATCATCAGAAATATTTGGATTTTGTTGCATAATTAATTCAAATGATGTTTTTAACGCTTTAATTTCATTTTCTTTTTCTTCTAATAATTGTAAAGATCGAACTCGTTGCTTTTGTAATTGTTGTTCTAATTCATTTATTTTACCACGATTTTCATTTTCAGATGTTGTTAAAGTAACTTTCCATTTTGATTTTTCAGTTTTAATTGCCTGAACTAAACGTTCACCCTGCATTTTTAATTCATTCTCCTGTTCTTCAATATTTCTATTCAAAACGATAATTTTTTCTTGTAATGTTCTTATATTTTGTTTTTGCCCATTTAAATTTTGTGTCAAATCCATGTTTTGAACTTGAAGGACTTGTAAATCATCTTGAAGTTTTCGATAATCTTGCAGACATTGTGTATGATCATTACCAGATGAATTAAAAATTTTATTTAAGTCAATTGGATTTTTAGATTTTGCATTTTCTATTAACAGAATTTTTTTAAGTTTTATAATTTCATCAAAAATTGATTGTGCGTCATTTTTTGATTTGATAGAGGCACTAGAAATTTCTTCCACTATGGAATCATTTGAACTATTAGCTAATGTAGAAATTTTTTCTTTTAATTTTTGGATATTTTCTTGATCTTGTTGTCTTAATCTGTCATATGTTCCAACTGTATTTGATAATTCTGCTAGTCTTGCTTCTAAATTTGCAACACGATCTTCATGTAATGCCGAAAGTTTTTTGGAATGTTCTTCAGCAAGAAAGGCACGTTTTTGTTCATTTTTAATTGCAGTAGCATGTTGCTAAAAAAAAATCAACGTTAATTTTTTAATTTAATATATAATATGTTTATTAAAATTACCATTTTTAAATGATGCATTTCTTGTTGTAATTGTTGCATAAGATTTGAATTATCATTTAAAGACTTCGGTCCAATATCTTTTTCTTCATATTGCTTTAATTTTTCTTTGGCTTCCTTCAATTCATTTGTCAAATCTTTTAATTTATTACCCAAACTGTTATTGGAATTCGATGAGATTTCTGATTTTAAACTATTTAACTGTATTTCTAAATTTTCTTTTAAATGTCTTTCATCGCTTAATAATTTTTGTAATTCTCTTAGCATAACCATATGATCATTTGATTCTTTTTCACGTTCATGCCGTTCAACAATTACTTTAGATTTCATATTTTCAATATTTGTAAGATTTTTCTTTTCTAATTCTTTAATTTTTTCTTCTAATTTTGATATGAATTCATTTTTCTTTAATAAATCAGAACGTAAATTCTTTTTATCAGCTTGAAATGATGCCTCCATACGAGACTTTTCTGCAGATAATGTTGCCAAGGAATGCATTAAAGTTGCTATTTGTGTTTGTAAATCCACTTGAGAAGTTCTTCTTTGTGGACTTTCATTTTGTTTCGTTATATCATTTCTGTTCGATGTTACTTCAGTTGATGTATTGCTGGAAACAGATGCATTATCAGGTTCATTATCACTTTCAACACTTTGTGTTTGTTTAACATTATTTAATGCTGATAGGCTCAATTCTAAAGCTTCTTTTTCTTTCAAAAGACCCTTGTAAGCCGTAACAACATCTAAAATGGAATTTGTAATATGATTTATGAAAGTCATTTATAATTTAGTTCAAGGTAAATATTACCTTTCAATCTTGCTTCATAACGAGACAATTGTTCCTTTTGTGATTTAACAGTAGATTCAAGTTCCTTTTTACTTATATCCATTTCTAGACATAGCCAAACAAAAATATCTACAGTTTAAAGTTTTATTAAATTATTAATATTTATAATTATGTATTTGTTTTCCATAAATAATTTAGCCAAATCAGCAAGAAAATAATTTAACAGCTGTTTTTCATACAAAAAAATGACGTTTTAATTTAAATCAAAACACAGTGTAGAAGATTTTGTAAACTGTTATACTTCAATCCAAACTGTTATAAATATGTTATTTTTTTTCATACTCTATTCTTAAAAGAAAATGATTAAAAAATTAATAATTAGTTTTATCTTGTAAGTCATAGTTTTCTGATTATTTCAAAATATTTTATAAAATATTTACAAATATTAAATTTTAAAATATTTACAAATATTAAATTTTAAAATATTAAAACGACATTTCAAAAAGAAAAATTGACATTTCATAAATAAAAAACGTCAACACTTTTGACTTTATTTATTGGATAAAATCTTATAAACCAAAACAAAACAATTAACTGTCAATCAAATGCAATGTGACTTTTTCTGAATTTGAATTGTTTTAATAAAAATACTAAATAGTGCCTTTATGTTTAAAAATTGAATTTAATATATGTTTTTAACATATCAGAATTATAATGATATGTAATAAAAACTATCTTCATTAATTATATATTTTTTATAATATTAATTAAGTGACAATTTATATTAAATAAGGCATTAGTAAAAAATTTTAAAATTATGAGTGTTTTTCATGACGAAGTTGAAATTGAAGATTTTGAATATAACGAAGAAGAACAAATGTACTACTATCCTTGCCCATGTGGTGATAGATTTCAAATTTCAAAAGTAAATTTACAAATTATAATATAATTACATATTCTATTTGTTTTTTTTAGCAATTATCAATTAAATTTATTTTTTAGGAAGATCTATTAAATGGAGAAGAACAAGCTGAATGTCCTAGTTGTTCATTAATTGTTAAAGTTATATATGATAAGGTGAGTCATTTAAAATTTTGAAACTATGTATTATAATGTATAACAAATATATAATGTATATATATATATATATATATATATATTAAACGATTAAACAATAAAAAGAATAAATAGTATGTATATATTTAACATTATTAAAAATAAATTAATTTTTATTCACAGGAATTATTTGTACTACAATCAATGGAAGATGTATCACGAGAAGCTGGAACTCATTCATTGTTTGGAACGGATTCAAAGACAAATCCAAAGTAAATATTTAAATAATCGTAAATAAGTGTAATTTATATAAATAATTTTTTTTTAGATCTGTTATATTAGTTTTATTTTAAAATTTAAATTCATATAAAAATATGATACAAAAAAAAAACCTGTTCTTTAAATATTGATTTTAAATAAAAATTGTAAATAATCGAAACAAGTTTAAATTTTTTTTATATTTTTAATTTTCTATATATGTATTTTTATTTTATTTAATTAGTCACAATCGTATTATGTATGTCCTCATTATTAAATATAACATATTATTTCAAAAAAATTGAAATAAAAATATATATATTATATCTGCCATAATTTTTGATTACTTTTAAACAATAATAAATTACATAAATCTAATCTGCTAACCCTAAAGCCATTAAACATTAAATCGCAGAACTTTAAAAGTATTTGTTCTTAGGATTTGAGTTTTATATCATAAAATGGTGAACAGACTATCAATTAATAGAAACACATTTAATGTGGAAAGTTTTTGATTAGTCATTATTAACTTAGAATACTTAGAGTATTCACTTTTAGGTAATTGTACCGAGTTTGGATCTATAATTTACACCATAAGATATTTAACATATATGTACTGTTGTACAATATCTGTTTTTTAACTAGAATTTTGATTAGTATCTTGTGGACTGTAGATCATCTTTGTTTAATTATGCAAATGCAAACATTTGATTGCATTTAATTGAAATATACATTTTTAATTTTGCTTTCCTTTAACTATGTAATATTTTAAAATACAATGTTTTATCGACAATGCTTATACACTCAAACCTACATAATACTTATCTTTTTGATTTTCATATTGAATGTAAATTTTTTTTTTTTTAATTACATATATATTTCTTGTAATATGTATATGTGTTATAATTTATGTTAACCTTATACTTATATTTATAAATATAAGAACCTGTGTAAAATGAATACATAGACTTTAACAACTTTTTATATAACTTTGACTTTATAAATAACTAAAAAATTTATTGTGAAAAATTTCCATATGCAAATTAAAAATTAATTGCACAAAGTTTTCTTTTTAGTCTTTTCTAATAACTATTATTAAGAGAATACATACAATTTTTTTTAAAATATCATATCAGAATTATAATTTTCTTTATTGTATTGATTTTTGAATATTGTATGACGATATTAATAAAATTTGAACAATTGAAAATCTTTTTAATTTTATACATATAATTATAATTAAGATATATATTGTTCCTACCGTTGTTTGTAAAGAAGTGAAGAAGAACCAATGATTAGTAACTTTAAACAAATCTAGGATGAATCACAGTTCGTTTGATATTTGACTTTAGATCTTTTGATCAATTAGATTTTATTGATTAAATATTTGAGAATTGTCTTGAAAGTAATTACCTGTTTTGGACCTCTCATAGTTTTATTAATACTGTATGGATTAAAAACTTTACGATTTTTAACAATGTTCTTTAGAATTCAAAATTTAAAAATAACATTTCTTAAAATTTAAACAAACGCCTACAGATAATATTATCAATTATGATCCAGTTGTTAAACTAATAAAAATATTAATTTAAATTTAAATTAATCATCATATTCAAATTTTATTTTGAAAACAATAAATCCAAAAACACACATGTTTTTTTATATTAAAAATTAATAAAAAAAGTTAAAAAAATATAGGGTCAACTCCATTCTAAATATACGTCATCATTACTCATCGGAAAGATACATATTAAATTAGTCATAAAAATATAAATAAATAGAGAAGAACATTATTTTTTTTTAAATCTATTACATAGAGTCACTTAAATAATAAAAAGTTCGGTATTAAAATGACATAATTATAAAGTTTTAATTATTTGTATAATAATGTAACATAAAGAACCAGCCGTTCAATGACACCGTTTAGGCGTATATCATAAAAAATCTTTTTATTACTTAACATTCTAATTTATATTTATAAATTTTAATATACACCTGTCTTTAAAAAAAAAATATATGAATATAATATTATTTAGATATACAGTTGAGTGCAAAAATATAGAAGCACTCTTCCAAATGTTTCATTTTTGTTTGTTAACAATAAAAACCCTTCATATAAGTTCGCCTTAATATATGCAATAAATTTAATAAAATTTCTATATTTTATGTTGTAATGGCCTTGTGATCTAATCAAAACGTTTTTAATTAATTATAAGGCAAAATATTTGAAAAATAACATTAAATATTAATTACGAGGAATATACGCAATGTATGCGTATAATGTATATAATGTAGAATACATTTAAAGTAAAAAATTATAAATAATTAGCAGAAAAATTGATTTATTCTGAATTTATAAAAATTATTCCATATAGTTAAAATTCTTGTATTTTTTAATTTAAAAAGAATCTTGTTAACAGTATTTTTACACATAGGTTCCCACATACAGGATTTCTGGTACTAAAAAAAATTTAGTTGCTAATATTGTCCCATACTACTACTATTTTGCTCACATTTGTAGTGTATAACTCTATAAACTAAATGTATCAATAAATTTATAACAAACAATATATATGTATACAACCTTTTCTTATATATAAAAAACGGTTAACTTTTTTTTATTAATAAATAATTTTTTTATTTTAATTTATACATATATATATAAAAAATATATACATTTGTACGTGGGAATTTTTTTTAAAGTCTACTGCTGTTTTTATATCCTTATCATCATCAGCAACAATTTATATGTATATGGCGTGTGATTGGACAATTTCATAAATTATTTGGTCTATTTTTTTTTTTTTGTTTTTTTTTTAATAAAAGTTGACAATAAATTAAAAAAAAAAATATTTTTATCCAACTTTTATTAAAAAAAAATACAACAAATTATTTTCATTCATAAAAAAACACTTTCGATTGTCTTGTTTGAAACACCATAGCATTTGCGCATCATTTCTAGAAACATGTTGCTAAACAATTTTAATTGGAGAATTTTTAATATCGTGAAAATGAATAAAAATGAATTTGTTTCTTTCGAAATTGCTGAATACCTATAAAGAAATAAAATTAAAATCTAATTTTTTATGTATGTAAAATGTAATATGTGTGTATGTGTGTCCGAATTTCTATTTTATAAAAAAAAAAGATTGAATTGAAAAAAAATAAAGATTCATTTAAAAAAAATTTAAAAAAATAATAAAGTTTTGGAATTGAACTTGATCTTTTTGGATACATATGTGTGTATACATTTAAAAGGACTCGATATCTATTTGCAACATTTGTTGATTGTATATATATATAAAAATTTTAAAATATTTTTATTAAAAATAAAGTTTTTTTCTTGCGACTGAATGAAATTTTTTTAATTATAATATCAAAGGATCTTTTTATTTAATCAGATCCTTAAATATATTTTCTCATACAAAATTGAATTTATTGTTATAAAAATGAATTAAAAGATTGAATTTTATGTTATTGATATTAAATCCCCATAAAAAGTTTTTCATAATGGTGAAAAATGCTTATCTTAACCTTTAAGTCCTTTGGAAAGGACCTATTACTAAATACTAGCTCAGCAATCAAAAAGTTCTTAAATATAAATAAACAGGGTAATAATTGGGACATAACATGATCTGGAGTTACCAAGAAAGGAATCCTGTAATCAAGAATCCTACAAGGATCACATTGTAGCAAAATTTCAAAAGCACTTTTTAAAAAAAAAACTTCTTCAACATTTAACAAGTCCTTAAATATAAATTGTTGAGATAGGAATTAGGGGATAACGTGATCTGATCTGAAGTGGCCAAGGAATGAGTCCTGCAAAATCAGACCCATATAGCAAAGATATGGAATGTGGGTAAAGAATGCGAGCAAACACATAGAGCCCTGTAGAAAATCAAAGCAACTCAATCAAATAACTGATTTCAATACTTACATCATTTCTGATTTCGCTATACAAAAATTGCATTTAAAATAATTAAAAAATTACTAAACTATCTTAAAAGAAGAATTTAATTTAATAAAACTAATTTACTGAAATCCTAAGTTATATTCTAGCATTACTTTTTCAATAATAATTATAAAATAATCCCTTTCTTAATATTCAACTTTAATTTTTTAGCTATGCAATGCAATTTTCCTTCTACAATCTTATAATAAATTCATATTTTTTTTTTTATAATCCTTTTTCTTATCCTTTATTAATATTTTTTTTTGTTTTTTTCAGGATACTTCCTGTAAGAAAGAACATCCTGAAAGTTTTTCATCACAAAAAAACAGCACAGCTTTAAATCACATGTTAATTAGAATGTTTTTTTATGCACAATGAAATATATAAACTATATATATGAAGTGATACTTCCTGCAATATCTTTTTATCTCACCACTTTTTTTTTTATACAATGACAGAATTGAATCAAAAATAAAAAATATTATTATTAGGTTATTATCCTTCAACACAATTTCTTTCGAATCTATATATCTATCTATCTATAGATTTAATAAAGAAAATTTTTCAATCGATTCAACTTTGGTATTTTTTTTCTGAAAATTCAGAAATTTCTGTACTGTCTCGTTTAATATTCTTAATCTTCCTTCCAAGTGACATATTTTCAAAAAAAAAAAAACAAAAACTATTATAACTCTAAAAAAAGAAAATGTTTTTTTTTTTTTAATTTTTTTATTTTAAAATAAAAAAAAATATTGATAAAAAATTCTTAAAAAGAAAAGAAAATATTATGAAAAATCTGAAATCGTTTTTTTGTTTAACGAAAGAATCAATATAGTGACGTTCAACTAGTATATTATCCTAAAAGTATGCAATATATTTATATATCATGGAAAAAAAATATAGAAAAAAAGGACTCTAGAACATAAGTATATAGAAAAAAAACAGTTATTAGATATAAACAAGTGATGGATTAATAAAGAATTAATATAGTGACGATCAACTCGTATATTATCCTAAAAGTATGCAATATATTTATATACTAGAAAAAAATATATGTAAAAAAAATGACGTTCGGATTTATATATAGAAGAAAAACACTTATTGGATATAATATGAACAACTGATAGATTAATGAAGAATCAATATAGTGACGTTCAACTAGTATAGAATCCTAAAAGTATGCAATATATTTATATAGCAGAAAAATTTGGTAAAAAGGACTAAGTATAGAAGAAAAACACTTATTGGATATAATATGAACAACTGATAGATTAATGAAGAATCAATATAGTGACGTTCAACTTGTATAGCATCCTAAAAGTATGCAATATATTTATATAGCAGAAAAATTTTGTAAAAAAGGACTAAGTATAGAAGAAAAACACTTATTGGATATAATATTAACAACTGATAGATTAATGAGAATCAATATAGTGACGCTCAACTAGTATATTATCCTAAAAGTATGCAATATATTTATATAGCAGAAAAATATTGTAAAAAAGGACTAAGTATAGAAGGAAAACACTTATTGGATATGAGCAACTGATGGATTTATTAAATTATTTAAAAAATTCTTTTTAAAAAAAAAATGAAAATTTTTTTAAAATGAAAGAAAAAAAAAACGAGAATATAAATAGAGAGAGAGAGAAAAATTTGTGTCAATATGTATTTTTATCCTTCATAAAAATTGATTTTTACAACCTCATTTTCCAATATATAAATTGTTTGGGTTGGTTCATTTGGGTATTTTTTTTTTTTGCTACTTTATATAGTTGGCTTGAGTTTATTATAGTGGTTCATTGGTTCGTTGATTGCAGCTCAACAAATTCAATTCTAAACAGTTTTACCAATTACAAAATTTTTTTTTCCCATCTTATTCTTTTAATTTTTTTTCAATTAATTTTTTTTAACTTGCTTCATATCTTATTATATATGTAATATAGTTTTTATGGTTTTTAAAGAAGTACAATGCCGGAACAAGGCTTCATGGATACAATATATATATATATAAATTGTAATACATATAAAGGAAAAGGAATTCTGATGAAATGAAGTAATAAAAATGGAAAAAAAATTAAAAAAAAAAGAAAAGCAATTTTTCTAGTGAATGAAAATTTTTCTAATAAAATCAATCTCAGAAAGTCTCAATAGGAATAATATATTTTTGCGCTATAGTAATGGCATTGACAATTTTTAATGATATTTTGTTTTTGTTTTTTTTTTTTTAATATTGTTGTAATATGGTGGAGATTGGGAGACAGATTTTGTTTTTTTTAAGCTAATTTAAAAAGATTATATTACAGTTTTTATTTAATACATTTTTTTATTTAGAATTTTAAAAGAAAATTGTGATTGTAAAAATGTATACAAGAATATTTTCTTTAAATATTTCCAATTATTTTTTTTAATTTTCTATGGAAATATGATAGAAAAAATATTTCCTAATAAAATTTTATTTAATATTTTTTTTTCATATTTTTGTATAATACAAAATAATAGAAATTATATTGATATTTTTTTTTTAAAGTTGTATACAAAATATTAGTTAAATTTTTTTATCTGTTATTATAAGCCAGTATTTCTTATTTTTCTTGTGGATCCTTTAATCTCTAATTGGGTCTTATTGTGGCACAGCTAGGTTTTATTAAGGTTCATAATAGTATTTTCTATTAATTTTCTTCAGAATTGGTATATTAAGAAGGAAAAGTTGTTTGTATATAAATTTTATTTTAATAATTTGTAATAAGAGAATTCTGGCGATCTAAATCAAAATTAAATTTTATTACTCTATACAAATTTCCTGAAACTTCTGCATTAAATGCACTCCAGTTTATGTCTAAAATTCTAAAATCTTACACCAGATTTAATTTAATGAATCTAGCTATCAAACTTTATTCTAATATCTTAAGTTACACAAGAGTTATTTATATATTTATGTTAAATCTAATCTTTTATTACGATATTTACTACTACGATATAATTATACAATTTTACCTAATTTTTTTATTAAATATGATATGATCCGTGGTTTGAACCCGAGACTTTCCACATGAAAGGCGACATCTTTACCACTACACCTGTTGTCTGATACTATATGTCTATATATGATGAATTACAGATGAATTTTATTTAATCTAGAGATTTAAAACATAAGTCCTACCATGTCCTTTTTTTAGATAAAATGATTTTATTACAATTTAATTAACATTTTGTCCACTACTGTATGAAAAACTTGCATGGCTGGAGGGAAAAATATTTCCAAAATATGCGACAATGATATTTATTTTTTGTTTTTCATATTTAAATGTAATATCATATTTTTTTTTTAAAAAGAATTGAAAAAATAATAAAATAAATGTATATAAAATTAAATATAATGGTATGTAAAATTGTTTGAAAATTGAATATTGTGGATTAATAATAATAAAAAATATTGAAAAAAACACGCTAATAAAAGTATTATTCAATATTAAAACAAATATGTATAACAGTTTAGAAAATAATAATAATTTTTAATTGAATTACATTTCTTCTTCTTCTTTTTTTTGTGTTTCTTCTTTTTCCTTCGTCCTTTTATTTTTCTTTAAAATTTTATTTAATAATACCAATGTGCGGCAGTTTTTTTATATTTATTACAAAATCATGTTATATAAGTTCTAAATAAAATAATTTTATTAATATATATATATATATATATATATATATATATATATATTACAAAGTTTTATATCATATTAGGTTTTAAATGTGTTTATTGAAATTTTAAATCCAACAAAAGTAAGTTTTAATAAAATTAAATTTAAAAATATGTCTAATTTTCTTATATATCTGCAGGCCTACTTATTATGTATTAATCCAATATTAAATAATTAAGTATCCATGTTTTAAAATTCGAAAAAGTTGTTCTCGGTTAGGACGTCGACCTTTTAATAGAAGGATCTCGGATTGAAATCCTGATCAGATAATATCTAATAAAAAATATATAATTTATAACTTTTATAATAATAGCTTATATTTTAACATAAAATGCAAACACCTGTCACACCTGAAAAAGAAAGGCCAAAGACATTGAATGTGGTATGGAATTATATGGTTCATTTTTAAAACAAACAAAAAACACCCTCATATAAGAAAACTAATTTCAAAAAACCAATTTATAACATTTTTTAAAGTTCCTGAAACTTGAAATTTTATTAAGTTCCCGCAATTTGAATTTATTAGCTAGCTATTAAAGCAAATAAATTAAATTGGTATTATAAACCAATATTCACACGAATTACTATCCCCTATAAAAATGTTTATTTAAAATAATATCGTATTGCATAGTTTTAGGCTAATTTCATTTCTAAAAAAAAATTTCTCATAAGCTTAGGCTGATTAATCAAAAGCATTAACCAGTTTTCTTTGATTAAATTAGTTTTAGTTCCCAACAGTATGAATTAATATGCCATTAAGGATATGGAGGATATGGACATCTACTAAACACTTACGAATTTAAGGACTTAATTTTAGCTAAGGCAAGATTAAAATGATTAACAAAAAATCCTTGCTAATAAATTTTAACTATGGGCTCTAATTTCAACTATGGGCTAAATTTAAGATTTATAATTTCTAATTGGAATATGTTTTGGTGTTTTTTGAAAATTATTAATCCTTGTTAAAAATTAATCAATTAAATTTCAAATTGTTTTAATTTACATAAGATTTTAATTTTAATTTAAATTAATGAAAGGATTTAATAATTTTACTTTACTCAAAATTCTTCTATAATTATAATTCTATAATTATTATTTAATATATTGTTCTTTTTAGTAATTTGGAAGCTATATCCATTCTAACATTCAAGTTTTTCAAAAATCTATTATCCTTTTAATCAGGATAATTTTATATTACAAATTTTTGAACTTTATTAAATAAAATATTTATTCAAAATCGTTGATTTAATTTAATATTTCTATTTAATTTTTTTAGTGCATCATTGTTTAGCTGTTTTTTTCCAATTTAATTGAAATTAAATATGAAAACCGGAAATCAAATATTTCATGATCTTTAAAAGCACTGAAGACTAACACAGAATTTCAATAAATTCCAAAAGTAAAAAAGAAAATAGATGAGAAGCAACAGAATAGCAATGTTTTATTAAAACTTAGAAGATATTTTTAATTTTTCAAAAACTGACTACAAATCTTGTGATCAGGAATAAATATTTAAGAAAAACATTTAAAAAAAAAAATTTCAAATGCCTAAAAATGGAAATATGAAAAATTCCATTATTTTGTCTTAATCCCTAGCTAACACAGTCTTAGCTTATTTTAAGGCGTTGGTTCATTATTATAACAATTCATTGTAATCCCAAAAACAGAGTGTAAAATGTCTTTAAATTCCCTCGTGAAGGTTAACCAGATCACGGAATATGGTAAACTTCCTGAGGAGAAATAAGATTTTACTAAAATATTATCAAAATAAAATAAAATCTGTAATAGAAGAGAAACCAAGAGAATGTAGTTCCCAACAGTATGTATTAATAAGCCACTAAGGAAGGAGTGACATTTACTAAACTTTTAGGAATTAAAGGACTATTTCCTTGCTAATAAGTTTGTTCGCGATCAAAAAAATGTAAGACTTTCATTTGTTATGACAGATAGGGACCCAATATCTATATATAATAAATCTATATATAACCTTTAATCGAGTCAACGATGCATAAATTATAAAGTTTATGTATATAATTAATATTTAACCTCTAAAGAACCTCGGTTGATCTAAAGAAGCTTTGGATCTTCATTTGGAACTAAGATAAAATAATAAGAGTAGGAGTCACAAGACTATAAAACTATTGAAACTATTGAAATTTTTCAAATGTTTACTTAATTTCTAAGATTTCGTCCTTTCACTCGTCCTTTTTTTTTTTTTTTGATACTTATTTATTTGGGCAAGGGTTTCTTATATCGATTTAGTCACTATTTTTATATCCGGTTAAATGTTCTTTTCTTAGAATAAAAAATTGGAAATTCCCCTAAAAAACAAAATAAGATAATTCAATAAATTCTATCCATATATTTTATATACTATACATCAATTATATAGTTTTTCTTATCATATATGAGAATATGCAAAGGCTTCAAACTTCTATACAATAGTCCTGTTAATAGAATAAAAAAATAATATTGAAAAATAAAAATGAAAATTATTGAAGGAGGAAAACCGGAAATTTAATATGTGAAATATATATAAAATAAAAAAAATGGGGGTAATGGGGGACATATATATAAAAAAAATATGTCCAATCGTATCATTTATTCATTGAATCGTGAAATTTTTTTTTGATTTTTATTATGTTGGCACTTGGTCCTCAAAACTAAAATTATATTTTATTAAATATAGAAATATTCATCATTTTTTTACATACATATATACATATATACAAAAATATATATATATACAGTTTTTTTTTTATTTATTTTTCTCTAATAATTTCCATAATTGTAGGTTAAGGTCGGACAAAACTTCCTTCAGAAGTTAATCTGTATTGACTATTCATTCATATTTTATTTTCAAATTTTTATTTTATGAGATTTTTTATTAATAATTTTTTTTTTAAGAAATTTTGACAATTTTTAGCTTTAGTTTATAATTTGAAAACGGAGTCAAAAGTGTTGAAAAGGTTCAATATTTCGATTGCATAAATTTAGGCTGATTGTATTTAAATCTCATTTTTCTTCAAATAAAAACTTTACGTTCTAGAATAGTTTTTAGTTCATAAATTGAAATATTGAATTTTAGATTTTAAACAAGGTTTTATGGACTCAATATACCATTGCATGGGATCAATCCATTAATTCAATCGATGTATTGAGTTCCTTTTTAAAATTTTCAGTTTTTACTAGTGAAACATAAGCTTGGGCGTATATACAGACATACAAGTAACTTAAGATTCTTCTAAGGAACTACTATGATAACTTATTAAGAATTACGAATCTGAAATCAAAGGAGGCGGAGGCGGAGACCCAAGTTCCCAAATATAAAAAAACTTTTACTCACAAAGTGTCTTAAAGATTAAAAGATCTTGTAACTCATAAGTACCAATCAATATCAAAGATATAAGAACTGATATGAACATATTATGACACAGATTTAATTTAAAAAAAAAAGTTATTTATAGAAAAGTATTTAAATATTTTATTTAAAAAAACAAAATCCAATGAATGATTCATTATATTGGAACTGATTATAATCTTTTAAGAAGAAACCATTTAAAAGCTAAATAAAGAATTCTTATTAAATAACTATATATAGAATGAATCAAAACTCATTTTTCATTTTTTATTCCTTTTTATCTACGAAAAATGTTTCAAATCTTTTAAATTTTAAATATTTTATTAAATTTAATATTAATTTCTTTAAAATTATTTTATTAAATTTTACAGATATGAACTATTTTAAAAGGAATTGAACTAAATTTGAATAGAAGGTTTCGGGAAAATCTTTGGGAAACATTTCTTTGATGCATTTAATCAAATCTTCAATACTATTTTTTTTTATATAGTAGGAAACTATCAAAAAGCTCGTCAGGGACAGCTTATGTATCGGATGAAGCTATATGAGGTAGGCTTTAATTAGACTAAAACCTACTATCAGATTTATTATCATTAAAACTTGATTTTCAGAGTTATTCGTTTCAACGGTTACGTTCATTTAAGACGTTTAATAAAGTTTGGATTGTCAACTATAATCTTTCCGCTTCGATATTTTAAAGTTGAAAAAGACGAGTTTGGTGGCTTACATTCGCTTTTTTTATTTCATCTATTATGAGTGGGATCATAAGATCTTTATGAATACCAATGTTGCCCACATACCAAAGGGGGCCAATATTATTATAATTGGATTGTTTGAATATAGAGCTCTTAAGCACAACACCATATTTGAATACAGTAAAAAAAGTAAATTCGATCATAATTAGTTGGATCCTAGAGCATTCAATAGCTGGTTATGTCAATTACTTTCTGATCCAAAGGCCAGACCTACTGTATAAGTATCAATTGTAGGTCTTACATGTTCAGTATTACTCTTTTTATTTTATAGTTAAATGTATTTTCTATTAGACCGATTAGAGTCCTACATATTTTTATTGAATTCTGTCTGCTTTAAATAGAACTCAGTTAAAATAAAATATATGAAAACAAATTCCCCATTCATTTTTTTATTATAAAATTTTGTCTTTAATACCAAAAGGAATGGCAAATGGGTGGATTTTTATATCACATCCGTGTAGGATATTTTCATTGAAATAAAAAACCCAGCAAAAAATTTGATTTTATATTATTGTAACTCAGTGAAAATGGTAGTGGGTACATCATACATTCATAATCTACATCATAATTTTTATAGTTTGGTAATAAAATAAATAAACAAAAATTAAAAACCTACACTAAATTCATATTTCCCAAAAAACATCTCTCGCCTAAATATTATTGAAATCTTTAATTTTATCATATATTTAAAGTATAGTTCTTTAATTCTCGAACTTAGAAACCATTGTGTCTAGTTGTAAGCTTAGATGCCTTAAAAACCACTAATTCCTAAAAATTGAAATATTTAGATACGTATAGGACACCTTTAAACTTAGTGAAAAAGCAACAAATCCTTTTATTCCAAAATCCTTAATTTTCAGGATTATTATATTTTTTTTTTTACTTGGGAATGGAACGCTCGAAAGCCACCCATGGAAACTGTGCTGTGTTTCTTTGGGTAGAGTGCGACTTTAACGCACCAAAAACCACACCCGTTTTGAACCAAACTTTAGGAAGGAACATGTGATACAAATGTACAGTTTGGTTACAGGGATGTGAATATGGAATGATTTTGGGATTGTTGGGAGGTTATTTGGGCATTTAGGATTATAGATTATGGGCAAAAATTGGAGGAAACCAGTACTTTTTTTTAAATAAACCTCATGATGCAATGCCAGATGAGTAGTTAAGCCTATTTAGAATAAATATAATACAAGAATTTTAATACTGATACAATATATGAGTCCTGGTGCTCAATTTAATCTATTGCTTTGTTGTTTGTACATATTTTTATTATAATAATAATGTAATTTTTATTTTTTTTATTTTAGTAGATTCTCAAAAGCGGGGGAAGGTCCAAAATTTAAAAAATTGTAATAATACTATATCTATTGTGCCATTATCAATCAGTGTCTTGAATGTTCAATACCAAATGTATGAATATGTGGTTTGGTCCAATTTAGTGTGGTGCAATAAATTTTTATCTATAAATGTAAGCTTCATAGCATTTAAGTCCTTTAAATTTGAATTTTATTTTATTCCTAATATATTTTAAACTATTTTTTATCTTACAGATAATTGAGGAGGGCACACTTGAAGAAAACAGCTCATCCCAGTTCAATTGTTTTTGATATGAAAATTAACTTTAAATGCAAAAAAATAAGAGGAAAGCCCTTAATATAAAATTGTATCTGAAACTATTATTAGATTTAATTTTTTAATAATTTTATTTAATTGTAAAATAATTTTATGATTTAATTGATTTGATAAAATTAAAAATTTACAAGTTAAATTATTATGTTTTTCTTATTTTTTTTGTACCCTGACCTGACTTGACCAATTTCTTTCATTTGATTTAATATTAATTGTAGAAATGACTATCAAAGCACGATTTAGCCCGTTTTTAAGTGTCTGGAATCATTTTTGGAGTTATTTTAAATTTTTTAGAAATGAAATTTCAATTTTACAAGACTTTTGACTTTTGTATCATATTTAAAATAAATTAAAAACTATTAGCTTCCTTTTAATTTAAGGTATAACAAAATATAGCAAAGGTAATTTATTGTGTAATGTAATTTGATAAATAAAAACTTAATTAAATTAAATAAATAAAATTTAAAAAAAAAAATAGGTCTTTTTTAAGACCACCAAAAATATATAAAGAAAGAGTAAAAAATCAAATTCTTATATTAAAAAAAAAAATTCTTACAAAATATATTATTAAATATTTTAATATTTATAAAGGTAAAGCAAGGTATAAAAAGGTAAGGAAACAAACCTAAGGTCTAACGAACACATAGGGCAAAGTTATTACAAAATCAAGATTCTATTATAATGAGAACTATTAAACTTTGGCATATATTTTGAGTTCTGAACTAACTTTTACTACTATACATTTCTAAACTCTAGGTACCTACTAACTTTTTTTTATATTGTATTCTTTTGGTACGCTAAAACTCAAATTCTAACCTTAAATTTTAATCTTAAATTGTGATTTTAATATTAAAAATAATTATTTAAAAAAAAAGATCCGAAAACTTATTCTCTTCCTTAGAACTTCGTTATTTATTCGCTCCAGAATTTAGAATTTTTTTAATCATAAAAATTTACTAGACTATTCTAGTAATTCACTGACTCATAATCTAGCCGAAAGCAAAATGTTATGACAACAAACCAAAAAGTTATAAAACAAAACTCCGAATGAATTTTCAAAATATTGCTTTCTCTTTTACTCTTAGTTTCAGTTTCAAATAATTAAATAATTTATTGAAAAATTCGAAAAATTTCATTTAAAAAAACATCATTAAAAATTCATTAAAAAAAATATTGGAACTTGGACCTTATTTTATGGACCCTTAGAACACAAAATTCCAAAATTTTCAATCAATTCCATTCACCCAAAAATCTGTTACTTGGACCTCATAACCTGGACCCTTAGAACATAAAATTCCAAAATTTTCAATCAATTCCATTCACCCAAAAATCTGGTACTTGGACTTTATAGTCTGGACCCTTAAAACACAAAATTCCAAAATTTTTAATCAATTCCATTCACCTAAAAATCTGGTACTTGGACTTTATAGTCTGGACCCTTAGAACACAAAATTCCAAAATTTTCAATCAACTCCATTCACTCAAAAGCTCTGACAAAAAATTCCAAAGAAAAAAAACACATTTTGACGTAAATACAAATTTTGCAAATTTTTATAAAATTCTCATATAAATTTTGAAAATTGTCAAAAACATAATTTTTTAATTAAATACATACATACCTCCAAAATTTTAAAAATGTGTTCCCAAAAACTAAATAAAAAAAATCCAAAAACAACTTCCTCGAAAATTTTCAATTTTTTCATATTAAAAAATCACTAAATGTACTAGGAGCCCAGAGACTGTAATCAGCAGAAAGCAAATATTCATTTCAAAATTTTTTCGAAAAAATTGCATATTTTCAGGCTAAATTTTGTCAGCAAAATTTCCGAAAAAAATTGTATACTTTTAGGATGAAACATTCGATGTTTTTATGGTTTGTGTCCAATTTTGTGCGATCAATTTTTAAAATATATCAGTTTATTTGAGCGACATCTTGCAGTGCTGAATGAAAAAAAAATTTAGTCGAGACACAAAATTAATTAAAAAAAAAAAATTTTTAATTTTTAAAAAATTTGCTTTCTGTAAATGTCAGTTCCTGATCGCCTAGTACTATTATTGATTTTTAATATGAAAAAATTTGAAAATTTTCGGGGAATTTTTTGAGAACCCTTTTTTTAGAGTTTGGGGGAAATGAATATAATATTATATATGTATGTAATTAAAAAATAATAATTTTTAATAACAATTTTTTTATTTGACAATTTTTAAATTTACATGGCAATTTTATAAAAATTTTGTACAAACATTTTTATATAAAATTTATATGATATTTTTTTTTTGTTGTGTGCAAATTTTAAGGATCTGGCACAGATTTCTCTGGTTTGCTTATATAATAGGTTTTGTAATGTCAGGGTAATAGGTCCTGCTTCTGAGGTTAATTGTTTAAAATGAATTTACTGTAAAATTTCGTTAAATTTTCAGCAGGTATTTAAAAATATTCTCCTGGAAGACTCTTGGGAATAACTTGGGCTATCAAAACATTTGGGCTTTACTCTGAAAAAATAAAAAAAAAATAAAAAATGCATTAGTAAAATTTATAAGATATATATATATATATATATAAATGTAAATTATTAATATAAATGTAAATTATTAATTAGTAATTAATAAAATGTAAGATTATTAAATACCTTTTTTTAAAGTCATATTAATTGAGCTCTGAGTTAAAAACCGGTTTTTATGAGTTAAGCAACATTTTGCTTAATGCTTTGTACCCAAGGACTGACTCCTCGTATTTAAAAAAGTTCTTGATACCAAACCAAAATCAGAGGCAAAGCGTTCTAATTAGAAAATAAAAATTCGAATTTAAAATAAAAATAGAATTTTATTAATTATATATGTATGTACAAAAATTAAGAGTTGACACACATAAAATTTCAAGTTCACTATTTGAGTTATCAAGATATTGTTCGCCTAAGATTATAAGTTTCACATTTTAATATTATCAGCTCTCTAGCGTATCCATGTCTAAAATATATAAAAGAATATAAATTTCTGAAAAATTTTATATTGTATATTAATACAAGGGACTTGACTTCGCGACCCAAGAAATACGGTTAAATACACAAAAGTGAGCTGGAACTCAAATCCCACTTTTTACACAAGTAAGCCATATAAATATTTGAATACTTTTATTCACTTAGTGATTTAAATATTGGATCAGCAACTTTATACCCCATGAGTGCTAATTATTATCAAAAAATAAGAACTGATTTGAACATTCTACGATCTATCCATTATATAGTATTAAAAATATACAAAATTGTAAATTGTAAGTTATTTTTAAAAAATATTTAAATTATATAAAAATCTGTAAATCTGATGAATGATTCATTATATTTGAAAAAACTATAATCTATTAAGAAGAAACCATTCAAAAACTAAATAAAAAAATTATATAAGATAACTCTATAGAATGGATCAAAACTCATTTTTCATTTCCTATTCCCTTTTATTTAAAAAAAAAAATGTTTTAAATCATTTCAACTTTAAAGACTTTATTGAATTTTAGAATCAATTTCTTAAAATCTTAGTATTAAATTATATAAATTTCAATTATCTTAAAAATATTTGAACTAACTCAGATGGGAGGAGCAAGTTTTCAAGACCAAGACTGACAATTTTAATAAATAAATAAAGTTCCTAGGTAAATCAAAAGTCGTAACTAATTTCAAAAAGTGAAATTTGATAAAAAGTACTCTGCTTCATGTAAATAAAATGGACATAATGGTTAACTTGCAGGCATCCAAGAGGAAGATCTTGGTTTCAAACCTCGGTCAAATCATATCATAATCTTATACAAAAGCTACATTTGAGAAATCAACGGCTTAGTGAATGTAACAATTAAAAAAACTGAAGCCTTGCCTAAATAACTTATTGAATGCCCTGTACTCCTGAAAGGCGGAAAAAATGAAAAATAAGTAAATCAAATGCTATGGATTTATTTTTTACCAAATAAAAGTACTGAAGCCTTATCTAATTGACTTAGTGAATACCCTAAACTCCTGAAAAGACGAGAATGGAAAAAATAAGATAAATCCTACGCTTGATTTAGACAATTATTTCTTTGTAAAATCCTTACTGTATATCAATAAGTGATACAATACTTATTTAATGGCTATATTCTGATTTAAATACATTTGAGTCCTATATAATTTTATCAAATTTGTCCTACACTTCGAAAAGAACTCAGATAAAATCGAATAAATCCAAACTACTTGCTCAATAATTTTTTTTTATTATAAAAATGAATGGAAAATGGGTGGATTGGGTAATAAATAGGTATTGGGTGAATTTTTATATCACATCCGTGTAGGATATTTTTATTTATAAAAAAAATTCATTTCAACTAAGTGAAAAGGACATCATCATTTTTATAGTTTGGTAATAAACTTTTATACATAAAACCTACACTAAATTCATGTTTCGAAAAAAGTTCAGCCTAAATGTTATTGAAATCTTTAATTAATTAAATCTTTTTTTTTAAATTAAAAATTTAATACTCTTGTAACACAAACAAAAGATTTATTTAAAAAAAAATATTGCTCTACAGATATTTTTGATAGTAATTAGCTTTACCTTCTCTTCTAGATTAGATTCTTATTTACCTTTACCTTTAACTTCAACTGGAAATGAAAATTAAAAATTTAAAAAATTTATTTAAAAGTTTATAATTTAAAAATAAAATAAAATACCTATACAAGTTTATATAAATTAAGGAAACAATTATTTAAGTCCTACATATGATGAAAATTATAGAACTTTTGAAAATTTGATAAGTTTTTAATAAGTTTTAAATTCTTTAAACTTTCAAATTATAAAAAAAATTTGGATAGTCCTAGATTTTTAAATTTAAACAAAATTATATAATGCGGAGGGCTATAATAAATCAAAAGCTGGAATTGGACTATAGGTCTCGATTACATATTATTATTTTATTAACAAAGAAGCATTTTTTTTAACAAGGTTTTTTTGAATACGAGTAATAGATCCTTGATGCTTCATTAGCTATTATAATTTTTTAATCTGTTCTTGACACATTTTAATTAGATTTTATATTTTTAAGTAATGGATGAACTTTCAATATATAATATAATATTTTTCGTAAAAAGGTCCTTGTATGAAAAGGTCCTTATTTTAATGAATGCCCAAATTTGTAATTATTTTCGCAAAGTTAATTTAAGAATATTTCAATTCTAGTTAAATTCCTTCACATTAAAATCCTTGAATGATGAGGTCCTTGTATGATGTCCAAATTCAAAATTACATTCGTCAAGTTCAAAATAAATGCCATATTTCAATTCAAATTAAATAATTTTGAATAAATTGCAATATAAAGGAAAAATTTTATAATAATGATGAAATATCTAAAGGGGTGTACATTCTATCAGTTTTAGTATCAGTTTTTTTGTCTTTCAGATAAATTTAAGGAAATATCGATTGTGTGAATGGTATAACAGTTGATGAATTAATAGAAAACTGAGTGTTTAACCATTCGTTAACCGTAAATTGATAGTGCGAACTCATTTGCGAGTTTAATAAATTAAAGTTATTAGGACATGCTTTTGATGTATTCATTTTATACAACTATTTCACTCTAAATTTGTTTTAATACTGAAGCAAAAACTAATAGGGGTTACGCTAATCAATCATCAGTGCAAAATGTATCAGTATTAAACTCCCAAAGAAAAACTGATATAGTTTCTCTGTCTCACACTTCAAGATTTCTATAAATTTTTAGAATTGAATTTAGAACTTTTAATTGAAATTATTCCACTACATATGCACAATATTCGAAATTCATGAATCCTCAATATGTAAATATACTTCCAAATAACTTATTATTCAATTCCGCATCCAAAATATATTCCTTCCATTTTTTTTTTAAATAATGTTGTTGTTCCTTAAAATCTCTTTCCAAGGAAAATTTCTACTTTTCCTCAGCTTTTCATTTTAAAAAAACATTTTTTTATTATAAAAAACCCTGAATGAACTTTTCTTTTTTTTTTTTGCACTTCATTCAATTTGTTGTTTTTATTTTCCTCTTAAAATTTTTATAACCTTAAGGTCAATTTCCTGTTAGAAATATATTTTATTCGTTATTGAATAAAAAAAAACAAAAACAAAAAAAAAAAAAAAAGTAAAATGAAATTGAGAGGAATTTCTTCAGGTGCTTAAAAATGAAAATCGAATATATTATATAATATACAAAATAATAATTTTATGTATTTTATCCTAAAGATATTTTGTTATAATAATCAAAAAAAAAAACCGGTTTTTTTTTATATAAGATAAAATAAAAACAAAAAAAAATTGGCAGCCCTATTCAACATTTTAAAGCTTATGTAAATTTGGGAGCAATAGATACAATACGAAATTTTAAAATAGAAAAAGTCGTTTTTTTTCTGTAAAATAAGTTTTTTTTGGCTAAAAACTTGGCCACTTGTATTTATTGTCTATTTAATAACGACTTTTTTATGTATTTTGTATATGTATTATATAAAAATTTAGAATAAATTAAACAATTTAAATAAAAAACTTTAAATTTATTCTATTTATTCTACTTGAATTTAATTTTAAAAAAAATGCCTCCTAAAAGTATGCAACCTTAATTATTTTTATATTAAAAAATTCATAGTGACATTGAGACTATTGTAAATGTTTAAATATGTAAAAAAATTGTATTATATTATAATATAACTATATATTTATGTATCAAAAATGATATATATATATATTTATATAATAAACTAAAATATTCTTAATTGGAAAATTCAAAATGGTCAGAAGCAAAAACCAGAGAATCTATATGTGTTGCAACAGATTAGAGTATAATATACATTATTAAGTAAAATAAATGATATTAACTTTACAGTCTATCCTGATCTTGGAAAAACTTTTTTAAACCTTCTTTGGAAATATTAGTTTCAATCGGAATCTAAGAAATTCCACAAATACTTGATTAGCTAATTAATGTAATATTTTGATTCCCAGGTCTAATGATTTGCAGCCAATCTTAAATTCAAAATCGATTATGAACCAAAGTTTAATTTTTAAAATTTAATAGTTAATAATATAAAATATATTTAAAAAAATTAATTTATTCAATTTTCCATAATCTAAGATTATCGTCAGAAATATTTAAAACATTTTTTTGAATAAACATTTATAGTTGTAATATGGAAAATTTTTTCAATTAGACCTGTGTACATTTGTTTCAAATTTTGCATGATTTAATCGTAATTTTATAAATGAATTCAAAATAATATTCATTCTAATATCAATTTATAATATTATATATAAATTTACATTTTACCTTGAGCATTTTTCAAAGTTTATATTAATGCTTAAATGTACGTGATCAGTAATTTACTATTTATTATTAAATATTATACTACTGACAGTATCTAAAGATTACTTTGCATAATAAAAAAAGTTATTCATATACCGTTTGGTTTTTTTCTAAATTGTAATGTAAAAGCGTTTTAACCCTTAAATATTTTTGTTTAAAAAATGTTTTAGGACATAGAACATTGATTAAGGAATTTCTTTTCGAACAAATCTAATCTTAACAATTATCTCTTTATTTGGAATTTCTATTTACTAATTACAAGAACTTCAAGTCTTTGAAAGTATCTTAAACATCTTTATGTTTAAAAATTTCCAAAGGAGGTTTAAAAGCTGTTTCAGGATCAGTATAAACGAAAAAAGGATAATGAGGTTTAAAAGAACTGTAGATCCTTTGTCTGCTGGGGCTATTTGAATTTGACAATTAAAATATATTATTTTACAAGAGTATATTTTTGATATAAAACACTTATTTACATATTTGTATAATATACATTCAATATAAATATGAATTTTTAACATTTAAACTGTAAAATTGCATACTTTTAGGAGGTGTATTTTTTTAAAGTGGAAAATTTAGAATAAATTCTATATTCTCATAGTATGAAGAACAGAAAGAACCTAATTTGTACGGCGCAAGTATATACACTTTTACTTCAATTAAACCAAAACTCCATCTAATGATACAAGGAACCTTAAAAACTTTTATTAAAAAAAAAAGTTATCACTTACAGAACAAATTCAATTTAACTATAATATATAATCTAATAATAGTAATTAATTTTCTTGATAATAGCATTAAAATTATACTTAAATTTTTTTTTAACTAATCTGCACAATCAGGTGTTAAGTGCATAATTAATTACTTATACACAACTTTTTTAATATATGCAAAAATTTTACAATATTAGTTTGTGTGTTTGTTTGTGTATCATAATAAATTGCATAAATTTCCTTTTAAAGTGTAATTAAAATTTATGTACTTTTTTAATTGTATCTGAATTAAAAATTATCATATGTTTAATATACAAATTTTAGATTTTTGTACAATTTTGTAAATTAGAAGACATGTAAGATACATGCATACATAGTTATATCATAATTTATGTACAAATAAATGTACATGTATGATATATTGTACATATGAATGTGCCAAAATTATAATTATGTAGGAAAATGCATGTAGTAGAGTATGTAAGTAATAAGTTTTAAGGACATACTGAAAATTTGTATCTAATTATTTAATTTAATACCTTGAGCTTCATTTAAAAAGTACTTGTTCTTTTTTTGAAGTAATCAATTAAAATTTGTAAATATATTGTAATTTTATTATTTATAATCGTATGTGTATAAAAATTTATAAATTAAATTTAAAATAAGAAGGTATAGGTATTTAGAAAATAAATATTTTAATAAAGATTTTTTGAATTATGCAATTTTTTCATTTTCTATATAATTATTACTTAATTTTTCATCAAATCGTATGTTATGTTATCAATTACTTTAAAAAAGGTACTTAATAACATTTGAAAGTAATATGATATGAATGTAGATGATAAGTACACTTTTATGTAATCCTGTGAGGACGGAAGGATATAAGGATATTAATAGTATTAATAGTTAATTTTTAATTTTAATATAACTTCATTTTGAAACAGTTAAATTGGCTAGAGTTAAACTTATTATAGTACAATTATTTTTAAAAGGACTACAATGGATAAATACAAAAAAAGGATTACATACTAAACTTTTAAAAATTATTCCAATAATTATAAAATAATATCACATCTTTAGTTTAGATTTTTAAGAATATCAATACAGCTTTAGAATACTTTGAATATAATATAAATTTTTGAATATATAAGATATCTACTAGGAATCAAAAAACAAGGACCACTTCGACTAATTTCACAAGTACTATAATTCAGATCTAATTTTTAAGAACAATCTGACCTAATTAAAGAAAGAGTTTCAACTATTTACAGTGTGTATAATTTTAGGTATCGTATCAGAAATTGAATTAGAAAAGTCACATACAAAAATTGATTACACATTTCTCATAAGACAATTATTTATCAAATAACATTTGTATTGTACAATATTCTCTGCCTATATGAAATCCCATATTAAATTTCTAATTAATTTGAAGTACACCTAGCCACCATACCTGCACAATTTCAAAACCAAATTAGATAAAATTCAAAAAAAATGTATAAAAAAGTCATTATAGTCCTTTTTTTTTTTTTTGTTTTTTTTTATTTCTTTTCCACTCCTTTAAGGAGTATAGGGCATTCACCAAGTTTTATTTTAAACTAGGCTTCAGTTTCTTTAATCATAATATTCACTAAGCGCGGTGATTACTCGGCTGTAGCTATTGCATAAGATTATAAAATATGAATGCGCAAATGTTGTTAACTTTGTGCGCCATCTATAATCTTACACAAAAATTATTTATATAATTTTATTAAATCTTATTTTATATTACGATATAAACTATTACGATAAAATTATACAATTTTACGATATTTTTTTATTAGATATGACCTGATCGGGGTTTGAACCCGAGACCTTCCACATGAATGGCGGCGTCTTTACCACTACGCCATTGGTCAGAAGTACTGAAAAACTCTACTTTTTACAGATATTTTTTTGATCTAATGCAGAGTTAGACGCAGTTAGATTACACCTAATAAAATTAAATGTAGGCTTTTTAAAACTGAATTTCAAATTATTTAAAGTCTAATATATAGTATATTATATCAATCAACTAATACTAAATTTATTACTTAAATTAATAATACAATTAATAAGATACAGTCATTATGTTATATAGCTAATAATAAGTTATCAGAAGAATTTAAATTAATCTTTAAAATCCAATTACTAACTAATTATTCAAATCTAAAACTTCAGCTTGCTCAGTAGAATTTTTTAAAATCACAAAATTTGTTAAAAATTCCTTAAAATTTCTAATAAGACTCTCAACTTAATACTCAATCTCCAATTTAAATAATTTTATCAGAAACCAAAATTAAATCACAAGAATTTGAAAACTATGCGAACTTCATTCTAAGTTCATTGAAATAATTCTTAGATTTTATTTCTGCATACAAATTGCAATTTACAATGCATACCAAACATTATTTTAAAATAACATTATACTTGCGTCACATTAACATAACTGGCGCCACTTTAACTTTATTGTATATTAGTTTCATTTATAATCTATTCCATTATGAATTGTGTCCCAGTTAAATAGGTTCTTTAAATTTCCATCAGTTATTTTTATCACTTTAAAATTAACAAAATTCAACTTTAAATATGCTTTAATGCATGCATATTTATACCCGTGCATACATATATGATATCGGGTATATTAAAATTGCTCCTCCGTTTGTAACGCATCGATCTAGACGAGCTAGATATAGTGTCAAGGGTACATATCGGCTCAGAATCGAAAAATTAGTCGATCTAGCTATGTGTGTCTGTCCGTCCGTCCGTCCGTCCATGTGTCAGCACAATAACTCAAAAACTAAAAGTGCTAGAGTCTTGAAATTCGCACAAAGTCATTTTTAGACAATTTCTAGGTTCCCTATTGTTTTTGGTTAAAATCGGACCAAGGCTTCAGGGAGCTGCCATACAACGTTTTTGCACCAATAATATGAATTTCTTCAAAACTAATTATGTTATGGCCCCATTTTCGGGGGCTGCCATACAAAGTTTTCGATTTAATAACTGTGTATCTAATGAACCTACGAGGTTAAAATTAAAATTGGGCAAGTAAAGTAATAGGACAAGTTACTTGGCAATGTTGGACATCACTCGGACCACCGGACTGTTAGGGTAGCCAATTTTTTTTTTTGGTTTTGTTTTTTTTTTTTTTTTTACGGTTTATTTTATACACCATAGTGGGTATGCACGGGTATCTAAAAATTGACAAGAGCAACTATAATCTTCCTCGTTTTTTTTAAATTTAATGCAGAACACATTTAAGTTTTAAGTTTAAAGTGCTTCAAGAATAAAATAAATGACACCAATTCTTATATGAGCAAGATAAAATGTAAACACAATCCTTTTTTTTTTTCAACCCAATTTTTTAGTCCTTCCATGGTACACATATATGCATGTATAAGTACCGTATATTCAAATAAATATGCAAATATTTTGTTTGTATTCCAGTTCGCGTCAAAACCATAAATACCATGTCATTGCGTTTTATTTTTTTTATTCATTGTCTACCAAAATTATTTGATTATTAATGTATATATAAGTTTATATAAAAATTATATATATATATATATATATATTGTCTTTAATATTTGCTTATTATCCTTTTTTATAAAAAATTTATTAAAATAATAATAATAATAAGGATCCATTATAATAAAGTGATACTCCAGACTTATATAAAATTTTTTTTGTTTTATAATAAGACTCTTAAATATTTTTAAAAAATTATTTAATATGATTAAGATAAGTTTAATTTTATTTTGATAATTTATTTATACGTATAATTATAATAAACAAATAATTTTATTGCACATATTAAATTAAATGTACTTAATGTAGTAAATGTTTTTTAAATTTGTATAAAAATTGGATTACAGTTTTTGGGATGAGTTCTAAGGATAGGACTTAAGGAAAAAGGACGAGACAATCGTTTACAAATGGATGAGAAAATTGATGCAGCTGGATGAGACGGTACCTAATGGGATAATTGATTGAATGTGTTCTAACAGCAGTTGCATCTGACGGCAGTTAACAAGACTTTGATTGTTTGAATTGAACAATTGTATGAGAAAGGGGTAGATTAATCGATTGATTGGACTATAGTTTAAGTTTTAAATTCCCCCATTTGGAGTTCTAGGTTCAAATCCATAGTTTAAGGTTTGACTTGCATAGTTAAAGTTTAAAGTTCTATGTTCAAATCCAAAAAGGATTGGAGGAGATATTATGGTATTAAAGAAAAGATAGATTTCAAAGAAAAGATATTATAGTTACCTAGAAGAGTTCTAGACATGGGTCTGAAGCACAATGGATAAGACATAATCGTTTAAAAAACTGGACTGTAGCTGGATGAAACATTAATTAATGGGACCATTGATTAGAAGGGTAAACTGTTTGTACAAAGGATAGTTGAATGGGACCGTGTAGCTTAAATTTTAACTTCCCCCCTATTTGGAGTTCTAGATTAAAATCCAAATAGAATTTGATATTTTGTTATACATTTATGGTTTCGAATGGTTGAATTTTGATGAATACCTTAGTTTTAATTAATAAATAATAAAAACTAGTTTAAACCTAAAAATATGTAAATAAATTCCTGTATCTTATTACTTTTACTAGCCCCATATTATATTCGGTCCTATTAAACTATTACAGGAAGAAAAGTTCTATTAAATCATTTCTGGAAACGCCAATCAATAACACTTTTCATAGGCTTTATAAATATATATGAGAGAAACGAATAAGGTTGTCATAAAGATTTTAATTAACTGTTATGTTAAACTCAATTTAAGCAAATTTTTTGATCTTTTATATCTTCCAAAAGGGTTTAAAATAAGAGCTTCGAAAGGATTAAGATCTTAAAAAACAAGTATGAGTCTTTTGAGCTAACTTTTTAGTATAGCCCTACGTTTAGAAGCTGTAAGGGGTGAAAAAAATAGACTTTTGCAATTTTACTACACCTGCACTTACAACACCACTTCTAAAATTTTGGAATGGAATTTATTGTTAGGTACCATTTATTGGACAGACTTAGAGCAAATTAAAACTATGAAGTTTCGAAATACTAGGGGACTAATATCTGTTTTCACATCCTCCTTTCACTGAGTCAGCTTGGGAGTGTATCTCATTTATTTTATTGGGAAAAAGTTTAATTAAAAACAGTTTGTAAATGTATAACAGTGGCATTATCTTATACTCATCATGTTTGAACTTTGGTTTCCCGAACAAATGATTAATCTATACTCAATATGTTCCATTGTTCAGTTAATGGAACCTATGTGGTTTTTTTAAAATTTAAATATATTCCAATGAAATTATTTTAAAAGTATATATATATATATATATGTATACAAATTTATTTTTAAACTTTTTAAATATAATTATGCATAATTTAATAAAAGATCATAAATAAGTTATTAAATAACGCATTAACTTTAATTTAAAATGCGTCTATATATATATCCATTAATCCATTTATATTAAAGTGTATCTTAAAATACTTGAATTAATTACATTTTTTTTTAAAACACATATATTTTAAACAAACCTACACATATATTTTAAAGTATTATTTAAAACCATCTTTATTAAATTATTTTAAGTTACATAATGTAATGTATTAACTATAAGACCTTATATTTTTTAATTGAATTTATTTTGGTATATTGAATCTCAATTAAATTATTTCACTTATATATGAAATAAACTCTAGTATATGTATATAATACAATTAATATTACCTGTATTAAAAATAATATTTTTATATTAACCAGAATTTTTTTTTTGAGTAAAATTTCATTTATATTTTTTTTTAATTGTATTAAAAACCTACCCATTTAATTGATTATAAAAAGTAAATATGTATAATTAAATTATTGTGTTAAATTTATAAGCCCATCCTTGGTAAAAGAAAAAATTAAAAATACATATTCCAGATTTAAAAATAAAGAAAAACAAGTGATGAAAAAAACCAAGGGTTTTTAAAAAACACATTTTCAAAATAATATAGTGTTTCATACTGAGTATTGG
>OY720445.1:86042116-86105359 GCA_963082915.1 Dolichopus griseipennis | reverse complement strand
TACTACTATACATTTCTAAACTATAGGTACCCACTAACTTTTTTTTATATTGTATTCATTTGGTACGCTAAAACTCAAATTCGAACCTTAAATTCTAATCTTAACTTGTGATTTTAATATTAAAAATAATTATTTAAAAAAAAAGTCAGAAACTGATTCAGTTGCTTAGAACTTTGTTATTTATTCGCCCAAAATTTAGAATTTTTAAAACCATTAAATATACTAACCAGACTCATAATCTAGCCGAAAGCAAAATATTATGACAACAAACCAAAAATTTATAAAAAAAAATACTCCAAATGAATTTTCAATATATTGCTTTCTCTTTTACTCTTAGTTTCAGTTTCAAATATATAATAAAAAAAAATATATTGAAAAATTCAGTAAAAAATTTATTAAAAAATTCATTAAAAACATCATTAAAAATTCATTAAAAAAAATATTGGAACTTAGACCTTATTCTATGGACCCTTAGAACACAAAATTCCAAAATTTTCAATCTATTCCATTCATCCAAAAATCTGGTACTTGGACCTTATAGTCTGGTCCCTTAGAATACAAAATCCCAAAATTTTCAATCAATTACATTCACCCAAAAATCTGGTACTTGGACCTTATAATCTGGACCCTTAGAACACGAAATTTTCAAATCAATTCCATTTACGCAAAAATCTGATACTTGGACTTTATGGTCTGGACTCTTAGAACACAAAATTCCAAAATTTTCAAACAATTCCATTCACCCAAAAATCTGGTACTTGAATGTTATAGTCTGGACCCTTGGGACCCAAAATTCCAAAATTGTCATTCAATTCCATTCACCTAAAAATCTTGTACTTGGACCTTATAGTCTGGACCTTTAGAACACAAAATTCCAAAATTTTCAATCAATTCCATTCACCCAAAAATCTGGTACTTGGATCTTATAGTCTGGACCCATAGAACACAATATTCCAAAATTTTCAATCACTCGCTCTGACAAAAAATTCCAAAAAAAAAAAAAACACATTTTGACGTAAATACACTTTTTTCAAATTTTTATAAAATTCTCATATAAATTTAAAAATTGTTTTAAAAATTCAAAATATAATTTTGTTAATTACTTACATACCCCTAAAATTCAAAAAATAACCCAAAAAAATTTTAAAAACACCGAAAATTTTCAATTTTTTCATATTAAAAATCACTAAATGTACTAGGAGCCCAGAGACTGTAATCAGCAGAAAGCAAATATTCATTAAAAAAAAAGTTCGAAAATATTGCATATTCTCAGGCTAAATTTTGTCAGCAAAATTTCCGAAAAAAATTGTATACTTTTAGGATGAAACATTCGATGTTTTTTGTGGTTTGTGTCCAATTTTATGCGATCAATTTTTAAAATATACCAGTTTATTTGAGCGACATCTAGCAGTGCTGAATGAAAAAATTTAGTCGAGACACAAAATTAATTAAAAAAAAAAAATTTTTAATTTTTAAAAAATTTGCTTTCTGCAAATGTTAGTTCCTGATCGCCTAGTACTATTATTGATTTTTAATATGAAAAAATTTGAAAATTTTCGGCGAATTTTTTGAGAACCTTTTTTTAGAGTTTAGGGGATATGTATATATGTATGTAATTAAAAAATAATAATTTTTAATTTTTAATAGCAATTTTTTTATTTGACAATTTTTAAATTTACATGACAATTTTATAAAAATTTTGTACAGAGATTTTTATATAAAATTTATATGGGATTTTTTATGTATGTGTGCAATTTTTAAGGATCTGGCACAGATTTCTCTAGAGTGCTAATCTGGAATAGGTTTTGTAATGTGGAGGTAACAGGTACTGTTCCTAAGGTTTATTGTCGAAAATGAATTTACATAAAATTTCGTTAAATTTTCAACAGGTATTTAAAAATATTGCATTGGAAAACTCTTGGAAATTGGCCCAAGAGGGCTGTCAAAACATTTAGGCTTTACTCTGAAAAAAATAAAGAAAATAAAAAATGCATTAATAAAATTTATAAGATTTTAATATATAAATATATATGTAAATAATTAATATATTTAATAATAAGTAATTATATATTATATAAGTATAAGGTTATTTAATACCTTTTTTTAAAGCCATATTTTATGTATTTGGTAGCTTAAAGTATAGATCTAAATTGAGCTCAGTATTAAAGTCCTGTTTTTATGATTTAAGCAACATAGGTAGGTTCAAAAGGTCGACTGGATAAAACTGGGCTTGTACTTAAATCTAATTTTTTCAAATAAAAACTTTGAGTTCAGATATTGAATTAGTGAGGTTTGAGTTCAAACTAAGTTTTATGAACTCAATCCAATATAGAGCTTTCCTTTTTTAAATTTTTACTTCCGATCCGTGAAATTAAAGTCCTAACTCTGAAAAAAATGCAGTAACTTAAGACTTATTAAGAGTTAACGAATCAGAAAGCAAAGAAGAGCAAATGAAAACTTTTCCGAACTGAATTAGTTTGAATCTTAGAATCATTCTTTTACCCCAGTTAGTGCTAATCAATACTAAATCTATATTCTTCGAAGGTACTTATCAGATATAAGAACTGATATGAGCATTCTAAGATCTATCAATGATATAAGTAATAAATAAAGTCAAAAATGTATAAAATTTATTTTTAGAAAATATTTAAATTTATAAAAAAAAAATTCCAATCCTTATAAATGATTCATTATATTTGAAAAAACTATAATCTATTAAGAAGAAACCATTCAAAAACTAAATAAAGAAATTATATAAGATAACTCTATAGAAAGGATCAAAACTCATTTTTCATTTCCTATTCCCTTTTATTTAAAAAAAAAATGTTTTAAATCATTTCAACTTTAAAGACTTTTTTATACTTTAGTATTAATTTATTAAATGTAAGTATTAAATTATATAAATTTTAATTATTTTAAAAAGATTTGAACTAAATGAGATGGAAGGATTCAATAAAACTTTTAAAGCATATCTTTTATATATCTGATTAATAAAGGGTTACAATACCATGCAGAAGCCAATGCAGAGTGCCAAGTTTTTAAAACTCAGAGTGACAATTTTATTAAATGAATAAAGTTTCAAGGTAAACCAAAGTCGTATCTTATTTCAAAAAGTAAAATTCGATCAAAATCACTTTGCTTCAAGTAAATAAAAATGCTAATGGAGTAATGGTTAACTTGCAGGCGTTTTAAGTGGAAGATCTTGGATTCAAACCTCAGTCAGATCTTATTACATAATCTTATACAATAGCTACAGTTGAATAACCAATGACTTAGTGAATGTAACAATTAAAAAAACTGAAGCCTTGCCTAAATAACTTATTGAATGCCCTCTACTCCCTAAAGGCGGAAAAAATGAAAAATAAGTAAATCAAATGCTATGGATTTATTTTTTACCAAATAAAAGTACTGAAGCCTTATCTAATTGACTTAGTGAATACCCTAAACTCCTGAAAGGACGAGAATGGAAAAAATAAGATAAATCCTACGCTTGATTTAGACAATTATTTCCTTGTAAAATCCTTACTGTATATCAATAAGTGATACAATTCTTATTTAATGGCTATATTCTGATTTAAATACATTTGAGTCCTATATTGAATTAGTTCTATACTTTGAATAGAACTCAGTTAAAATCGATTAAACTCAAACTACTTGCTCAATAATTTTTTTTTATTATAAAAATGAATGGAAAATGGGTGGATTTGGTGAAAAATGGGAATTGGGTGAATTTATATATCACATCCGTGTAGGATATTTTTATTTATAAAAAAAATCAATTTCAAGTAAGTGAAAAGGACATCATCATTTTTATAGTTTGGTAATAAAACTTTTATATATAAAACCTACACTAAATTCATGTTTCGAAAAAAGTTCAGCCTAAATATTATTGAAATCTTTAAGAATTATTAAATGTGCATAATATCAGATTAATGTTTTTTTTAAATTAAAAGTTTAATACTTAAATAAAACAAACAAAAGATTTATTAAAAAAAAAATATTGCTCTAAAGATATTTTTGATAGTGATTAGCTTTACCATCTATTCAAGATTAGATTCTTATTTACCTTTACCTTTAACTCCAATTGTAAATAAAAAATTTAGAATTTAAAAAATTTAATTAAAAGTTTATAATTTAAAAATAAAATAAAATACCTATACAAGTTTATATAAATTAAGGAAACAATTATTTAAGTCCTACATATGATGAAAATTACGAAACTTTTGAAAATTTGATAAGTTTTTGATAAGTTTTAAATTTTTTAAAACTTTCAAATAATAAAAAAAAATTTGGATAGTCCTAGATTTTTAAATTTAAACAAAATTATATAATGCGGAGGGCTATAATAAATCAAAAGCTGGAATTGGACTATAGGTCTCGATTACATATTATTATTTTATTAACAAAGAAGGGTTTTTTTTAAAATGGTTTTTTGAACACGTGTAATAGATCATTGATGCTTGATTTGCTATTATAATGTTTTAAGCTGTTCTTGACACATTTTAATTGGATATTATAATTTTTAAGTAATGGATGGACTTTCAGTATGCAATATAATATTTTACAATTTTCGTAAAAAGGTCCTTATTTTAATGAATGCCCAAATTTGTAATTATATTCGCAAAGTTAATTTAAAAATATTTTAATTCAAGTTAAATTCCTTCACATTAAAGTCCTTGAATGATGAGGTCCTTGTATGATGTCCAAATTCAAAATTACATTCGTCAAGTTCAAAATAAACGCCATATTTCAATTCAAATTAAATAATTTAGAATAAATAGCAATATGATGGAAAAATTTTATAATTTTGATGAAATATCTAAAGCGGTGTACATTTTATCAGTTTTAGTATAAGTTTTTATGTCTTTCAGATTTACGGAACCATTGATAGTGTAAAAGGTAAAACCGCTGATGAGTTAATAGAAAACTGAGTGTTTAATCATTCGTCAATCATAAATTGATAGTGCGAACTCATTTGCGAGTTTAATAAATAAAAGTTGATAGCACATGCTTTTGATGTATTCATTTTATACAAGTTTTTCACTCTAAATTTGTTTTAATACTGAAGCAAAAACTAATAGGGCTTACGCTAATCAATCATCAGTGCAAAATTTATCAGTATTAAACTCCCAAAGAAAAACTGATATAGTTTGTCTATCTCACACTTCAAGATTTCTATAAATTTTTAGAATTGAATTTTGAACTTTTAATTGAAATTATTCAATTACATATGCACAATATTCGAAATTCATGAATCCTTAATATGTAAATATACTTCCAAATAACTTATTATTCAATTCCGCATCCAAAATATATTCCTTCTATTTTTTTTTTGTTATAAATAATGTTGTTGTTCCTTAAAATCTCCTTCCAAGGAAAATTTCTACTTTTCCTCAGCTTTTCATTTTAAAATTTTTTTTTTTATTATTAAAAACCCTGAATGAACTTTTCTTTTTTTTTTTTGCACTTCATTCAATTTGTTGTTTTTATTTTCCTCTTAAAATTTTTATAACCTTAAGGTCAATTTCCTGTTAGAAATATATTTTATTCGTTATTGAATAAAAAAAAAACAAAAACAAAAAAAATAAAAAAAAAGTAAAATGAAATTGAGAGGAATTTCTTCAGGTGCTTAAAAATGAAAATCGAATATATTATATAATATACAAAATAATAATATTATGTATTTTATCCTAAAGATATTTTGTTATAATAATCAAAAAAAAAACCGGTTTTTTTTTATATAATATAAATTAAAAAAACAAATTGGCAGCCCTATTCAACATTTTAAAGCTTAAGTAAATTTCGGAGCAAAAAGTACAATACGAAATTTTAAAATAGAAAAGGCCGTTCTTTTTTTTAAAATAAAATTTTTTTTGGCTAAAAACTTGGCCACGTGTATGGTCTATTTAATAACGACTTTTTTATGTATTTTGTATATGTATTATATAAAAATTTGGAATAAATTAAACAATTTAAATAAAAAACTTTAAATTTATTCTATTAATTCTACATGATTTTACTTTTAAAAAAAATGTCTCCTAAAAGTATGCAATCCTAATTATTTTTATATTTAGAAATTCATAATGTAATTGAGACTGTTGTAAATGTTTAAAATATTCTAATTGGAAAATTCAAAATGGTCAGAAGCAAAAACCAGAGAATCTACATGTGTTGCAACAGATTAGAGTATAATATATATTATTAAGTAAAATAAATGATATTAACTTTACAGTCTATCCTGATCCTGGAAAAACTTTTTTAAACCTTCTTTGGAAATATTAGTTTCAATCGGAATCTAAGAAATTCCACAAATACTTGATTATCTAATTAATGTAATATTTTGATTCCCAGGTGTAATCATTTGCAGCCAATCTTAAATTCAAAATCGATTATGAACCAAAGTCTAATTTTATAAATTTAATAGTTAATAATATAAAATATATTTAAAAAAATTAATTTATTCAATTTTCCATAATCTAAGATTATCTTCAGGAATATTTAAAACATTTTTTTAAATAAACATTTATAGTTGTAATATGGAAAATATTTTCAATTTGACCTGAATACATTTGTTTCGAATTTTACATGATTTAATCGTAATTTTATAAATGAATTCAGAATAATATTCATTCTAATATCAATTTATAATATTATATATAAATTTACATTTTACCTTGAGCATTTTTCAAAGTTTATATTAATGCTTAAATGTACGTGATCAGTAATTTACTATTTATTATTAAATATTATACTACTGAAAGTATCTGAAGATTACTTTGCATAATAAAAAAAGTAATTCATATACCGTTTGGTTTTTTTCTAAATTGTAATGAAAAAGGGTTTTAACCCTTAAATATATTTTTTAAAAAATATTTTAGGACATAGAACTTAGATTAAGGAATTATTTTTGAATCAAATTTAATCTTAACAATTATCTCTTTATTTGGAATTTCAATTTACTAATTACAGAATCCCCAAATCTTTAAAAGTATCTTAAACCTCTTTATGTTAAAAAATTTCCAAACGAGTTTTAAAAGCTGTTTCAGGATCAGTATAAACCAAAAAAGTGTAATGAGGTTTAAAAGAACTATAGATCCTTTGGCTGCTGGGGCTATTTGAATTTGACAATTAAAATATATTATTTTACAAGAGTATATTTTTGATATAAAACACTTATTTACATATTTGTATAATATACATTCAATATAATTATGAATTTTTACTTTTAGGAGGCGTATTTTTTTAAAGTGGAAAATTTAGAATAACTGTGAAACTTAGCCTCAAATTAAACCATAGGACTGTTCTAGAGAACAGAAAGAACCTAATTTGTACGCAAGTATATACACTTTTACTTCAATTAAACCAAAACTCCATCTAATGATACAAGGAACCTTAAAAACTTTTATTAAAAAAAAAAGTTATATTCACTTACAGAACAAATTCAATTTAACTATAATATATAATCTAATAATAGTAATTAATTTTCTTGATAATAGCATTAAAATTATACTTAAATATTTTTTTTAACTAATCTGCACAATCAGGTGTTAAGTGCATAATTAATTACTTATACACAACTTTTTTAATATATGCAAAAATTTTACAATATTAGTTTGTGTGTTTGTTTGTGTATGATAATAAATTGCATACATTTTCCTTTTAAAGTGTAATTAAAATTTATGTACTTTTTTAATTGTATCTGAATTAAAAACTTTCATATATGTTTATTATACAAATTTTGGATTTTTGTACTATTTTGCAAATTAGAAGACATGTAAGATACATGCATACATAGTTGTATCATAATTTATGTACAAATAAATGTACATGTATGATATATTGTACATATGAAAGTGCCAACATTATAATTATGTAGGAAAATGCATGTAGTACAGTATGTAAGTAATAAGTTTTAAGGACATACTGAGAATTTGTATCTAATAATATTGAATTATGTATCTAATAATTTAATACCATGAGCTTCATTTAAAAAGTACTTGTTCTTTTTTTGAAGTAATCAATTAAAATTTGTAAGTATTGTAATTTTATTATTTATAATCGTATGTGTATAAAAATTCATAATTTAAATTTAAAATAAGAAAGTATAGATGTTTAGAAAATAAATATTTTAATAAAGATATTTTAGAATTATGAAAATTTAATCCTGTACAGACGGAAGGATATAAAGATATTAATAGTATTAATAGTTAATTTTTAATTTTAATATAACTTCATTTTGAAGCAGTTGAATTGGCTAGAGTTAAACTTATTATAGTGCAATTATTTTTAAAAGGACTACAATGGATACAATACAAAAAAAGGATCACATACTAAACTTTTAAAAATTATTCCAAAAATTATAAAATAATATCACATCTTAGTTTAGATTTTTAAGAATATCAATACAGCTTTAGAATACTTTAAATATAATATAAATGTTTGAATGTATAAGATATCAATTAAGAATTAGAAAAAATTGACTTCTTTGGACTAATTTCACGAGTACTATAATTCAGATCTAATTTTTAAGAACTATCTGATCGAATTAAAGAAAGGATTTCAACTATTTATAGTGTCTATAATTTTAGATATCGTATCAGAAATTGAATTAGAAAAGTCACATACAAAAATTGATTACACATTCCTCATAAGATAGTTATTTATCAAATACCATTTGTATAATATTTTCTACCTATTTGAAATCCCATATTAAATTTCTAATTAACTTAAAGTACACCTAGCCACCATACCTGCACAATTTCAAAACCAAGTTAGATAAAATTCAAAAAAAATGTATAAAAAAGTCATTATAGTCCTTTTTTTTTTTATTGCTTTTCCACTCCTTTAAGAAGTATATGGCATTCACCAAGTTTTATTTTAAACTAGGCTTCAGTTTCTTTAATCATAATATTCACAAAGCGCGGTGATTACTTGGCTGTAGCTATTGCATAAGGTTATAAAATATGAATGCACAAATGTTAACTTTGTGCGCCATCTATAATCTTACACAAAAATTATTTATATATTTTTATTAAATCTTATTTTATATTACGATATAAACTATTACGATAAAATTATACAATTTTACGATATTTTTTTATTAGATATGACCTGATCGGGGTTTGAACCCGAGACCTTCCACATGAATGGCGGCGTCTTTACCACTACGCCATTGGTCAGAAGTACTGAAAAACTCTACTTTTTACAGATATTTTTTTGATCTAATGCAGAGTTAGACGCAGTTAGATTACACCTAATAAAATTAAATGTAGGCTTTTTAAAACTGAATTTCAAATTATTTAAAGTCTAATATATAGTATATTATATCAATCAACTAATACTAAATTTATTACTTAAATTAATAATACAATTAATAAGATACAGTCATTATGTTATATAGCTAATAATAAGATATCAGAAGAATTTAAATTAATCTTTAAAATCCAATTACTAACTAATTATTCAAAACTAAAACTTGAGCTTGCTCAGTAGAATTTTTTAAAGTCCCTAAATTTGTTAAAAATTCCTTAAAATTTCTAATAAGTCTCTCAACTTAATGCCCAATCATCAATTTAAATAACTTTATCAAAAAACAAAAAAAAAAATCCCAAGAATTTGAAAACTATGCGAACTTCATTCTAAGTTCATTGAAATAATTCTTAGATTTTATTTCTGCATACAAATTGCAATTTACAATGCATACCAAACATTATTTTAAAATAACATTATACTTGCGTCACATTAACATAACTGGCGCCACTTTAACTTTATTGTATATTAGTTTCATTTATAATCTATTCCATTATGAATTGTGTCCTAGTTAAATAGGTTCTTTAAATTTCCATCAGTTATTTTTATCACTTTAAAATTAACAAAATTAAACTTTAAATAAATACAATATTTTTTCTACTGCATGCTTTAATGCATGCATATTTATACTCGTGCATACATATATGACATCGGGTATATTAAAATTGCTCCTCCGTTTGTAATGCATCGATCTAGACGAGCTAGATATAGTGTCAAGGGTACGTATCGGCTCAGAATCGAAAAATTAGTCGATCTAGCTATGTGTGTCTGTCCGTCCGTCCGTGTGCCCGTCCGTGTGTCAGCACGATAACTCAAAAACTAAAAGGGTTAGAGTCTTGCAATTCACACAAAGTCATTTTTAGACAATTTCTAGGTTCCCTATTGTTTTTGGTTAAAATCGGACCAAGGCTTCAGGGAGCTGCCATACAACTTTTTTGCACCAATAATATGAATTTCTTCAAAACTAATTATACTACGAGGATGCAAATTATGCACGGTTAGTTATTTAATGAATCGAGCACTTATATGAAGTTTTAAAATGTTGTGGCCCCATTTTCGGGGGCTGTCATACAAAGTTTTCGATTCAATAACTGTGAATCTAATTAAACTACGAGGTTAAAATTAAAATTGGGCAAGTAAAGTAATAGGACAAGTTACTTGGCAAAGTTGAACATCATTCGAACCACCGGACTTTTAGGGTGGCCAATTTTTTTTTTGGTTTTTTTTTTTTTTTTTTTTTTACGGTTTATTTTATACACCATAGTGGGCATGCACGGGTATCTAAAAGTTGACAAGGGCAACTATAATCTTCCTCGTTTTTTTGAAAATTTAATGCAGAATACATTTAAGTTTTAAGTTTAAAGTGTTTAAAAAAAAAAAAAATGAATGACACCAATTCTTATATGAGCAAGATAAAATGTGAACATAATCCTTTTTTTTTTTTCAACCCAATTTTTTAGTCCTTCCATGGTACACTTATATGCATGTATAAGTACCGAATATTTAAATAAATATGCAAATATTTTGTTTGTATTCCAGTTCGCGTCAAAACCATAAATACCATGTCATTGCGTTTTATTTTTTTTATTCATTGTCTACCAAATATTTTGATTATTAATGTATATATGTATAAGTTTTATATAAAAATTATTTATATATATATATATATATATTGTCTTTAATATTTGCTTATTATCCTTTTTTTTAAAAATTTTATTAAAATAATAATAATAAGGATCCATTATAATAAAGTGATACTCCAGACTTATATAAAATTTTTTTTGTTTTATAATAAAACTCTTAAATATTTTTAAAATTAAATATTTAATATGATTAAGATAAGTTAAATTTTATTTTGATAATTTATTTATACGTACAATTATAATAAATAAATAATTTTATTGCACATATTAAATTAAATGTTTTTAATGTAGTAAATGTTTTTTTTTTAAATTTGTATATAAATAGGATTACAGTTTTTGGGGTGAGTTCTAAGGATAGGACTCAAGGAAAAAGGATGAGACAGTCGTTTACAAATGGATGAGAAAATTGATGCGACGGTACTTAATGGGATAATTGATTGAATGTGTTCTAACAGCAGTTGCATCAAGGATGAGACAGTCGTTTACAAATGGATGAGAAAATTGATGCAGCTGGATGCGACGGTACCTAATGGGATAATTGATTGAATGTGTTCTAACAGCAGTTGCATCTTACGAGAGTTAACTATGAATTTGGCAATTGTAAAACTATGAATTGGACAATTGTATGAGAAAGGGGGTGCAGGATGGAACTGTAGTTTAAGTTTTAAATTCTCCCATTTGGAGTTCTAGGTTCAAATCCATAGTTTAAGGTTTGACTTCCATAGTTAAAGTTTAAAGTTCTATGTTCAAATCCAAGATTGATTGGGAAAGATATTAAAGTGTTAAAGAAAAGATAGATTTCAAAGAAAATATATTATAGTAAAAACTAGAAGAGTTCTAGACATAAGTCTGAAGGACAATTGATAAGACATAATCGTTTAAAAAACTGGACTGTAGCTGGATGAAACATTAATTAATGGGACCATTGATTAGAAGGGTAAACTGTTTGTACAAAGGATAGTTGAATCGGACCGTGTAGCTTAAATTTTAACTTCCCCTCCATTTGGAGTTCTAGATTAAAATTCAAATAGAATTTGATATTTTTTTAATACATTTGTGGTTTCGAATGGGGTTTACTCTCTAAATGAATTATGATGAATACCTTAGTTTTAATTAATAAGTCAAAAATACTAGTAGTTAAAACCCAAATATCTATAAATAAAAATCCCATATCTTATTATTTTTATTAGCCCCATATAATATTTCGTCCTATTAAATTATTAGCAAGAAAAGCCCTTGATAAACAGTTCTGGAAACGCCAATCAATTGCACTTTTTTAAGGCTTTATAAATATATATGAGAAAAACGTATAGAGTTGTCATACCGCATTTTAAATTACCTTTATGTTAAACTCAATTTATGTAAATTTTTTGATCCTTTATATCTTCCAAAAGGGTTTAAGTTAAGAGCTTCGAAAGTATTTAAATCTTAAAAAACAAGTATGAGTCTTTTGAGCTAACTTTTTAGTATAGCTCTCCCTTTAGAAGCTGTAAGGGGTAAAAAAAAATAGACTCTTGCAATTTTACTACACCTGCACTTACAACACCACTTCTAAAATTTTGGAATGGAATTTATTATCTAATCACAATCATATTAAGTACCATTTATTGGACAGACTTAGAGCAGAAATAAAAACTATGAAGTTTGGAAATACTAAGGGACTAATATCTGTTTTCACATCCTCCTTTTACTGAGTCAGCTTGGGGGTGTATCTCATATATTTTATTGAGGAAAGGTTTAATTAAAAACAATTTGTAAATGTATAATACTAGCCTTATCTTATGATTATTATATTATTTGTACTTTGATTGCCAGAACAAATGATTAATCTATACTCAATATGTCCCATTGTTTAGTTAATGGAACCTAAGTTCGTTAAGTTAAAGCTAACGTATTATTAGTAATTTTTGTTTTTTATTAAATTATTTTAAAAGTATATATATACAAATTTTTATATATATACAAATATATTTTTAAACTTTTTAAATATAATCATTTATAATTTAATAAAAGATCATAAATAAGTTATTAAATAACGCATTAACTTTAATTTCTATATGCATATATATAATCCATTAATTCATTTATATTAAAGTGTATCTTAAAATACTTGAATTAATTAAATTTTTTTTAAAAAAAAAAGTATTTAATACCTACACATATAATTTAAAGTATTATTTAAAACCTTCTTTATTAAATTATTTTAACTTACATAATGTAATGTATTTACTATAAGACCTTATATTTATACCCGTATGACTATATAGTCAAAGGGTATAATAAATTTGCCATTACGTTTGTGACGCAGAGAAGGAGGGGGGTAGATATAAACTCAAGTGTATGGATCGGATCAGAATCGAAAAATAAATTGATTTAGCTATGTATGGCCGTCAGTCCGCCGTCCGCCCGATAACTCAAAAACTAAAGGAGCTAGAATCTTGAAATTTTCGCAAATTAATTTTTTTTTGCAATAGCCGTCATCGCTATTTAAATCCAGCCATTTTGGTCTATGGGTTCGAGTAGCTGTTATACAATTTCTTATTTTATATGAGCATTACTCTACATCTAATGAAGCTGGGTGTCTGAAATTTTGCTAAAAATAGTTTAGTGTAATGGTTAAAGTTTCTGCAAAATTTGGTTGGTCTACTGCAGAGGGTTCGAGTAGCTGCCATACAACTCCTTTTTTTATATGAGCATTACCCTACACCTAATAAAACTGAATGTTTGAAATTTTGCCAAAAGTAATTAACCGGATGATATAATGTATATGTTACGGTCATACGAGTATCCCAAAGTTGACACAGTCTACTCTACTACACTCTTCCTCGTTTTAATTGAATTTATTTTGGTATATTGAATCTCAATTAAATTATTTCACTTATTTATGAAATAACCTCTAGTATAATGTGTATAATACAATTAATATTACCTATATTAAAAAAAAATATTTTTATATTAACCAGAATTTTTTTAATTAAATGGTTATTGAGTAAAATTTCATTTATATTTTTTTTTAATTGTATTAAAAAACCTACCATTTAATTGATTATAAAAAAAACATATATAATTAAATTATTGTGTTAAATTTATAAGCCCATCCTTGGTAAAAGAAAAAATTAAAAATACATATTCCAGATTTAAAAATAAAAAAAAAAACAAGTTATGAAAAAAACCAAGGGTTTTTAAAAAAGCACATTTTCAAGTGCTAATATAGTGTTTCATACTGAGTATTTTATCGGAATATAATGGTGGAGCTTCAATGTAAACGTTTAATTTAGGAAATATATACGTTGATGACTAAGTTACTACTTACTTATAGAAACAGTAAATTTTTTAATTTTTAAGTCCCAATAGCCTCTCTATGGGGAAAGTTGCCCAATTTCTCAAGGATCAAATCCTAACTACTCCCGTTCCCCCAACTTTTTTAGGTTCTAGGAATTAAATTGTGACTTCTACCAAAATTTGGAATTTTACTTAGAATTTTACTATTTAAGCAAAAATGGTTAAAACTGAGAGACACTTTCTTCAATTCACAGAACCGCTTTTAAATTTAAGAAAATCGTTTAACATATGTTAAAGTATAATGTTGAACCTTCAAATTTTGTACATAAACAAAAAAAAATTTGAACAAGTATTCAAGTTACAGGTGTTTAAAAATAGTAAAATTTAAATTTTCGGGTCCTTATAGCTGCAAAACAGGCGACGTGACAAAAAAAATTTGTTAACCGACTTCTACTTATTTCTGAGGATCTAACTACTCCTCTAAAATTTCCTAGACCTTAGCTTGGCCCGTATAGAGGATATGTGTAGCCAAAAATTTTGCAAAAATTAAGTTTTGCATAATGGTAAATTTTAGTAACGTAAGGCAACCCTAAATATTTGTCTTTTAAAAATTTGTAAAGTTTATAAAACTAGCTATCTTTTGCCGTTTTCAGATTGAAAATACACTTAATTGAACTCTTGTTATAACAATTTGAATATAGGGATTTTCCCAACTTTGGAGAGCTGCAGCTCCGTAACGGGTGGGGCTACAGAAAAAAATTCTTCTACGAAATTATTTTTTTTGTAATACCTACTCGTGGTTAAAATTTCTTTTCTCTATTTCAAACCATGTAAAAGTTTTTGTAAACATACGGACAGACGGACGGACAGAGTGAAAACAAAATTTTTTGAAAATGTGCTAAAAACAAGAATATATTAAAGGAAGTTTATCTCAATTTATTATAAAATAATTTCAAAAATTGTATGAAAACTAAGAGTTGGGAATAAATCTAGGTCCAATTGCACCAATTATTAATCAAATCAAATAATCATTTTTTCTTTTTTTCTTTTTTACACGCTAGTCAAACTCTAGGAACGAATTCCTTTATAGGTTTGGCTTGGCTATGAGGCTAAGAAGTAGGCTTGGCTATAAGGCTAAGAAGTTAGAAGAAAAATAGCATAGAAGAGGAGAGTTGGGTGGTAGTTTAGAAACGAACTTTTTTAAGTTCTTTTTAAAACGTTGCACAATTGTATAATGGTCTATTTTTTTAAAGTTATTTGTTTGCGAAACTGATATTGACAATAACTCAGTTTTGATCACTTATCTTAGTTTTGATTACTTATCGAAAAAAAAAGATGAAAAATTGATTATTTGATTATTGAAAAGTAATTGATCCAATTGGGCTCAGGGATAAAAGGGTGGTAATAATATAATTTGGTATAGGTTTTAATTTTTATAACAGAAGTTTTAATTTTTCTATTTATTCCAAATTATAATGATCTTACACATACAACGATTTGGACGTTTTCAAAATATTCTGCATTTCCAATAACATCATAGGTATCATATAGATGGCAAAGGATTCGACTGTTTACGTTTACTGTTTTCAGTGAATCATTTTTGATTCATAGAATAAGAAACCCAGCACAATCAAGTTTTTGATTCTTTCAGTCATTTGATTCTCATAAGCCTATAAGACCATTTATCCGATTCCAAGAACTTCACAACTTCTTGTATATAATTTAAGGATAGGAGGCTATAGGAGGTTGCAAAGCATATAAATCTGACAATTAATTTTTAGATAACCAACTAGGTTGATTGGTTGGTTTAAATGGGTGGTTCCGAAGATCAAGAGAGTGACCTCAAATTTCGAGTTAGTACTATTTTGTTCCTTCTTTTGTGAAATTCAAGACTTATCGCTTCATCCACAAAAGCCTGTAAGACTCATTTTAACAAGTGCCTGTAGGAATATATTCAACTTCTTATAGATAATATCAAAAAATTTAAGATTTTGCAGAACAAATACACCTCAAAACGAATCTCTTAGATTAATACTAATTAACAATTAATTTAATTAGTTGGTTTAAGAATGTATGGTCCCATCAATTATAACAGTGATCTCATGTTTCGCATGTTTTCAATCATCAAATGGATTAGAATGAATTATCATCGAAGTCTTGCAATTTTGGAAACTTCCTTAAACCAGTAGGTCGATTGGGTTTCTGATTTGATTATCCAAAGCAATTTTTCTGGCCTAAGATAATTCCAGGCCTTAGTAGTAGTACTTGTTAAATGAATAATAGTAAATTTCTCATTCTCTACCGCAGCTGCATGATGAGGGCATATGACAGGGCATGAGAGTTTGAATTGAATACCCAGTCTGGTTGGTCTTATAAATACCAACTACTAACTATAAATTAAATAATTGAAACAATTTTAATTTTTTTTTTTTTGTAAATTCCAAATACACACAATACGGTTTCCATTTCTTTGTTTTTATTTAAATTTTTTTAATTAATTATTTAATTATTAAATTTTATTTTAAAAGAAATTCAAAAAAATAAAACCAAAAAATATTTAAAATAAAACATTTATAATTAAAACAAACCAAAAAAAAATGTAATCTTGATAAGTTGAAAAAATGTTTGTTCCTATTGGTAGCTATTTTTGTTGGTATCATTGCAGAAAAAAAATTAAAAAAATACATATAAATTTAAAGGTATATATACATACAAACAAATAATATAACATATACAAATATATATATATATATATAAAAATGTATGGAGCGAGTCAAATAAATTGAATTAACATATACAGATATATTAAAAAATTTTTTAAATATTTTGAACTGGTGCACCTGGAACACCTGCTGGTGGTCCTCCTTCAGGCATTGGTATTGGTGGTTGTGGTACTTGTGGACTGCGACGTGACTATAAATTGTTTTCAAAATAAAAAATTGGAAATTAAATTTAAGAATAAATCAAATAAATGTGATTTAAATTAAATATAGTTAGTAAGTTACTCTTAATAGTAATGGAACGATTTGATCCGCCTGGAATTCATTAAATTCAGCAACATTGTGTCCCTAAAAATTAAAATTTTTTTTAAAATTATAAAATTAAAAAAAAATTTAAATTAAATTTGTATAAAATATACTTACAATATTTTCAAATTCAGATTGTATTGATTCCTTAAAAGAAATTAAAAACAAACACGATAAGTTTTTATTGATAAGTTGTAATATAAAACATAAGTTAAAATAGTTTGGAAGTTAGGAAGTGATTGTTAGGAAGTTCCAAGTAATTTTTCAATATATTTTGCTAGTTATTTAAAAGTTTTCGAACTTCTAATATATTTAGGAACTTATACATATGCAAAAACCCCATAATTGAAATAAAAATAAGTCTTTAGTAACAGTTGAAACCCAATTCAACGAAAGACGAATTGAGGAATGCCCAATTCAACGACTAGACGAATTTTATGAAAATTAAAACGGCCAACTTGGTAAAACTTGGGAAAGCGATTCCAATTTAACTGAAGAGATATTTTAATATAGCTTTAGCGAGTTCAGAAATTAGTTTATAACATTTAAATTAATTGCAGAGGTAGACATAAACAGGGTCACGCGTTAAGAGAACTAATTTAACTTATCGACTCATGATATTTTCAATCCCTCTTTGGCTTTTTTAAGCTCAAATAATCGTAATTATATGAAAAAATCCTCTTCTCATCATTGGTCACGAGTTTTGTGCTATACAATAATTTGGAAAATCTTACAAAAAACTGGACCCCATTCCATAAATCACTTCTCACTTAACAAATAATCATTTGATTTTTATAAGTAATGCTCATATAGAGTAATGCTCATATAAAATTAGAAGTTGTATGGCAGGTACTCGAACCCGTGGACCAAAATGGCTGGATTTAAATAGCGATTCCGGTTTTTGCATAAAAACGAATTTGTGAAAATTTCATTATCCTAGCTCCTTTATTTTTGAGTTATCGTGATGACGAACTGACGGACGAACAAACATAGCTAAATCGATTTATTTTTATTTTTCGATTCTGATCCGATCCATACACTTGAGTCTATATTTACCCCCCCCCCCCCCCCCCCTTCTTCTCTCCGTCGCAAACGTAATGGCAAATTTATTATACCCTTTGGCTGTATATAGTCAAAAGGTATAAATATAGTGTTGATGGAACTTATTAATTTGATTAGTGAATGACGATGCAATAGGGCCCAGATCCAGCTAAAATACACCTAATCGCACTCCTACAGCTCTTAAAAATTTTTTAAAAATCACTTACCTGAATACTCTTAGCTTTAATAGCAACAATAGCAATTAATACAAATATAGCAATAGCTTTGATAATATTCTTCATTTTGATTTTCGAATTTCTTTTCAATTAAATTCGAACTTAAATCACTCTAAAATAATAAACTTTAAAATTAAATAATCTTATATATATATATATTTAAAATCACTCAAATCACCTTTAATTTACACCGTTAAAAAAAAAAAACTACTAAAAAAATTTAATCAGAGTAATTTATAACTGTTATTGTGATCGTTAATTAAATCAAACAGAATGATCCACAGGTGCTTTTATATATTGTAATTTTTTTTTTAAATTCACCCACACAAACCAATAAACTAAAACTTTTCTCTAATACAATTAAATTCGTGTGATAAAATAGGGATGAACATGTTATAAAAAAAAAATTTTGTCAACTCAATGGGTGTGTAGTGTGTAATAAAGTTTGATAAATACATGGTTATTACATGTCAAAATTAATTACATGTTTTATAATATGCATCAACATTTCCTATATACAGAGTTTTACAAATGAATTTTAACATGTTATTTTGTAATATTTTTGATTAATCTGATAACATTTATCTGGGTCTATAGATCTAATGAAAAAATTTTTTTCAAATTAACTTTAAAATTAAAAATTTAATTTTGATATTTTACCTATTGTAATTTAAATCAATTAAATGTTGAATTTAATTGAAAAAAAAAATTGCATGATTTATATATTTAAAATTAAATTTCGTGACCTTTTAATTATCTGATGAGTTTTTATTTTTTATTTTATATTAAATTTAAAATAATATTAATTTTAGTTAATTAATAAAAATGTATAGAATTAGGGAGTGCTGCGAATGCTCGTATCTCAAAATCTAGTTTAATGCAAATCACGTTTCTCAAAATCTTGTTTAATTAAAATTTAATTTTTTAAAATCTTGTTATACCCGTATATAGACTATATAGTCAAAGGGTATAATAAATTTGCCATTACGTTTGTGATGCAGAGAATGAGGGGGGTAGATATAGACTCAAGTGTATGGATCGGGTCGGAATCGAAAAACAAATCGATTTAGCTATGTGTGCCCGTCCTTCCGCACTATAACTCAAAAACTAAAGGATCTAGGATCTTGAAATTTTCGCAAATTCGTTTTTTTGCAATATCCATCATCGCTATTTAAATCTAGCCATTTTGGTCCATGGGTTCAGGTAGCTGCCATACAACTTCTTATTTTATATGAGCATTACTCTTCACCTAATGAAGCTGGCTATCTGAAATTTTGCTAAAAATAGTTTAGTTTTATGGCCAAAGTTTCTGCAAAATTTGGTTGGTCTACTGCAGAGGGTTCGAGTAGCTGCCATACAACTTCTTATTTTATATGAGCATTACTCTGTACCTATTACAGCTGCGTGTCTGAAATTTTGCCAAAAGTAATTAACAGTATGATATGTAAATATGTTACGGTCATACGGGTATCCCAGAGTTGACACAGTCTACTCTACTACACTCTTCCTCGTTTTTTTTAATATTAAAGAATAAAAATTAGAAAATTGTAATTTTTCGGAATTGTATGTATACGTATAACATTAGTATACTTAATTATAGAGATTCTAATTTTGGAGGTGTTTTAGAGTTAGATTGAAGAGAAGGATTATACGCTTCTTGCTAAATATTTACATATATAAATGCATATGTGAGATTTTTAATAAGGGGGGATTTTGAAAAAGCCTACAAAATCTAGAAACTCTGACTTATTTAGTTAAAAAATTTTTAATTGAAATCAACAATTTTGGAGTCGAAATTTTGGAAGTCGATATCTTAAACATATTTGATGGTAAAATGTTAAGACACGTGATTTTGATAATATGAGATTTTGAAAAATGAGCACTTGTACGCAACCCATAAAATTTAATCGCTATTTAAAAATATAATTGGGAAATTTAATAAACTTTTAAAGTTTTAATAATCATTCTATGCTTTCCATGAATTTGGTATAATTAGTTTGATTATAATTAAATTATAATATTAATCTGATAAGAGTTGATATAATCTTTTCCTGAATTTTTAAAGCTTTTCCTTAGTACTTGGCGTTTCCTTGCCATTCTTTTCTTAAAAGTAATTTCATCATATAATTTTTTACAACCTTGTGTTAATTCACTGGTCTACTAATCCATCAATATATGTTGGAATAAAAATTTTTACTTTTGTTAGACCTGTTATATGGATTTAAAAACATTGTAGAAGAATATTAGTCAAGAAATTCCTCATGTAAAGAATGTTAATTATTATTTAAGAAGTTGATAAAAGAGTATTGATTTCTTTTGCAGAGCTTAGACACTCCTGACGAACCTATTAAACATTACAAATAATAGAATTAGTTATCATAGAGAACACCTTCCGAAATTTGCTGTAGTAATATACATCTTATCAGTCATTTGTAATGAGAGAAATTATTAGGACCTTAAAGTTAAAGAATTATTAAGAGTTAACAAGATGTTATATTGGAGTACAGAAAGATTTAAAAGTGAGGTAAATCTTAAAATCTGTAATTAAATATATCACTGCAATAAAGACTTTGTTTTATTTATTTATTTATTTATTTATTCAAATATTACGCATTACAATAACTACGCAATATTGGTAAAGCCCTCGGCTGCCAGGACCGACTTTGTTTTTAATTTAAATATCTTAATATAATACGGAATTTTAAGTTAGAATCATTTCCCAAAGAATCTATTGAGTCGCCTCAAACTTTGAAATAATTAAACAAAATATAAAAAACTAATTAAAAGTATATATTATAGACTCTAAAAACTTCTTTATTATTACTCTTCTTCTCAATTTAATTCTTAATTTAAAATTAATTACTCAATAAAATCTACTGTAATCAAATGAAGAAAAATTTACTTTAAAAACTCTGTAAAGATAGTAAATAACTACCAAAATTTACGAAGTCTCTAACTATTACAAAAAAAAACTTTCAAATTTTCATTCAAAACCAATATTTTATATATTATATCAACCTATTAAATAATTTTCCATTTAAATTTAATTAAATTTTAAAAACAAATTGAAACTTTGTAGTATATAACAATTGTTTGGCTTTTCATATTATTTATGGCTCTACTTTTTTTTTCAACTCTACAATAAGATAAGTAGAGGTGTATAATATTTTACCAAATGGGGGAGTACTGGTATTTGATTCTATTTTTATAAATATTTCTCATTTTTTATTATAAAAACAAAAACCTTTTAAACAATATAATCTTATAAATTTTCTGGTAATAAACCTGTTGTTTCAACATTTAATATATACGTACACTTTATTGTTTGTACTTTAAACATTTTTGTTATTTTATAAGTTTATCAAACCAATAAGTTGGGTATATATATAACATTTAATTAAAAAATTTAATAAAAAGTAAAGAGGTAAGGTAATTTTGTATTGTTTTATGTTGAATATTTAAATCTTTAGTAGATATTAGTAGATAATCGAAATCTTTGAACTCTTTTGAAAGTTTCTAATTCTTCAATGCCTTTTAAAATTCATTAAGCTTCCAAAGTCCAGTTATTCTTCTTAATCCAAATCCATAAAAATTTTATACTTACTTTTTTTAAAGGTCTATAATCCTAATGAGTTTAATTTTACATCTGGATTGGTATTGATTGATTATTTTTAGTGGATTACTATGTAACCCTTTAAGATTAGTTTCGATGTTTTCCAAACAGAAGCATTTAGAAAACTAATTTTAAAAAATTAATTAATTTCATTTTAGCCCCTTATCTTGATCTACAATATTTTCCAAAATTTTTTTAATTTATAATAACTAATTACTTAAAAATTTAATTTACAAATTACAACTAAGGTTCTTCAATTAAGGGTTAAAATAAATCAAAAAATTTATATATAAATAAATTGCATATTATTAGGCGTAAAAGAAAATCTTTTAATGCTTTTAATTGAATTAATTTAAAAAATTAAAAGTATCAACTATATTGTCGAGTTAAAATTGTCAAATATAAAAAAAAAAAAAAGTGATTTTATGTAAGTAAAAGACTTGGTATGATTAGAGAAACTGGAAGTTGAAATAAAGTGTTGTAGAGAAATAAACCCAAAGCGATGTAAAGTGATTTTAACTCAGTACAACTTCTTCTTCTTCTTCTTTTGCTATGGCCATACAGTCCGTTGTCGAACCTTGGCCTCCTGAATCATCCTCTTCCAGTTCACGCTGTTTAGAAAGGAGGAGGGAAGAATAGTTGCAACCTGAATGGCCACATACATCGGCGTCTCAGGAAGTAGGAAAACGCTATATAATGCAGTTGAACTTGTAACATAGTTATGAGAACTTCAACGCACTATATGGCAAATTCTGAAGCAACTCTTCAAACCCAACGGCCCTCCAGAGATGGGGGTTTTGGCATACGGTTAACAGCCCTATCCAGTAAAAAATATTGTTACGAAACCTTAATCAAAGCCTCAGTACAACTAATTAATTAATGTGTACCTCTGGATAAGTTTAACAAGTTGACACTTTAATTTAATTATCGATATTTATTATTGATTACATACCAAATTTAAATTTCCAGCAACAGTTTCTATGAAACATTTAAAAACTTATAAAATAAATCATTAAGTTAATAAAAGATACTTATAAAGTACATAATCAGTTTTTAATACTTTCATGTTAAATATCTTTTATTTTAAATTTAAAATTATAAAACAAACACACTTAAATTGTAATTTATAAACAAAAAATAAATTATATTGCTAACCACTTAAAATTATTATCAATTAATCAAAATAAAAAAAACAAAAACAGAAAATAACAAATTAGGCGCCAAATGTGTCACCTTATGACATAATATCTGCGATTAATATTATAATATATTGCCCTTGGTTTTTCTATGAGGAAAAATTTAAAATTCTACTTAAAATGTATTAAATCATTATTTTGTTGTTTCTTTTATGGCATTTTTGAGTTATGTTACATATTTACTGAATTTTAAATTTCCTTTTTACGTTATTTACTTCCGGAAATAATTTTAGTAAAAACAATAGGTACCTTTATTGTAATAATAACCATATATTAAATATTATAAGTATTTTCCTTTAAAAAACAAAAATAGGAATTATTTTTTTAAATATTTCAATATTTAAATTTACAACAATACAAAGTTTTCAATTTAAGGATTAAACAAATTTCGGGAAGAATTATGAATTATTTAAAAATAAATTCAAATAAAAAATCCTTCATATTGTTTAAAATTCAAATTGGGTTAAAACTTTGATAAATATTCAAATGCTAAACTTATGGTTGTAGTATTCACTAAATAAAAAATTGATGTCATTTCATTCCAATGTCAATGTTCTGTTTTAATTTATCTCCGCGTATGAGCGCTGTAGTAAATACGTATAAATTTCAAATGTCGTTCATCTTTTATTGTCGCTACAATGTCGCTTCGTATTTTTCTTATATTTATATTTGTCAAATACAAAATCTAAAGCATAATATTTTGACATTTCTTAATTCTTAATTTGTAAACAGCTCTGGGCAATTTTATTTAAGTTTGCAAGTAAAAAAAAATTTTTTAAAAATCAAATTAATATTTATTTAAAATTTGGCAATCAAAAAATAATTCATTTTTCAATAATTTACATTTTGTTTTCATCAAAAAAACTTTTAAAGTAAGTAAATTTTATATATTTTTATATGTTTTGTAAAAATTATCTTTTTTTTGTTGTTGTTGTTGTAGAATGGATGCAATGGATATACAAGCAGTAGAATCAAAATTAAGGTAAATAAAAACAAAAATATTGTTATGATTCTTTAATTATGTTGTTATTATTATAACAAACATATATATTTTGTTTTTGAATTTATGTTTTTTAAGTTTATGAAATAGTTAAATTTGATTTTTTAAACAAAATAAAATTAGATTGTAATTATGTTGTACTTTTCATAATGTTCTAATTTAATTGTTTGATGACATAGTTAAAACTATAATATGACATTTTTAATGTCACGTCATAGTTATTAAATAGGACATTGAAAAAAAAAAAACTATGTATGCCTTTTTAATATTATGTATGCTATTGTTGTAATAAGTAAAAAATTAAAGTTTTTTTTTTTAATTAAGATTGGCAAATTTAGAATTTAAAATTTTAAAAAACATTTTTGAAAAAAATTAACATAATATTAATCCTTTCTGTACCTTTATTAGTGATGTTACTGTTACACCAATACCAATGTCAGCAACACGTAATAGTAATTTATTAAATAGTCATCGTTCTTCACCAGCTTCATCATATCAGCAACATTTACCCCAAATACAAATATCAGCAGTACCAAAACAATCGTCAGCATCTTCAGCCTACAATCACCGACAAAGTAATAATGTTTCATCATCTTCAAATCATCATGATCATGCTTTGTCATTAGCATCGTTGGGTGCATCAACCACAATAACAACAACAACACAAACATCAGCAAATATAACAACACCAATGACATCAACAGCAAACATTCCGTCTACAAATCAAAATAACAATCATGGTCTAACAAAATATGCTCAATTATTAGCTGTTATTGAAGAAATGGGACGTGATATAAGACCAACATATACTGGTTCAAGAAATTCAACAGAACGTTTAAAACGTGGTATTGTTCATGCACGTATATTAGTCAGAGAATGTCTAATGGAAACAGAAAGATCTGCAAGGCAATAAATAGAGTAATTTTTTATTAATTTTTTTTTTCTTTTCTGAAATTACTGTAACCATAAAGAAACCAAATTTAGTGAAATTTGTGTGTTCATAAAATAAAACAAAACAAAAAAAAAAAATATATAATACTGTGGGATAAGAAAATTTATAAAAAAAAAAAAAAAAACAAATATTGGGAGGGAGTTTTCATCCAATTAAGTCAAAATTAAACCATACCATTAATTATTAAATATAAGTTTTTGTTTCTATATATTAAGCATTTTAGTTTTTAATTAGTTTAGATTTTTGCTTTAAAATTTGTTTTTTTTTTGTTTTATTTTTTTAAGCTTTTGAAGTCATATTTTTGGGGTTACTTTTAAAGATTTTAATTTAAATAAGTTTTAATATTTTATTATTTTAATTTTTGGAATTGAATTATTTAATATTATTTTCGAAATACAAAAATAAATATATTAACAGATTAATGTATTAGAACAGCTTTTAAATATTTTATCAGAAAAAGCCGTCCATTTAATAACTATAATAGATTTTCAAACCTATTTACTTAGTTTGTGGTTGGTACTTCAATCATAGTTTGATTAAATTTCATTTCAATTTAAAAAAATTACGTTTAGTTTCAAGTATTTAGATTACTAAATTATAATATAAAATTTATCTTAATTCTCGCAAAAAAAAATTAGTTCTAAAATGTTAAATTTTATTTTATTTTTTTAATTTACGAAATTTTATTTTTCTTTCATTACGAAAACGAAATTTTTAAAGTACAAATATTAAAATAAATAAATAAAAAAAAAACAAAAATTGCTTACATAGGAAATAAATAAGAATTAATTAAAAGTTAAAATATTTAAAATAAGTGATTTTGTATACCAAATAAAACAGAAATTACAATAATACCGTAAAGAATTTTTTTGAAAAAAAAAAAAAATATAAACAAAACAATTAATTTTAAAAATAAAAATTTATAAATATGTATACTATTTTGATATACAAATAAGAAAATTTAATCTTTCAACAAAATTTTATAAATCTAGAATTTATTTTAATTAAAACCGAAATATAATTAAACTGGATACTAATTTAATTTTTTCTTTAATACAAGTTTTAAACCTAATTATTAAATTTTTTTGATCAATTTGTAGATAGATAAGAATTGCTGTAACAATCTGTTTTGTAAATTTTATATATAAAACTAAATAATTAATCTTATTATTTATTCTATACTTAGTAAATATCAATTATTTCAATTTTTATTTGATATTAAATCATTAAATTCTAGATTTATTAAAAATTAGTTTTTTTTCTAAATATTTCAAAAATAAATCTATTATTTTTAAAAATTGATCGTAAAACACAGAATTTTTCATTTTATTTTTTATATAAACAATTATTATACATACACAATATCTCTTTTTTTTTATACTGGAAATAATAAAATTAAAAAATCAAGCGATACGAAATTAATGTATACTAAAAAAAATTATTAAAATCAATAATTAATTAAGTACCTTAAATATTAATTATCGAACCCAAAAAAATAAGAAAAATATATAATAGAAATATAAAAGAGTTTTTTAATCATAAAAAAAAGAAGAATTTTTTAACTACATAAATACTGTTAAAAAAAAATTATTAAAAAATAATAATATACAAAATAATATAACGAAAATATACTTTTTAATAATTATAAGTTAATATAATTGACGAAAAATAAATATTACTTAAAAACAAAATAAAAAAAAAAAAATAAAAATGGATTATGTATTTATAAAAAAAAAAGAATAAACACTGTTTTATTTAATGCAAGTTTACTTACACAATCATGAATAGCCTAGCATAGAGACTGAAAAAATCTTAAAAAAGAAATCCAAACCGTAAGAAAGTTATTTATACCAAGTCCAATTCGAATGAAATATGGTGAGCCTTTTCAAGAGATAAATTTTGATCACAGCTTCCAAATTAAAATTATTTCTAGATTATCCTCATTTAATATTTTTGCAAAATGTTAATAACTTTATCTTTTGGGATTAATTAAATATTTTATAATATTAACTTAAGATTTTTAATGCCAATCCTTCTGTTGAAATTCTTTATTTATAATACTACTTTTAATCTTGGTAAATTTTCAAAAATCTTTCTGGAATCACTTAATTTTAAAGATCAATTTACTGTTCATGGTTTATGAAAAGGAATAAGGACCTAAATTTAAAAAGAGGATCTGTCAAGTCGAATAGAAGTTAAGATGCTGTGATAAAATCAATAGAAGAGATCAAATTATTTTTTTTTTAACATATCAAGTTCAGCAAACGTTGACTAGAAAAAGATAAGGCGATCCAAATAAACTGAGAGTTAATAAAATACAACTGGGCATTAGAATAAGTAATAGAGTTTTATATTATGGATAAGAAAAAAAATTATATTTATGTTGCATTAAAGATTTTTATTCCTCTAAACTAAAAAAATTCAGAATAATTATTTATTTTTTATATATTTTCTTTTATTTATTGTGTTTGTTAAAATTTTTTTTTTTTTAAAAGCAAATAAAATTCAGTTTTTTTTTTCATTATTATATTATGTATTTTGTTTTTCAATCTCTTGTGTTGTTTAATCATCAATAAATATTTATATAATAGAATAATATGTACATCGTTAACTATAATTTTTTTTTTTTTATTAATAATATTTAATACAATTTTTAATTTAATTATTTTATTTTGGTTTTAAAACATCTTTGAATAAAATATATATTTAATATATTTAAGGTATAATAAATTTTGAATTATATTTGTTCTTTAATTTTTAGCCTATTTAAAAAAAGAAACAAAAAAATTATATACGTGGGGAAATAACAAGTTTTTATTTTATATATATTAATTATTTTTAAAGATATTTTTTGTTTTTTGAATATTTAATTAAAATATGTATAATTGTATTTTATTTAATTAATAATTGTTATTTAAATATTTATTGAAAGTATTTTTGAAGTTGAATCCAGCCAAAAAATTATATAAATATATAATATATATACATATTTAAAAAATATATTTGTTTTTATATAAATATATATACAACTTCAAAAATATTTTCGAAATTTTTTGGAATTAATGAAATTTTCCAAAAAAATTCTTTATTTAAAAATTCTTATAATAATAAAATTTTTATTTATTTTTAGAACAAAAAAAAAAAACTAAACTTTTTTATTTTTACATTTAATATTTATTTTTATTTTTTAATTACTGAATTAAAAATATGCATGTTTAGAAGAATATATTTATATATGTATAGTAAAATATATATGTTTGTAATTTTGTTTGTAAATTGTTTGTTAATATTTATATCCTCTTTTTTTTTTTTTTTTGTTATTGAATGCAAGTTTGGATGGTTGCATAACTTTTGGGGTAATTTTTCATTTTTTTTTTTTTAATTAAATTTTTGTCATTCTTATATTCTTTAATTGAATTTTTGGGGTTATAATTTTCGTCATTATTGGATGTTAATTTATATGTCTATTTTTTATGAATGATCTTAAAAAATAATTTAATTATTAAGACTTTCCATTGTATCTTCAGAACGTTTACCCCATGCTGAATTCAATTTATTCCAATTTGATGCACGTTTTCCCCATAATCCTTTAAGATTATTCCAACCAGGTTCACGTTTTCCCCAGGCACCTTAAATTAAAAATAAAAAATATGAGTGAATTTTAATAATTAATTTAATTTTTAATATTTATATAATATATACAGCGTGGTTTATAAAATAATATCAAAATTCAAAATTTCATACATTTTATGTAAATTTTTCTTTACAAATTTTTTAAAATCTGTTAGTTATTGGTAAGACTGTAATTAAAACATTGATTTTATGAAGGAAATATTATGTAAAGTGGTAAACAGGATCATATATAAAAGAGTTAATACTCCATTTTTTATTAAGAATCTAAATCATTTTCCTCCAGGAAATGCAAGAACTTAAGTTTGAGGTCTGCGAAGGTAAGAAATAAAAAAAATTAAAATTATTAATGCAAGAAATCTGTAGAAATTGGATATGATTGAAAGTAACTTAAAAGAAAATTTGCCTAGAAATATGCAATTAATCAGTTCAACTACTAAAAAAGTATTTTTTAAACTCTTTGCAAAAAAAGAATTAAATTCTAGTTTTTAACGGTAGTTAGATCAATGGAGATAGTTCAATCTACTAACAATTTTTTAAATATTATATTTAAAAGACATTAATTTGGAAAATATTAAATAATATCCATAAAATGTAGAAATTTAAAATTGTGTTGTGAACCCTTTAAATTAATAAAAAAAATATAATAATTATATATTTAAAAAAAAATAAATAATTTTTATATACTCATATTATAATTTAACATTTATACTGATTATTAAATGTTTTTCTTGATTGTGTATAATTTCATTTATATATTTATGCAAAAAATAAAATTTTTTAAAATCATATAAGAGGAAGCGAGTAAATGAAAAAGACTTCATTTTTTCATTCCTATTTTTTTGGACTTATTTCGGTGCTTTCTTTGGATAAGTTGACAAACACTTTATATACATGTACAATATTTTGGTTAACAATAATATAAGTACGACGTTTATGAATACAACATATTTACATATTTTTTTTTACATGCATTCAATTATATATTTATATATATATATATATATATGGTTCTTTATATACATTAGGTGTGTGTAAAAAAATACACAAAATTATTTGTGCACATGCATCATTCTTATATTAATAGTTTGTTTATATATATTGTATAATAATTTTTTTTTTTTTTTTGTATAATGTACTTATGTACAATTAAAATATATACAGATATATAATATGATTCAGACACCGAGCTAATCTACCTTCAAATTCAGCTTGTGCTAATTCCGGATTCCGGCTCTTTAAAATATCCAATTTCAGAATGAAATTATACCAATCAAGACAGCCTAGTAATCTGGAACAGTATCCAACTGGAAAAATTTAATTTGTTTTGTTTTTTTTTTTGTCTTCTAATTTAAATTTTTTTTTTTTTAACGAAGTTATCTCGTATTTTTTTTAAAGATTTCTTTTATATTGCGATCTATAAGACTCAATTCGAACTTTAAGCTTAATCTTTAAAACTCACATATATTAATACATTTCTACATATTTTTTTAATAATTTCTATAATATACTATCTAATAATTTACTTATTTTTAAATCTATTTATATATATATATATATATCTCACCTCTAAATTTATTCCATTCATTGCTGGGACGACGTTTACCCCATGCAACATTTAAATTTCTCCATGCACGTTTCTTTTCATTATATAATGCATTTGCATTTGGTTTTAATAAATCATTAACAATTGATGATGGTAAACTATATATTTCTTCAAATTTAATTAATTCTTGATAATCACGATCTGTTGGACCATCATGCATATCAATATCATTATCAATATTATCATTATTATTATTTCCATTTCCACCATTTGTACTAACAGAACCACTATTTAATACATTATTTGTTTCATCAAAATTTTCCATATTATTATGATATCCATTGCCAGTACCAAGATTATTTTCCATAAGATTTCTTTTACCCCATGTACCATGCAATTTTTGCCATTGTGAACGTTTTACATTTTCATTTTCAACACTGTAATCTGAAAGAATTCAACAAATAAGAAAATGTTATTTAAATATCTGAAGAATAAGTTCTTTTGATTAATTTAAAAATTTGAAGTCTAAGTGATCCTTGAGAAAAAAATTAAAATTAATTGCTCGACAATTAATTGATCTGAGCCTCATTACATCAACAACTTCTCATTACCAAAAATTTTTTTTTTTTAACAACTTTTAATAAGTGCAATTGCTTTATAAAAAGTTTTTTTGATATTTGAAACTTAATTTTATTTTGATAAGTTTCATTTGTTTTTGTGAAAAATGCTTATCAATTTTATTTAGTGATAAGAGATAACATGTAGAGTTTATAAGTGAGCTCTTGATTAGATGAAAATTGAAAGGGTTAACTAGTTGGTGCAATAGGGCCTGAAATATCAGGTCATTCATCAGTCAATGTAAATTATCAATTTTAATTTAAAGAATATTTATATGCCCTTTGAATATCTAAAAAATTCAATAATAAGAAAATCTACAGATACTTTTCTTTTTTCAAATTTTAAATTCACCAATTCACCAACAATTATTAATAAAATTGAATCGAACTTACCTGGTACACCAAGTATATTCCATGGATATACTTCAGCTGGTAACATTCTACCATCTGGATTTGTTAATGAATTTTTTGTATCAACACCAATATTACCAGATATACCGCCACCAACACTATTTGCTACAGTACAACTTACAAAATTTAATATTAAAATTGCACAAAATATTGTTGTTAATTGTTTCATATTGGTATCAAATCTGTTGTTTTCAATATTATACAATAATTTTAATTGAATTTTTTTATTAATTGAATTTGTAATTGATTTTGTGGATGAATTTTTAAACATTGTTTTTTTTTTTTTTTTTATTTGGACTTCAACTTTTCTTTATTTTTATTTGTAGTCAATTTTTTTTGTTTTAATTTTCCTTTCAATTTCTTGGTAAAATATTGATAATCCTGAAAGTATGCAATAAAAATTAAATTTGTATTATTATAATTGTTATGCAAGTTATATATGATTTATTTCTTTTAATTAATAGTTATAATAGACTTAAATTAATACAGTTAAATTTGAGAGAGAGTTTAAGAGAGAATAATTGTTAATTTTTATAAAAAAAAAAATTGAAATTCCTTAATTAATAGGAGGAGAAGTATATACTTGTAATATGTATTTCAATTCTCTTAACAATCTTTTTAACTTTGAACTATAATGCAAAATTTCTATTCAACTCAATACATAATGTACATAGCTTTGTACATGTATAAACAATAAAAATTAATTAATTAATTACCAATTACACAATATTATACATATATATATGTATAAATATATAAAGGAAAAACAATTGTTATCGTGTAATAGTAATAAAAATCATTTACTTGATGATTTATTACACCACAACAAAAAAAAAAAGGATACCTTAATATTAATTTTATATATACTATACATATATAAATATATGTAATATACTATATTAAGTATTGCAAAAAAATAATTTCACTTTCTTTTATTGTTTTTATATACTTATTTAAAGTTATACTTTATGTATTATATATATATAGAAATAAATATAACAAAAAAAAATAAAATAGGAATGACACTATTTTTAAGGATCAATTTCCTTAATTTATTTAGTATGCAATATTTGCGTGTGTTATATTTAAATCTTGTGTAAAATATACATATATACATATATATATATATAATTTCTAGTTATTATATGAACTTTGTTTAAAAAACGTGTGTAATTGACCAAAAAACAATGAAATAATGTGCGTATATATGAATGGTCACTTCATATATTATATATATTACACAATTTTAGTTTAGAATGAATTGAATGTAATTTTATAACTGAATATATATATGTGAATAATATACACCTATGCTGTGTCACAAATTTTATTAAATTATATTTTTTTATTCTTTTATTGTTTTTTTTGTTTTATTTTCAATATTAAAAAAAAAAAATTTTTTTTTCTATGGTTTCTAATGGAATTCGGTTCTATTGTTTTTGTTAGAATGAGAGAAAAAAATCTATTTTATATGATGGTGGATTTTGTTACAGGACATTCAATTCAAACACAATTCTTTTGATACTTTATTTATTACATACATATATGTATATATATTGTTTTTTTTTTTGAAAATATTTCTTATTATCCTGATTGAAATCACATGTTTATCGGTTAGATTTTTTTTTTAAATACACAACACTATATATATATATATATATGTACATACTACATATATACATATATATAATGTACGTGTATAAATATATTTTTAGAAAAATTTACCTAAAATTACCACACAAATAGATAAAACAAAAAAAAAAACTGAATTTTTTGTTCTTATGTCCTTTGAACCTTTAAATATATATACATAACATTACACACACAATAAAAATAAGAAAGAAAAAAAAAAAACCAAAGTGGTATTAAGAAATACAAGAAAATAAAAACCAAACACAAAAAAACCAAAACAAACAATAAAAACAAAAACAACCTGGAAAATAAATTATAAGTTTGATTCCTTTTTATTGAATAAATTTTTTGTTCTTTTGAAATTGAAAGGATATGGATAGTTTAAGGTGATATTGAATATACATGTAAAATTATACATGTATGTATGTATGTTTTAATAAAATTTTGTATATTATATTTAAAGAAAAATTACAAGTTTATATTTATAATTGTTTTATCAATTTGTTTTTGTTGTTGTTGTTTTTATATTAGATATAAATACAACAAATATAAAGTGTCCTTTTTAGTCCTGAAGTTTCAGTTCATTATAAAAAAGAAAAAAAAACCAAAAGGAACTTCGGAATTTTGTGAAATATTTTTTTTTTTAAATATGTAGGTAGATGAATTTTTGTTTTATTGAATGTATATATATTATATACTATTTTTATATAATATAAAACACATATCATACGTATGATATCATTATTATGTATATAGGGATGAGAATCCTTTCAATAAATCTTCTCCAATTTTTTTGTTTTTTTTTTGTGTCTCAATTTGTCTGTATATTTTCCAATTAAATATACAAAGTGTTTTCCAATTAAATATATATATACAAAGTGTTTCCTAATTAAATGAGCTGTTAAATGCATCATTGCATACTGGGGTTAAGTTGAGAAATTTTTTTTAAATATATTTTAATATATTTTTTATTTATTTAGAATTGCATACAACCGGGTTTACTGAAATTTTATTTAAAATGTTCTAAAATATTTGAAGCCTGCAGTTTCGAAAGTTTTTCTAAAATTTAAAAGATCCTTATGGGTTTTAAAAAAATATCTTAGGACTGTTGAACTTGTTTACAAGATTTTTCCTATGTTATCTAGAAACAAAGTTAGAGATTTCAACTTATGAAACTTGGTGTATTAACACTATAGTGTTCGATCCTTGAGAAATTTAAAAAATATACCAAAATAATCCTTAGGAATTAAATATAGGCAAAGAGGACTCTATATAATCTATTTTTAATTTCTATTTTATCAATAACATTGTTTAACCCCTCTTTTTTTAAAACCCCCATATGTCTTAAAAACCAATAATCCTTTAATTAAGCTGCTATAGCAGAGTCCTTAATTATAATATAATAATTAAGCAGAGTCCTTAATTATATTAATATATAATAATTATTTTAATTAGAAAACACCCTGTTTATCATCATACATCTAAGCATATAAAATTTTATAACACCAAATTGATAAAGACTTCGAAATAGTAGGTTTTCATATACATTTACAAAATATCTATAAGATATACTTTAACAGTTGAAATAAGAAGAAATTTTATAAGTTTTTTTTTTTTAATTTAATATATATATGATGATATATAAAGCCTACAATGAATATACTTGTGTTAATTGAATATGATTTTGATGAAGTAATGATATGTAACCAAAAAAAATATGTAATGGTATTCCAGTAGATCTGTTTCTGAAATGTTAACAGGTTATACATTCTTAATAATTTTTTTTCCTCAAAATTATTATTACTTCCTCAAAATATCAATTATTTTTATTTGATACATATTTTATCTGTTTTGGAATTTTAGTGAAAAGTTATTTTATCACCTGATGATATTTATAATGAATGTATTACAAATATCTTATATAATTTATATTCAAAATGATGAATATCCTTCCAAAGTTTCATTCTCAGTATCAATTTTATTATATGTAAAAGATGAAATTTAAGATAAATTTGGGGGTTTTTGTAATAAAATTATAATTTCATATGTGATAATGTTACATTTATTATATATGTATATAATTATAAAGTATAAGTTGGAATTATATAAAATTTTTTGTGTTTAAATTAAATTAAGTTATAATGAAGTTAAGAATTTTGAACTTCATATAGCTTGAAATAGTAACACAGATAAGTTTTTAATAAAGTTCGAAACAATTTATTTTTATATTTTTAGAAAAGTTTTCAACTCAATTCAAGTCAATATTTTAATAGAATAACTCAAAATTTCAAGGATATAAGGCGAAAGTTCCAAGGATTAAAGAGTAATCTTATAATAAGTTTTAAAAATAAATTATTAGCCAAAGAAGGGGTTTTTTACTGAACTCCTACAAATTTGAAAAAGTACATTAAAAGGGACAGAAATCAATAGCGAATCCTTCAATTCTAATATCAGCAGATGATCTTTTAATAACACCTCCTGAGTCCTCCTTTGATAAAAAAAAAGACTCATAAATCTGCATTATATTAAAGTAATATGAGTAACATGTTGCACTAACAACTTATTACTAATCAATTAATCAAATAATCATTACTGGGTAGATGCTGTATTTTAAATATTAGTAGATGATCTAAAACATATTTTTAATCGACACATTGATCCTGTGATAATGAAAATGACTTATATATCTGCATTTAATTAAAATAATATCATTAACAGCATATGCATGTATACACAGAATCTCTTTATAATTTCGGGCTAGCTCTTGTATTGTATAAACAGAATTTTTTTATAATTTTGGGCAATTCCTACCTTTTAAGATTCTCTAAGAATCTTCAAGATTCACATTTTAAACCCAAAGTAATCCTTAATAAGCAATAATTCAATATACTTATCATCCTTTTATAATTAAATTATTATTAATAATTTTTAATTATATTAATTAAATTTTAATATTTCATTTATTACTAACAAATTATTATAAGTTTAACTGGCCTACCTATTTATTAGATTTAATAGGCTTTTATGCACCTATGTCAATTTTAATAAAATAAATTTTTTTAACCCATAAACTTCAATCATAATAATAACTTTAATTCCCCCTCCATTCTGCATTCTTTTGCACACTTATTCAATTTTTTTTATATCTACTTATTAATATTTTATGATAAAAATTTTAAAAAGTCATATTTAACATTTAACATCGCATACTTTAATATAAAATTTAACATTTAACATATACTTTGAAAAAAAGGACACTCTAGCTTATTCATAAAAATAAAAGGACATCAAAATTTTTTTAGTATCCTGTAATTTTAATATTAAAAAATAATAAAACAAAAAGCCTTTTTTTTCTGTATTTTGTCAACAAATCATTTTATCCTTTTATTGATTACGCATTTATACATACAAACAACAATGTGTGTGAGTCAGTGTCCTTTTAACACCCATTTAAAAAAATTTGAATAAATTCAAATAAGATTATAAAGATATATATATATGATATATATATGTATAGATTAGTTAAGATAGGATAGGCTAGAGTTTTATTAAAGTGCATTAAGATTTTATTCTTCAAATTCTTTTTAGGTTTCCCTAAGGTAAATTAAAACACATGTATGATAATAATAAATTTTTTTAAGGATAATATCTTAAGATACTTTTTAAATTTTTTTTTTATTACTAGATAATATATTATGTTTAATACAGTATCTCATCTCATCGCAGGTTATATTAAATGTCGAATGGTATTATAAAAATGTATAATCAAGTATTCATATTGTAACTAACTTATTATATACAAGAATTGGTATTAAAATTATGAAGGTCCTTGACAAAATACACTAAAACAATTGAAAAACAATCTATATTTTGTCATACTTTGTATTTTAATATATTTATTGCGACACTATAAAATTGATTAAATTCTAAAAATTTAAACTACTTTTATTCTAGTATTACTGGTATTTGGTATATAAAAAAATTGTTTTACAATTGTAAAATTTGAAATAAAACTAACATACTTATGTACTTATTGTATATTGAATAAGAGAATACATAAGTTCTGTGGTAGTTTCTTAAATAATATTTACCACAAAGGATCGTAAAGGTAAAATATTGAAATAAATATTACAATAATTTTAAAATATATAACTTTTACTATTGCAACATATTTAGTTGTTCTCACAATATTGTAGTTATGTTACTCGTATAATGCGCGGGTTTTTATTAAGAGTTTTTTCAAAAAAATAAATTGAAAAGTATATAACAAATTCATTGACTAAAATTTTTATGATATGTGGTATTTGTTAAATATATTTCCGGTTATATTTGGTTCATATATATTTTATTTCATTGATTTAAGATAATCGTCCTCTAATGTAATCCTAGTCCTAATTTATTTAAAAAAAATGTTCAGAGCATTGCCCAATTTAAAGTAAGGCCATGCTATTTTTTAAGTAGTATCATTAATAGAACTTCATAAGCCGTCGTAGACTTCCATTAATATGATTTTATAATTAATATGATTTTATATTATTTAATTTAATCAATGAAATAATTTTACATGTTTAACAAATTCGTTGACTAAAATTTTTATGATATTTGGTATTTGTAAAATATATTTCCGGTTATATTTGGTTCATATATCTTTCATTTCATTGATTTAAGATAATTGTCCTCCAATGTAATCCTCGTTCTAATTGATTTAAAAAAAATGTTCAGAGCATTGCCCAATTTAAAGTAAAGCCATGCTATTTTTTAAGTAGTATCATTAATTGAACTTCATAGGCTGTCGTAAACTTTCATTAATATAATTTCATATTTAATATGATTTTATATTATTTAATTTAATCAATAAAATAATTATACATGTTTAACAAATTCATTGACTAAAATTTTTATGATATGTGGTATTTGTAAAATATATTTCCGGTTATATTTGGTTCATATATCTTTTATTTCATTGATTTACGATAATCGTCCTTTAATTTAATCCTAGTCCTAATTGATTTAAAAAAATTTTCAGAGCATTGCCCAATTTAAAGTAAGGCCATGCTTTTTTTTTAAGTAGTATCATTTATAGAACTTCATAGGCCATCGTTAACTTCCATTAATATAATTTCATATTTAATAAAATTTTATATTATTTAATTTAATCAATGAAATAATTATATAAATTTTTAAACTCTAGCAGTCTTTGCTAATGTATTCGAAAATTAAAAACTTTAAAGAACAAATGGACGAACATTTGAAATATTACTTTATATACCTGTTGGGTCGCCTTAAATTACTTCCTAAAAAAAATTTAATACTATAAATATCTGATTGAAGACTTGAGTGGATATAATGAAATAACCTATTACTTCCTCTTCCTCAAAATTGGATCTCTTAAAGTTCTATTCAAAAGTTTAATAGTACCTATACAATTTTCAATTATCATCAAATATAATGATTACTTTTAATCATATTTTCAAATCATTCTCATTTCCTTAAAAAACTATTTACCTTAAAGATTTAATTATGTATTAATACTATAATTATAGTACTTAAAAAATGCTACCTACTTAAAAAACAAAAAACCATCAATCTTGTACTTCCATATAAACTTATAATTAATATTTTAGTAATAAACTTTGGCTTTTATATGTTAAAGAGATTTTCTGGCATTTTTAAAAGAATTTTTTTTTTAAATCAGTATACCCACGCAAGTTCATTGGTTAAATTTACCAAATACAAATTATAACCATCTTTAAATATAACATTAAATTTTTTTTTTCAATATTTAATTATTAATATTTGAATAACTTTATAGTTACATACACGACATACATTTGATTATACCCGTATGACTATATAGTCAAAGAGTATAATAAATTTGCCATTACGTTTGTGACGCAGAGAAGGAGGGGGGTAGATATAGATTCAAGTGTATGTATCGGATCAGAATCGAAAAAAAAATCGATTTAGCTATGTATGTCTGTCCGTCCGCACGATAACTCAAAAACTAAAGGAGCTAGAATCTTGAAATTTTCGCAAATTCGTTTTTTTGCAATAGCCGTTATCGATATTTAAATCCAGCCATTTTGGTCCATGGGTTCGGGTGGCTGCCATACAACATCTTTTTTATAGGAGTATTTTTCTGTACCTATTACAGCTACGTGTCTGAAATTTTGGCAAAAGTAGTTTAGTTTTATGACCAAAGTTTCTGCAAAATTTCGTTGGTCTGTTGCGGTCAGTTCAAGTAGCTGCCATACAACTTCCTGTTTTACATGAGCATTAAGCTGGGTGTCTGAAATTTTGCCAAAAATAGTTTAGTGTAATGGCCAAAGTTACTGCAAAATTTGGTTGGTCTACTGTAGAGGGTTCGAGTAGCTGCCATACAACTCCTTCTTTTATGAGCATTACACTACATCTAGTAAAGCTGGTATTTTTGAAATTTTGCCAAAAGTTATTAATATTTATAATAATAATGATATAATGTTTATATAACGGTCATACGGGTATCCCAGAGTTGACACAGTCTATTCTACTACACTCTTCCTCGTTTCAAATTAAATTTAAATCAAAATCTTCTTCTATATTAAATAATTTCAAATTTAAATAATTTTCATTAAATATTAAGTTTTCCTCAAAAAAAAAGTGAATGGTTTTTCACAATATACACACGCATATTTTAAAAACTTATCATTCAGTTTAAAATTATCTTTTCTTACTAATACACATACAAAGGTAAAATTTAAATGTTAAATGTAAAAAATTTAATTTTTAATTTATTTATTCGAAAATTAACTACTAAAAATAAATTGAATATAAAAAAGTTTTTCACCTTAAATTTGGTTTTATGTTTTTTTTTGTTTTTCCAAATTTAAAACTAAATCTCTTATAATCCTTATAATCCTGGCATCAAAAACTAAAGATAATTAGTGAAAATTAGAAGAAGAATTAAAAGGATGTAGACAAAAAAAATGTAAATGTTTAGCAATCCTTAATTTCATCAACAGTTCTTATTCAATGTTCAAATTTTAAATGCGTTGAATAAAGTTTTATATTAAAGTATGTTGGGACTTAGATATTATTAGTAAGACTTTAGTAAGAAAATATTAAAACTTCTTTAAAGCTAGATTTTAGTAAGACTTAACTTAAGTAAAAGTATCATATAAAATTTTTTTTATCTTTTAATTTTATTAGGATTCATTAAATTAGGCTTCAGAAGTTGGTTAGATTTAAATAGGAGGTTAGGCAAGATTCAACATTAGAATCAAGGATTAGTTAGCAACCCTTGTGGCTGCTCTTCTTACTTATGATATAATTATAAGTAATTAATTTTAATCAAAATTCTTTGTTAGAAACAGCTTCTCAACTTCAATAGGTTTAATAAGAAGGTTAATTATATATATACTAGAAGATTATTGGATTCTTGGGCTTACTTATCTTACCGATATAAAGATAGATTACTTTTATTAAACTTTGTTCTAATTTTTTAAATTCTAAAATTAATCTTTGTACAATCTAAAATATCCATTTAATAAAATGATTGATTGTCCCAGTATAGTATCTTTGATTTAAAAGTCTTCGTATCCCTGTTCTATCCTCTCTCTTTTTCCTGAGTTAAAAATTTGCTTTAAAAATCAATGGCATATTTCAGTTGTTATTGGCTTTCTTCAGGGTTTATTCAGTAAAAAGTTCCGTTTTCAAATTCACAAGTTTCGGGACCTTATCATATTATCATAATCCGCGTCCTTTCTTATTCCCTAGCCAAGTAGTTCCTTTGTTTAGTAAAACTTTAACTCTGCCAAAGTGTTATTCTTGGGGCCTTAGTGTAAACTGAAGACTATCTCTAGCTCCCTTAAAGGAAACCATTATCCTTGTCTACCAAAAGAATTATGATTTAGTTGGAGAGCTTTATTTATTCAGTAAAAATATAACACTACCAAAAAGGGGTTGTTCTTTGCAATAGTCTATGGAAGACAAATCACCACCCACCCTACAAACATTTGTCCAGTACCAATATAATTTTATTTACATACACATACACATATACACTAAAAATAAATACAAAGGAACTTATTATTATTTTTTTAGAGATTATAAATAACACGGTAATAAAATTTTGGTATACATTTTAAAACAAAATTTACATCAGCTCATCCATTTTCTTTTTTTTATTTGTTTTTATTTTTTTATTTTGTTGGAAAATTTTCTAGGAAAAATTAATTTTATTATTATTATCCTTTAAATATAATCCTTGTTAAATAATTTTCTTTGAAATTATTATCATCATTATTATTATTATTATTATTTAAATTATACTTATAAAAATTTAGAGGATCGTTTCAATAGAAAAAAAAAACAACACAAAAATAAAATAAAATTGTTTTAAAATATTCATATATGTGTGTGTGTGTGTATTTCAAAAACTCAGAAACGTTTTTTAACTTTAGAAAGTGAAATCGTGTTATTCTTTAAAAAAAAAAATATATATATATATATATATATATCTTAAGTATAAATAAAAATTATCCAAGTCATAATATATGACAATATATATTAATTTATATAGGTATATAATATATATATATATATATATACATCTATGTATGTAAGAAATCAATTTACCACCCACAGTTAAATGGTCAATGTTTGTTGTGCTGACTTTTATATCAGAGACAAAAATTACAAAAAAAATAAAAATATCAGAACATCTATAAAAACAAGTCGACAAACTTCTGATTAGTTATAATCATTCTGTAATTTAAAATGAGTCTGATCCTGATGATAAGTAAAGTATATAAAGAAAATATTACATATTAAATATACAATAAACCAAAATAGGGACAACATTGTGGGTTTTTTTAAACTAAAATCATTATTATTTAGAATCCTGATGGTATATACTCTCTTTTCATTTGAGTTTGGTCCTTTTACAGATTAAATTTTTGACTATTTTCAAATTAATTTCGTCTTTTTTCAAATTAATTTGATCTTTTTTTAATCAGCCCTATTTCTTGGAATCTAGTTGTCGGATAAACACATATGAAAAAAGGTTTTCACCAATTTTGTAGGAAAATCCTAATACCAGCATTGAAAATTAAAAAAAACTTCGACCCTTAAGTTCGCCCTAAAAAATAGCTCTCAAAAATTTAGGCGCCATTTTTTAAAACTTATTTTAATTATTTAACTTTTATTGATTTCTATTAAAGGATTGGGGGCTAGATTTTTTTAATCAAAAAGTATGGGCCGAATATATAGGAGCATTTTTCTTAAAGAGTCGAAAAAAAAATTTCTACTCTTAAGTCCGCCTTAAAAAGCTGCTCTCAATAATTTAGGTGCTATTTTTTAAAACTTATTTTAATTATTTTACTTTTATTGGTTTCTATTAAAGAGTTGGGGACTAGGTTTTTTTTAATCATAAAGTATGGGCCGAATATATAGGGGCATTTTTCCAAAAGGATCAAATTGATATAAAAATAGATAAATTTCACGTGAAAAAGAACCAAGTTTATGTGAAAAGAGTATATATATGGAATTTTTTTCAAGATTTGAGGAGATTACTTTAACTTTAACACCCCTTCCTTCTTGGTTTGTTTTGGTTCTTTTCTAGTATACATTTTTTTTTCTAAAGGCACTCCTGCAGCGAATCAACAGTTATTACTTCTTTGTTTTTTTTTGTTATTTTATTTCATTACATCTATAAGATTCTTTGTTAATTTTATTTTCGGAATTTTTTATTTTTTTTATATTAAAAGTACTTAAAGTTATACTTTAAGTTTTCTTTTAAAGTCATTGGAGGAAAATATATTTTTGTATACACGGAAGTTCTCATTCGTTTTGACAAATGTATGCTTTATTGGGTTCAAAATTTTATATTTATACATAAATAAAAAAAAAAATGTTTTCTCTTCAATTTACTTTAATGTGTGATTACTTTTATGAGTTTGAGTATATTTTAATTTATTAGGGGGCATTTGGAAAAGTATTGTAAAGGTGAAAAAATTTTTACAAGAAAATATTTAATTTTAAACTTCAGCATGGTAATCTTCCTAGGCACTTAAAAGGTACTGTAAAATACACGTTAAAGGCGTGTAAAAAAGTTACAATGACTAAAACTTTCTTCCTCTTAAGAAAATATAATGGGATTAATGTGTCACTACATTATAGACCAATATGTATGGTCCTTCATTAGATAACAAAAGTACGAGAAAGGTTGCGGCAACTTTAAACTTGAAAGTTGGAATATATATGGGGAAAGAATCGACGATATGGCAAAATTCTCGAAGTCATAAGTCTACAAAATTGGAGTTATAATCTTTCAGGAAATTTTAAATTATTTTCTTAGTCATAAGTTCACAGGAGACTTCCGACATCGAGATTTTTATCATATTGCCAAAAAAATTCACTTATGTATACAAATATTATGTAACACTTAATTGATCGGATTGAAACCAAGTTTTCTGGATTGAAAGGTTAATATCTTAACGACCCGTCATAGGTCAGATTAGAGAAGTTCTCCTCAAAACGAATAGCTCAGTTTATGATAACTCACTTGTATACTTTCTTTCTTGATAGTTAGAGTCAAATTTAAATATTTGCTTCCCAGTTTTTACCACACTAATTTTTTCAAAGTAAGATAAAGTAATGTAAACCTACTATTTAAAAAACAAAAATTCGTACTTATATAGATGAATCAGGTTTCAACTTCTGTAAGCTTCAATTTGAATCCTTAATTATATAATGCAATCGAAATGAGGAATCGAATTAAAAAAATAACAAAAAATAAAAATAGAGCTCTAAATAAATGTTTATATTTAAAACTAACATCTAGTAGCTGATGGTGTGACCTTTTTGGCACACAGCATAGTCAATAATAGAACACTTTCCCCTATGATTTTATTCAATAAGTTTATTCGACTTTTTATACAAAAAAAATTTTTATATTTTTAAAAGGCGCGAATATGTCATATTGATTTTAGGTAATAGGGATATTAAATTGCAACCCACATGTATTTCTATATACGATATATTATATAAAAATTCAAAATGTAAAATATATGTATATGTATGTATAAAAAAAAATCAGATAATTTAATATTAAGATGATTTTTTTATTATTTTAATAAAAATTTTTATGTTCGCTAATTATTATCTTTAAATATAATATAAAAAATATAAAAAAAAGAGAAATTAAATAAATTAAAATAAAATGAAGATTGTATCTAAATGTTTTTTAAGAATTTAAAACAAATGCATAGCCGTTAACACCTTTTTTTATTATAAGTGACCATTTAAATAAAATTTTTATTAAATACTTCCAAGAATTCTAAGATGATTTTTATTTTACTCTTAAAATTTTCTAATTTTATTTGAATTAATTTGAAGAATCTTAAAAATTTAATCTGTATCTTCAGATTATATTAAATATTAAACTCAGATATTAAAAAAAATTAAAAAAAAATATTTATAAGAAGGAAATATTTATTTTTTAACCGTGGGTGAAAAACATCGAGAGTTTTTCACGGGTGCTAAAGAGCCTTCTTCAAGGAGTCTTTAAGTTTAGCGAATCAAAACTATCCCCTTTTTAAAAACAAACCCTACCATTTAAGTCTTTAATACAAATGAAGAATTTAGTTTTGAAAAAAGTAATTAGGAAAGGAAGTTGGGGTCAAGCGGTTTAGGAATTAAGGATTATGTAGAATTTTAATTCTTACCAATCACTAGTTATCAGTTTTATTTGAAGTATGATTCTCATTCTATCTATAGCCATAACCAATGCTTCAAATTCCTTTTGAATCTGTAAGTCTTGGATGGAATCAACAACTAATGAAAAAGTTATTTTCAAATCATTCCTTACAACAGGTGGAGTACTTTGTAACATAATAAGTAGCTTAGGAAATTTATATGCTCCTTAGATTTCTATTGCATTCAAAAATTATTATTCCAAAACTGTGATTTATACTATTTTTATTATATATATTACTATACTACATTACTTGTAGATGACCATATCGCATGTAGGAAGCCACAGCTGCAAGTATCACACCTTAATGAAATCTATCAAATTATTTAACAATTCCATAAATTAAATAAAGCAAAAGTACCTGCAGTTGGACAATTAATTTAATTGGTATTTAAAAATAAATCAAAAAATTCTTACACCTCAACAATTACAAATCACCCTTTAAGACAAATTACAAGAGCTCTAATTAGTACGTGATTTATTTAAATTTAAAAATAATTAGAAATCTATTTATATATATATATATAGGATACTAATTAATGTAATTGCATTATTAAAATAGTAAAATAAAAACAAAAAAAAATTTCTAAAATAAAATTTTCAATAAATTTAATCAACCCGTAACTCCTGTTTTTTTTTCAACGCAACGACTTCGCATCAAAAGAATATTTAATTTATTGTTAAAAGCCCACGTTGTCTTCTTATGCATGAATCAATTTGCAATTAACGAAGACAGTAAAAAAAATTCAAGGAAAGCGAGAAAAAAAAGAAAAACCATTTGATATAAAAGAAAAATTTTCCAATCAAACTGTTATACTATTTGTAAATAACATAAAAGAAAAATCTTGTAATCCTTTGATGGATCCCGAATCCTTTTTTTGTTTTTACTTGGTTTTTTTTTTCAATTCAAATCTTTGCTGTTTTTTTTAACACTTCGAACCGTTAAATCGATTCTAAATGGATCATTTTTCCTCATTTTCATATTTTTCTTTTGAAAGAAGAAATGGAAATGGAAAATTTATAATAATTGTTTTTCTAACACGTCATTTAAAGGAGTTAAAAGGGAAGGAAATTTTCCGAAGGATAACCATTTTGTATGGTATAGGTTTGGTGGATTGTTGATTTTGATGACGTGTTAAGGTCAAAAAAAATAAAAATAAATCAAAATTAGCTATCAACAGGTTTAAAATTAAATTAAATAAGAAAATTTAGTTGAGTAAACACTAGGTTGAGGCATTTTTGGAGGGATTTTAATATTTAATTGATTCCATTGAATCAAGAGTTCTATTTTAAATGAAATTTATGAATATTATCAAAACTAGGAGCAAGTTTAAACTCCCTAAGGGAGTAGAAGAAGATAAAAAGAATTATTGTATTATAATTTTGTACTAATTAAATTTTAAATAAAAGTTATTTGTTTTATATTAGTTTTCTTAAATCTTCAAAATTAAGATTGGTACTAAGATTCATAATGGTAGGGTTAATTTTGTTGCAAGAAACCTACATAAATTTTATATAATTGTTACCATTTATAGGAATTATAAACTGATATCTGGAAAATGTGTTCAATATAAAAACTATTTAAAAATTATGAAGAAAAATCAATGGAGCATTTTAGAAAATAACTTATAATAAAATGTCGAAAAAATTGCATACTTATAGGCAGAAAATTTAAAAACTTTAATAATTTCTTTGATTTAATTATCTTAAACTATAGGACGATTTATAATCCAATTGTATGACACAAAAAAAAACCTATTTTTTTATTATCTGATATACATTTTCACTCAAATCGTGTCTATGCGGAAAACCTTTCAATTAATAACCAAGAGCTACATAAGTGTTAGTTGCCTTATAATATTATAAATTTTTGAACTTAAATTAAAGTTAATCTAAATTATTCAGTTTTAATATATTCAATTAAATTAAAAAAAAAATTAAAAAATTAATAATATTAATTTAAAGTTTAATATCATGCCTAAATCATAAATCTAAATATTCAATATATTCATAAATTATTTAAAAAAAAACTCAAAAATAGTTTTTAACTCAATTAATTTACTTTTAACTCAAAAATACAATTAAAATTCAATCCCAATCCATAATTTAATACAGATTCCAGAGAAATCCTCCTGCCCCAGATTTAAAAAAAAAAAAAAATAGATAAAAAATGAAATGATAAAAAAAAAGGACATGAATTATTATTAAAGTCAAAGTAAAGGTCAGGTTAAATTAATTGAGCATTAAGTAATTTAATTTTATTTCTTATCCTATTTTTTTTTTACATTTCTTTTCAATTTTTTGTATTATTTTTTATCATACCTTGTTTTGTGTTAATTTGCTACTGAAAATTTTTTTTATTTAAATCTACATTTATACAATAGATCCTTCCAATAGCATTTTCATCTCTTCCAAGGAAAAAAAAACAGAATTATGTAAATTGAGTATTATCACAATTTATTATAAAATGAAAATTGAAACTTTCTATTTAAATTAAAAAAATAAAAATTATTTAACTAGTTTTCAAATTAATTAATGAAAATTGAAACTATTATAGTTAACTGGGTTATTTGGTTTACTGGGATATTAGGTTAAATAAATTTTTCTAGTTATCTAATTTTTAATGATAAATTAATATTTATTATTTAATTAAGTTTCTTCAAAGTTTCTTCAGAAAAATTGATTAAAAATAAAATGAATTATTAAATCCTGTAAACTAAAAGGAAATTTAAATAATTGAACGAGTTTGATTCCTGAAAATCAGTTACGAATGATGGAAAATTCTAACTTGAATTTAAAAAAAATTATATAAATCCTATGTTGCAAAATAGGAATGTACCAAACTTTAAAAAGTCCTAGGTAACCTTAACATGATAAGTTATTAAATCCTTGTAATTTATTCCTTGAAATAATAAAATTTACCTATAATATCCCAGTACCTAAGTTTTTTATTTGATTAATATCCTACTTTTTTAATTCGGAGGAAAACTAAAAAGGATCGAACGCCAATTTCCGAGCAATTAATTAATAAGACAAAATTTAAATAAAATAAAAATGATAAGGATAGACAGGACATATGATTGGAGTAATTATGGGAACTAAAATTCTTCTTTTAGAATTAGTAGATTTTGACACAACCAATTAAAAAATTAGGTCAGGTTTGGATTAGTAATGAATTTAATAAGTGATAGCGAAAAACTAGAATAATAAGTTGGAAATTTATCTGAGAACTTGGACTTAATTTATCTGAAGATGATAAGTATTTAAAATAGAATTATAAACAAAACAAACTTAATATTTGGAAATGGAATGGAAATTAAGACGATATATGATGTCTACAAGATCCTGAATGAAAATTTCTGACTATAAGACTAGGTTTAATTTCTCATTCTCCTTCAATATAGCCTATAAAGTAAAATAATAAGAGTTGTGTTTTATGATAAGTATAAACTTATATTGAAAATGTTAATTTTTTTAAATTAATTAAACAAAAATTTCAATTAAAATTGCCTTTTTTAATATAATTTTTATAATATAAGTCAATTGATTTATAAATTATACAATAAGTTATAACCTTCATCCATCATAATTTATAATTAATTTTGATACCTGTTGCTTTATTACTTTTTCAATGTGCGCAATCATATTAATTACAAAAGCTTTTAAATATATAAGACAAATACATTTTTAGAAAATCCTTTTCTAGATGTCCTTGGATATTCGATGTATAATTCACACATATGCAATACACACAAGTTTGTATGATATAATTATTACATATTTTTTAAAGTACTGATCCCTTTTTAAAAATTCATTAAGTATTAAATTGATAATAAGATGGAATTTCATATCCTACCACACATAATATTTCCAATAATTTAAATGTAATACATTATAACGTGTTTGAATACATATATATACATATTAATAAAAAGGATGCGTCAAAATATTCATAAATAAGTTATAAAATTATACCAAATATGTCATACACATATCAAATACTTATCATAATTCGCGATTATTAAATAATTTATTAATGTTTACTTGTTATATACTGTATATATATATATATATATATATATATAAAATACCTGTATTGAAAATCAAAAAAAAAAAAAATAATTTCTTATAAAAGGTTAATGACAATTTTATGAGTTACATCTGTGGTATATCAGCCTTGACCTTAAATATTTTTTGAGTTTGAAGTTAAGTAATTTTGTTAAAAACGATAAGTTATCAAGAAAAATCAAATTTTCTTGATTTTTCTTTCTCTTCCACTATTTAAATTGAATTTTTCCAAATCTTTTTCAAGATTTCAAAATTTTAATATAATTTAAGTTCCTTTTTAAAATTTCATATATGTATTTGTGGTAGTAATAATAAAATAAGTCAGAAAAAAAAGATATATATAATATATAATTTTTTAAATCAATTTCTTCCTTTATAACTTTGTATATATTTTTAAATTTAACGATTTATATTGGAAATATACCTATATACATACTATAAAGTATTAAATAAATGTTTGTATTAGAAATCCCATTTTCGATTTAAGTATAAAACAAAACTTTAAACCAAGGAAAATCTAAAATGAAATTAGGGAAGAGGGGTATATATTTAATAAGAGGGTATATAAGTAGTGTAAAGTAAATAAAACTGAGACTTTTAAATTTTTTTCAATTTTATCAAAAAATACGTTTGAGATATTTTTAAAAAATACGGGGGTCGTCCAAGAAACTACCACAGTACATATATCTGATATTTTGACATATAAATGAAACTGCAAAAATTTTCTTTACGTTTAGTTAAAGTTATTGTTTGATTATTTTGGAAAAATACGGGGGTTTCCCAACAATCCCAACTACCCCAGTAAATATATATGAAACTTGCCGAAATTCTTCATTGTTTTCAATTTAGTAAAAATTAAGTTTGAAATACTTCAGAAAACTGCGGGGGTTTCCCAATAAACAAATCCCAACTACCCCAGAAAATATATTTGAAACTTGCCGAAATTCTTCATTGTCTTCAATTTAGTCAAAATTAAATTCGAAATACTTTAGAAAAATTCGGGGGTTTCCCAACAAAACTTTTACTTTTTCAGTTATTATATCTGAAAATTATCCAAGTTTTCTTTTAATTTAGTAAAAAATTGAATTTGAGATACTTTGGAGTTTACGGAGGTTACCGAAAAAGTTTACAATTTTGATTTGAACCCTGTCACTCAAGTAACTAAAAATTTTTTAGAGAATAAAATCAAATTAAAAAAAAGGGATACTTACTCTAAAGAAATACGTGGGTTTCTCAAAAAAAATTTCAAATTTAAAATGCATCTGAGACCTGAGGTCTGGAACTAAACTTAGTTCATCTGGTACCAAAAAAATTTCGATATTAAAAAAAATTGAATTTAATTGAAGGTAAACTTCTGAACTTGGTTCTAAATTTTCTTTAAGTTTTATGCAAATCCTGAATTTCTGAATTTCTTAAAAAAATTTGTTTAAAAAAAGGAAGAAATTAATCGGAGATACCTCAAGTGTAGTAAATTACGTTGTTGTTGTATAATTTACTCCTTAATACTCTCAAAATATACTCCGAAATAATTTCTATTTATTTATTTTGTTATTTTTCCAGTATAACATTCCATTGACGAACACTTTCATTTTTTTCCATCATCAAGTGGAAAATAACAAAAAGTCGAATCAATTGAAACAAATACATTAAAGATATTTCCTTCAATTTAAACAATTTTCTAGGAAGAAATAAAAAAATTTCAACAGGTTTCTAAATACAATAATAAGGTGAAAATTCGTTTCCTTCCATTCTATCCTGTTTGCTGATTTTATTATCATTGATCTGGGGGTACAAGACAATAAAAAAATTGAAAAAATTCCCCTATGAAAGTACCAAATAAAACGTTTTGTTATTTAAGAAAGGCCATGAAAGATAAAATAAAACAATATCTATATAGATTATATCAATAAATTTAAACCACCCTAACTCCACCTATCACCTGTCATACTTCCTTCCCAATATCTTACCCCAAAAAAAAATTACACTTCCTATACAATTAAAACGAATATACATTTTGAGAATATTAGAGAGACAATTGGATGATTCGGGATAATTTTCAGAATCATAAGAACAACAACAAAAATAAAAAGGGATTTTTTAATGAATTTTGATATATACAGGTGAAAATTTTTACCACTTAATTCCCTCCTACTTAAGGTTACTCAAAAGACATCAACCATAGTATTCCATTTAAAAGAAAACATTAAGTAGCAAAAAAAAATAAATTGAATCTAATAAATTTTAAAGAATTCTCAATGGAATTTCGCACAACACTGGTAAAATTTGTTTAAATTACGTCCGATGAAGTCAATCAAAATAGAAAAAACGAAAAACTGAAAATAACCGGAGAATTGTGAAGAATCTACAAATCTTTTAAATATAATACTTTTGTATCTCGTATCTAACTGACGTGATGACATTTTGCAAAGGAAACCTAACACCGAACCAAAATCGAAAATTCTTTTCTTTTAAAATTTTTTTATTTACACGTTTAAAATCCCTATGGAATTTTATTATTTAAGAAAACACATATACTCTTAAACACTTCTTTATATATGTATATAAATATATAAAAAAAAAAAAAAAATAAATTACCTTTGATCAAAGGATACTTAAATTTTCACCACGGTTATTGTATATCTTACAAAACAATAATATACAAAATAACGAATCCTTGATTAAAAATTGTGAATTTTCTTACTCTGTGATGGAAGTTTGAATTATTTTAGTATACGTTTTACTTGATTTGATGGAATTGGTGGGAAGAGAAGACAACCACAACGTATTAATTTTAGTCGATTTAAGATAATTGATATCGATTTAAATTTAAATGATCGATTTTAGACAATTTCTAACCATATTTAGACTTGTAGTAATCTCAAAGGATATATTATGCTATACTAACTGTACTTCCGTATTTATAATAAGTGTTTAATTAAATTTTAAAATGATTTAGCAAAATTGTTTTAGGATGACTTAAGGAATATGCAAATGAAGGGGGTCTACAAATATGGACAAATCGAAAGTAATATAATTACTAGGTTTATCTAGTTTCATCTCCACGCTTCCTTGGTTTCATCTCCATTTAAAGTGTAAAAATCTTCTAAATACCTAGGTAGCATCTTAATAAAAACTGGAGGAATCACGAAGGACATTAGAAGTTAATTAAGTAAGAAACTATTCAGGTTTTGCGGAATATCTATAACAGCCAACTCTGATGCATCTGCAAAGGATAACCATGTTTTTTAAGTATTAGTACGAAAGAAATATTAAAGATCGATCAGCAGCTAATTATAAGACAAAAAAGTACAAGAGAATCCCAAGATTGACAGCCTTATAGATGAAAAAAATGTAGGCACACCCAAAATAGTTGAAAAAGAACGTATTAAATAGGTAGTAAGTGAAATAAACACGTCATGATCACATATTAAAACAAGCCTCGAAAATAAATACAGATGACAAGTCTTTTGGGTTGTTCTATGTTTTCTGAAGAGTGAATTTTTTTTTTTTTTGTAATTTCAGCTGTAGCAATCTATAAATATATATTTTAATAATTTAATACATATATAATATCTATTATATACTAAATTAATCAATATAACATTATCCTGCAACCATCATTTTCATTCTCTTCTTAAAAAATTGTATTTGTATATAATATGCTAATATTTTAAGTCTGAAGCTTGTAATAAAGTTTTAAGTAGACGATTGTGTGAAATATATCAATTATCTGTTCTTTATAAAATATTAAACTTTTACACAAAGGGACATACAATTGTGATAGTACTAAAAGTAGTATGCAACTTCTAACACTTGTATACCTTCTAATTCATCTATTTAAAGCACAATAGATTCTTTAAATTTAAATTCATAAAAATTTTCATATGTTTAAATTTTATTTAATTTAAATGAAATTTTTAAATTTTATTTAATAAAAAAACACTTCCCTTCAGTCAAATTGCACAACACAGACACACGTCGTGTGATATTTTTCTGTACATTTTAATCCCTTGCACAAAATATTAATACAGTTGAAAAACAAACATTTAACACTTTACATATCCTTATTTTCGCGAAAATTTTACATTGAATATATTCAAATTCACGTATAATGATAAACTTCATCCCTTCATCCCTCTAAACACACAACACTATTACATGTAGAGAGAAATTTTCCTCTATAAGTAGAATAAGTCTGTTCAAGATAGAATATAGGAAAATTTTTCAAGTCAAAAATTTGGAAAATTTTATCTACAGTATTTGAAGAGCATGTTGTTTTTTTTTTTATGATTTTTTAAATCAAAGAATCATTCATTCATATATGAATCACAAAATGAATCAAAAACAAAAATCTATGATGTGTAAATTCTTCCTCAAAAACAGACACAACAAAATCTCTCTGACAACACTTCATAGAGAGATATAAAAGAATCAAATCATGTATAATATTTTTTTAATCCAAATAGAAATAAAATGACGTGAAAATTTATCATTTAACAAAAATATAAACATACAAAAAAAATGAACAAATAAAGTGTTTTTTTGTGAAATTTTTATTTTTCGGTAAAAGGGGTGAATGTGTAAATGAATGAATAAAATGGGATTCCCTTAAGTAAAACTAGTACACAAAAAAAAAACCAGGTTATGCATTTAAAATACGTGTTCGGTGGTTACAAACAAATTTTAATGTGAATTGATAAAATATATTTTCGAATATGTTACAAATTATATTAAAAAATAATCTCTGTTTAATCCTATATACTCTGCTTTTTATAATCCTACACTGTGTGTTAAACGTATTTTAAATGTTAAGTATTATACACATCAAATATCACTGACATAATTTTAAAAGATTTTTTAATAGATATAGTTTTCATGTAACATTATATTTCCCCAAAAAAAAAAATTCAGGATATAATTTTACAATAAAATTAGTTTAAAATATTCATTTGTATTATAGGAATTATGACGGAGTGTAATATATTCAAAATGAAATAAACACGTATTTAAATTGCATTTCTTAAGACTAATTAAAACTCCTAATCAACTTTTGGTTTTTCAAAAATTATTGGCATTTCTTTTAATTCACTTAGATTTTTTTTTTTGGAAAGACTGTATCAAATGTTAAACGTTATAATACGAGCATTTTCAAAATGAAATAAATACTTATTTAAATTGCATATCTTAAGGCTAACTAAAACTCTAAATCAAATTTTGGTTTTTCAAAAAATATTGGCATTTCTTTTAAGACACTTAATGTATCCAATGTTAAACGATATAATACGAGTATTTTCAAAATGAAATAAATACGTATTTAAATTGCATATCTTAAGGCTGATATAACCACCCAATCAGCTTTTGGTTTTTATATAAATATCAGCATTTATTTTAAAGCGTTTACAAATTTTTTTTTTTTAATTTTGGAATGTATGTATCGAATGTTAAGCGTAGGACCAATAAAGGATATAACAAATATTTTTACTAAATTATATACACAAAAGCAACGTAATGTAAAGTATTAATTACAATTTAAAAGGCAAAAGCTTCAAATTTCAATTTTAAGGAAATGTTTATTAACAAGGAAAGGATAATAGAAGTTAAGGAGTTAATATCAACTTTCAAAATATACTTTCTGGTGCTTTCAAGTTTTTCAACATAATTTAGGATTTAGTACAACTATTTAAATTGTTTATATAGTTGTATGTGAGGTGAAAAAATGCTCAATCTCGTAATCAAATTTTAGATATATTTGATTCAAAACTTAATCTGGGTTTTATATGTGTTATACAAATAACAATCCAAGTATGTACAAATATCAGAAAACTACATATATATAAATAAATGCAGCCTCAGGATTAGAAATCTATAAATTAAAATCTTAAAAAAATATTTTTAAAAATTCTTCTATTATTTACATAATTATTGTATATAAATCAGAAAAATTCTATAAGATTTATTTTAATTTTGTTTATTTTTGTATTTTTGGTTTTATTAAATAAATACAAATATTAACAATCGAATTATTTGTTAAATAGAAATTATATATATAATGAAGTTTATATAATTATATAATGAAGGAAATATATTTCCCAGAATTTATATATAAAAATTAAATCCAATCCTTAATCCAGGAAAAGAATTTCTATATTAAATATAACCACAGTATATATATATATAAATATTTGTTATATATACAATTATATTATACTAGTATTAGTGTTTCAAATCAGCTTTCAAAATACTTTTCGATTTATCTATAAGTATATTATTGTTATTTAGGTATTTTCCGAATTGATACCACCATATTGCCTTACCTAATACCAAAAACGACCCCCTATTTTCAATCACCTGTTTATTATATCGATGTAATAAAATTAAATTACAAAAAGTAAATTTTATTTTGTTTTTCCTTTAAACCTTATTACAAACACTAATGATTTATTTATTATAATTTGGTTTTTATAAAACACTAATTAATTGGTAATTAATAGATTTAATTACCTAAAAATTGTATTAAGTACAACAATACATATAGGTAAAGCGAAAAATTTAATTAATTAAGTTATCAGATCAATATAAATATATACAAGATAATCGACAATAATTTTTGGTGTAACAAATTTCAAATACACGTGGGTGTTATTATGAAACATTTCGTATAACAACTTTCACTAATCATAGTAATCGTAGTATTATAAAATTTTGTTAGGAAATAATTGGTGATAAAATTGTAAGGCGGAAAATATTTAACAAATGTTTTAAATTAGAAAATCCATTAGAAAATTAATTGTAAGAATTTTAATTTTCCACATAGAAATTAACAATTTAATATTTTTTGAGGTCCTTCAACTTAGATATGTTTTTTATATTGTTCAAAAATTATTTACAAGGATTTGTATTTATCGTTTTATCTTGAATTAATGAATTTTTTAATTTATTTGTTATGCCATACTATTATCTAGGCAAAAAAAAACACTTAATTTAATTGCATATCTTCAGGCTGACAAAACCTCCTTAGCTTTCTTTCCTTAAATTGCATATCTTGAGGCTGATCAAACCTCCCATAATATTTCTATTTAATTGCATCTTAAGGCTGATAAAAAATATCGTACTTCTACAACTTAACACATGAAATGCAACAGATAAGACCTGAAGCAAGAGTCGTAATACTGAAGATTGTGTTGTTCAATTGAATCATCTGTACCTTTAAAAAAATATCAGTCGATTTAAAAAAATTCAAATATTGAATAAAAAACTTTAATTTTGGCACCCTCTTATTGCACTATAACACCCTTTTAAGTTTATATAAATATTTTTACTGTATTTCTTTGTATGACTTTGAATTTTAATTTAAAATTTTTATTTTGGATTTACAAGAATTTAAAAATGCAACTAAGTTTTAATAAGTTAAATCAATATTTAATTAAAACACAAAACTAAGTTTCTATTAAGCATTTTGTTTTTATTATTTATTTAATTCTCTTTTCAACAAAGTGCAATTTTTTAATACCATTTTGGGTATTTGACTTTTTTAATATTCGAAACTATAAAAATAAAATCAATCAATTACTTTTTTCAGTTGAAAATTAAAAATATTATTTTTAAAAAAAGGTAGTTCTTTAAATCTTTTTAACTTAACCAACTTTGTATTCACATCTTGTATTTTCAAATAAATATAGAAAAACATAAAACAAAAATTGAATCTGCTGTATACACTTTAACTATTTAAAATATTTCATCAATATCTTCAAAATTATACTCTCCATAATTTATAAGTAGTTCAATGAGTATATATACTTTATTTTTTTAACATTTTAATGTTTTTATGTTCATTCAATTGAAAAATTTTTAAGATTAAAGGTCTGAAAAGTTTTAAGTAATAAGTAATTTACATATTTTACTTATTTATGTAAATTTTTTTTTATGTAAAATACTTGTAAAAAATTTACGTGGTCTTCTTTGGTCTGGTCCAGAGAACTCTAAGAATTGGACAAAATAAAATGTGAATAAAAATAATTCATTTGATTATTCTAATCATGAAATTTAAAATTCGCTGAAAAATTTAATCGATTTATAAATGAAAGAAATATTCAAAAGAATTTAAAATTTACCTTTGACCTAAAAGTATGCAATTAAATTTGATAATCCTATATATTTTGAATACATGGCTTTGGATACAAATCGTAGTTTCGAAAGTTTGAAAATTATATGCAATTATATAATTATATAGAATTTCTTTTAGATTTTACCTATGTAATTCTAATATATACAGTAAATGTTATATTATACACTAACAAATTATATATATAAATTAAAAATAACAAATTCTATTTAATAAGTAAAATATTGATTATTTTTAAGCTCTAAAAGAGTTCAATATTCAAATGTTTTATAATAATTTGTAAAATTCAATAACCTTCAAATATATGAAATGCAATTTTAAGTTAAATGGAAAGTTAAATCAAAAATTCGTAATTGAATAAAGGAAATCTATTTAACCATGGTTCTACAAAGGTAAATGTGAAAATTTTGGGACATAAAAACATAAGATCTGAATGTTTAAATAAAAAATTTAAATTAAACGAAAATTCGAAGAATTGAAACAATCTCCATGTTAAGACCTTTGACTATTAATTATTTGAAATTGCATTGAGATTTGATCATTAACAATATAGCTCTACTCTATTTCTGCAATACATAAAATTTTATTAGTAGTGTCATTTAAAAAAAAATGAAGTTCTTTTACACGAATTAAAAAATATTAAAAAATTGCATAAAAAATAATAATAATAAAATTAAATTAATACATGAATTTTCACTTTATATCCCACTATATTCTAAATCTCTAACATTAGAAAAATCATATTATAATTATTACAATTATTTTAATTCTAATACTTATATATATACACATGTACTACTACACAATTGTATATTTACAATGAACCATAAAGGATTAGCTATTCAATTATAAAAAAAAAAAAAAAGTAAAAGAAAAAAAATCCTTTAAACTCATTCAATTTCCTTCTGTGTTAATCTTAATTTTATATTTTCCTTTTATAATTTCATGTTATTCTTGACAAGAAAATCTACTAATTTTATACCACAATATATGCAACAAGATGAAATAAAGCAACAAGTATTAGTATATAAATACATAAAAAAATAAAAATATGAAAGGATAATTTTTCAAAACATCAAAAGGATATTCAAGAAAAGGAAAAGAAAGAGTAGATATACTAAAGTTATGTGTCTATTAATATTAAATTTTTCAATTCTTTCAATCATAATAATATATTCAAACACTTTATGATTTTTCTTTTCTATTACAATTATTATTTTTGTTACTGGGGACCTATTTTTTTTCTTGGGAAACTTTCTAAATAGAAAAAATTTAATAGAAAAGCAGGGACATTTTTTTCTGAGTATAAAGTTAGATTAGGATTAGGTTAAAATAGGAATTTTATTTATAAATCAAAGATACTATTAGGTTAAGTCAAGTGATTGTAACTATGAATGTTACTGATTGTGTAGAAAACTTTTACATTTTTTGAAATTTGTAATCTTATATCTGGAGTTAAATTGCTTGGGACTAATGTTTTATATATTAGTGTATCATTGATACAGAAACATAGGTCCACTTCGAAAAATTAAATCTTACTATAAGTGTAGTACTTTTAGATATTGAAAATTTTCAAATTCGTCCTTTGCTCTTCCATTCAATTACTGTGCAACAGAGCTCAGATTTATTGGAAATATCATTTTTAAATTGAATAGGTCAAATGGTGTTTTACATTTTTAAGAATTATTAAAATAAATCTTATAGTATGATCTTATAGTACAATACATCAGAAATTTTCAAGGAGTAACACAGGAGCAATATAAATTTTTTAATACCCTTCTATATTTTACCAATTTTTTTTTAAATAATTTTAAGATTTACAAAGTTTTGTTTTTTTATATTTCCTGCTAATTAATTATTTATAAAATTTCTTAAAATAATATTTTAATATATAATATATATATATAATATATATATTATTACATAATATATTGACTTTTATGACCTGCGATCTTTTAATACCTATTATTCAATCAATATATTATTTATTCAATCATATAGTTAATACAAAAAAAAAAAGATTTAAGTCCATTTTCAATCCGAAAATCCTTTCCGGACAATATAAATTGCTTCTAATTTAAGAGGAATTTATTTTTTTTTTATTTTCATCATTTGCATAATAAATTTGTTTTTTATTTAGAGGAAATCTGTTAAATTATATTAAATTAAGTAGTCTTAATATATCTTTATTCAATTTGAATATATATTTAGATGCATGATTAATTATATATATCACGTATTTTTATTAATATTTAAATTGATTAAAGTTTTTTTTTATTTTGAAAAGGGTTTGAACTAATCATATTTTAAATACTCAATTTTGAAAGGGTTGAGAATTTCGATTACTTTATATATTAATAAAATCAGTAATTGACGTTCAAGTTCAAAGAAAATTGGTATATATGACTTTTATATAACTTTAAACATTGGTAGTAACTTATATAACATACATACATTATCATTGCATAGTTTTAGGCACTCATTACAATTGTACAATTACAAAAAATATCTTTATTGTATGAATTCAAGAAATTGTTTTAATGGTTAATAGTCTCAAATTAAATCTATATTTTGTTCTGTTACTTGTAATGAAATTTGATTTGTAACAAATTGATTTGATTTATTACAAATAAATCCTGCCATATAGCATATTGTTCCAAAAAGTATTTTATATTTAAATATATTAAAATATATTTTAAATATTTTTAGGACGAGAACGATTACAAACCTTGAAAATATTTTTAATTAGTCATTTAGAAAGATTTTGCATACTTTTAGGATCAACTTTTAAGGACGAAGTATTATGAAGATATTTTCACTTATTTCATCCAAATGTTCCAAAGGATATTGAAAATTTTTTAAAATATATTTTAAAATTTTTTTTAAATGAAAACTAGAATGACATCTATTACTTTTCAGTACAAGATCAATTACAAACTCTTTTGCATACTTCTAGGATCAAATTTTAATAACGAAATATTATGATGATATTTGAAATTTTTCCGTTCGCATATTGCATTTAAAACAATAAAAACTTAAATTTTATTAATTAATATTTTTTTTTTTAATCAATAATTAAAATATTTAACAAAATACAAAATAACCATTAAATCCCAAACCAAAAAAGTAATCCTACAAATCTTTTTTTTTAAAATCACTTAAAATATTTCTGTCTTAAGTGGTTAATATGTAAAGTACAAATAAATCTGAACAAGTGTGTATGGTAGTTAAATGTGAAAGTAATTGATTAAAAGCTCTTATTGATGTTACATGAATACAATTTTTAAATTTCATATATCTGTTAATCGATTCATGAAAGATATGAAAAAACAAATACTGGATTGAAATATTGTACAAAATTATTAAATTGTATGACATGTGACATTTATTACTTAATGATGGGAAAAATGCATAGGACACATTGAATATTGTGCAGACATAAAATGACAAAAAAAAAAGCATACACAGTGTATTAAAAATTGCATTAAATTCATTGAGACTGAAATCAATTTATATTAGTAAATAAATTATTGAATTGTTTAATAAATTGTTGTGAAAAAACGTTTTTTTTTTAAATAAAAAATAAATTTCAGATAAAATTTTAAGGTTTTAAAGTTAGAAATGTCTTTAAAGTTAAAAGGAACGAAAACTTTAACCCAAGAGTAAATTAGATATAAATTTATTTTTTAAATGGATATTTGTAATACTGTATAACCAAATACAAATAGAAAAAAACCCAAAGTAATCGTTTTCAAATCTTATTTTTTTATAAATATATACAAAACAAAATTTTTACAAGAATCCCTTTTTGTAATTGAAAACTTATATAGGACACAACTAAAATCATTTTTTTTTGTATTGTTCCATAGCATAAAAGTATTTTATTCTTTCTGATTGATAAGATTTTCTATTTTTCGTATATTCATTTACTCCCCATCTCAGTTGTTTGGAAAGAGATAGAAAAGATCTCCTTTTAAAGAACTGATATTTTTTTTGTAGTGTCCTTTAATAGAAGACCAAAAGAATTAAAAATTAAAACCATAAGACTTAAAGATATTTCGCAAATTTTTTTTTTTTTTTTTTTTTTAAATTAACAGAAATAAAAAGTAGAATAACACGATAATTATATTTGAATAGGTAACAAAATATAAAAAAAAAAAAATCCAAGAAAATGGTTAAAAGACTACCATAGAAACGTGTAATGTCCTTTTTTAATATATAAATATATATATACAAATAACGTATATTAGAAAATCTTAAGGTTATTTTAGGTTTTTTTTTTAAAGATCGTTTCCTACACATTTAAATAAAAAAGAAAGTATGTAATATACAATTTCATATATCTATATTAGAATTTAGAACATGGCAGGACCTCATAGTAATGAAAAGTTAAAGAAAAAAAAAAACTTTCGAAAGTTTTTTTATTTTTTTTTGTGAAGAAAACTTGAAATATTTTTTTTTGAAATTTGTTTTCCCATTCATATTGTTACATTGATTACATCCTTATTATCCTTATAATATGAAGATAAACATACCCTGATTGATATGAAGTTGTTCCAGGTATGTAAAATAAACTTTTAAAGCTCTAAGCTTTAATAAATGTTATATATAATTCGATTGTGTGTAATTAAGGATTAAAATAAGTTAACACCAGACAATTAATCTAGAATTTTTTAATATCAATTAAAACTTCCACTTGTAATAAATGAGAACTATTGGAGTCCCCCATATAATATAAGATTTTCCAAATAATTTTCATTCGAAATCCAGCAAAATAAAAACTAATTCCGGAAGCCCTGGAAATAGCTCATATATCGACGCCGTAGAAAACTATATAATTATTAGATAAGTTTTCATTTGAAACATAGCTTAGCAGTTAAAACTTTATAACCCCAGGAAACTAATAAACCGATGCTAAAAAAAGGTGGTATTAAAATGTTGATCTAGATCTACCATAAGCTATAATACTGAGAAGGTATGGTATTAGAACTACCATATTATTTTAATATTAAAAAATCTCCTCTTAACCTATCTACCTACATCTAGAAGTCTTCCAAAATACGCAACTTCCATGTTCAAAATTTTATAAAAAAAAATTCTAGCCTACATCTCTTAGTATAACTTTGACCTTTATATACTATAAATGTATATCAGTTGACCCAAATACTTTATTAAACAACGAATATAATAAAAGAAAATGAAATTGATAAGCTCCAGTATTAAAGTCTTATCATACACCTTCATTTCAACAATAAAATTATATCAAACACAAAATATACCCTTAAAAATAAAACTGTCGGTTTATATTGATGTATATTTTATTTGACAAAGTGTCTATGGTTGTACCTATACCTTATATCAAATTACATAATATATTTGTATATAAAATAAAAAAAAATTTCACAATTAAAGTAAAAAAAATTTTTTTACCTTACAAGTAAATAAATAGAAATCCCATCACATCAGACAGAAAGTTTATATTAAAGGATCGTATATCTATGAATAGATAGGATACTCTCATTTTAACCACCAAACCACCCATACTCATTATATGAAAATTTCTTAAAAAAAAAATTTTCTTATGAAATAAATTTATATACAAAGAGTTTTCCATGGTCAAGAAAAAAGAAAAAAAAAAACACAAAAAAATACTCAAAGGACATCAGGACTTCAGTTTGTATAAAAAAAAAAAACTTTATTTTTGGATTTTTACATTCAATCAAGAGCTTATGTTATATTTCAAATAATGTATTCGCACGTATGGCAATCGAATGACTGATTCATTAGTAGACACACAAAAATAAGAAAATTTTAAAATATATATATATACATTATTGAGAATTGTAAAACAATTTTTCAACATTTATGAATTAAATTTTAAGAAAAATTTTTCATAATATTTTTGAATTCTATACAAGTTAATTTAAATTCAGTTGTTGAACAAAATTTTTAATTTTTTTTATGAATCAAATACATATATGTTTTAAGAATGTACTTTAAAAAATCTGATCCTGCCTTGTAAAATACTTTTACAAGTTCCCTTATCCTTTAATATAACACATATATACAAATATATTTAAATAAATTTAAATATTTGAAGATATGTTTTATTTAAAAAAAAACATATTCATTCATATTTTAAAAAAGTATTATTTTTCTAATAAGGAAATAGAAAATACAATTGG